>CAWUFW010009208.1:600000-806068 GCA_963921515.1 Calotriton arnoldi
TTATTGGCAAATGAAAAAATGCTCTTCCTATGGAAACTAGGTCCTAACTGTAACTTCCTGCTAGTAGGTAATTAATATATAAATGTAATTGTCAAATATTAATGGTAATTAGTTTTATATTTGTATTTTAACTATATAACAATATATAATATGTTATATCATTATTATGTAATTTTAAATTAAATAAGTAGTTATTTATACTATAGTAAATACAAATACAAATATTTTTCATATGAGTTCATGAAAAAAGATGACCCATCTAAAGCAAAATATTTTATTTTTATTATCTATGAAAAGTGATGTATACAATTATTAAAAGCAATCTATTTATTTAAATGAATTTCTTTTAAATTAATTTTTTAATATTAAAATGTCAAATAAAAATGCATTTTATTCATAGATATTTTTGAACATTAAATTAAATGTATGTATATTTTTAAACAGTTGCAATAGTTCACATAATTACACTTAATTTAACATTAGATCCTATGAGTGGGGTTGTATTCTACCAACATTAGTTTGTATGAGAGGGTGTTGCAGTATGGATGATTGCCATGGGTGTTGCTGGATGTGCTCCAGCTCTGAGCTGCAGCACATATATTATTATTTTCATCTTTTTTGCTTGTAATAACTATAGAAGGGCAGTTTGTGAATAGCAATAGGCTTATTTTTTGTGGGTGGGTGCAAGTGCATGTCCCTCCATAAACATCTAACTCGCCCTCCGTGAACCCCTCATTGCTACTCCCTTAATGGCTCCCCTTTAGTCTGAATGTTCCCCATTTTCCAGCCACTCCCCTATTCCCTCCGACATTTACTACTAAAATGTGCACTTACGTGTGCGGAGATCTCTACGTGTAAAATTTAGGAGAGGCGGAGGTGTAGACCTCCAGAGGTAGGTATGTGAACAGCTTTTTGTAGTACAGTAGTAGTGTTATTGTGGTTTTACTAAACATACAACAAAATGCAATTTGTGACTAGGAACCTTAGTAATTGAGCACTGCTCTGTTCTACACATTTATTGTAATGCAACTAACCTTTGAATATATATCAATGCAATTTATTTTCTTACCCACCAGGGGATCAGCCCCTGGAAAGTTTCCAATCAGTGCCTTTTGAGCACTTGGGGGCATATGTACCGTTATTTCATGCAGCGCAGCAAGCCAACTTGCGGCGCTGCATGAAAGGGAAAGGGGCAAGATTGCACCCTATTTAACATGATACAGCGCATTCCTGTCCTTTCCTTGTGCAGGTGCCCTTTTGGCTACCTAGCGCCAATGCAGGCACCCTTGCACCATAGTGGAAGGGTGCCTGCATTGAAAGCAAGATTATTTTTTGGCAGGAAGGTACACCTTCCTGCACAAAAACAATCCTCTGAGGCATTTTCCTCTTTCTATGCATGCTGCAGAATGCAAGGGGGATGCAACTGCTTGATAAATGTGCCCCTTGGTTTCTAATCATACTCACTAAACCCGGGGGCAACACTGGGTATTTGGTTTAGCTGTATCTTGAACTTCCTGGATATTCAATAGGCATTTACCTAGGTTTATGACCAAACCATTTCCTTATCTCTCCTGATCCAGATGAATAATTGTGGTTAAGAGTAAATCATATATTTTATCATTTGCTATAAAGATGGTCCTCAAAAAATAACCTATTAAAATTATGCATGACAATGTCAGAATTTAAGGGCCATAAATGCTATCACAGCTTCTGTACGTTTTAGTAATTATGTATTAAGCAATACAATATATAGACAGGTACCCTAGTCAGAAGTATTTGCAGCTGTTAATTCCATTATTTCTACTGCCTATTAATATACATGAATATACATGCAATAAACAAATGGGCAGAGGGAGAAAGATTAAAAGTAAATAATTGAGCAATTTTGTGATTATTAATGGTATGTGCATAACAGTGTCTGGCAGAAACCCAGGAATTTCAAAATTATTTTAGCAGACAAGTTGATTGCATTGGAGACAGGGACTTTGATTCTTATCTCAAACTAGTCACGTAAAGATGCGTCTACATATTGCACATTGGGACTGAAATGCCATGCAAGGAAAAGTAAAATATCAGAATGCCTTCCGAGTGCAATATAGATTTGCCAATTAAGAATAAATATCTACATAAAATAAGTGTAATAGTCTCATATGCAGTCCGATAAAAGGAAATGAATGCATAAAAAGTAAACTGTTTAATAGATGCAGTTGCAGTAAAATATAGAAATTGGATATACAACAGTCCATTTCTTTTCAAATATCAGTCTATTCCATTCTAGCAGATTGTGATATTTGTCAAATGAAAGGCTCTGTGGTTCATTGGTGCACAATAACATATCAATTTTACCTTGGTCAAAAAGCCGGCAAAAAGGCTCAGCAAGTTGAATGTTATAAGTAACCATCTACTTCAATCAGCAGATCGCAAGTCTGAATTAGGAGTGTGCAAAATTTATATAATTTGCTTTTGCGTAATTACGTCAAATTTTGGCAAAATTATGTAAAACATCACATAATTACAAGAAATGGAAATCCTTCATTTAGCACTATTTTAGCACAAAATGCCTTCTTGCATCTTTTTTTACTGAGAATGCAATTCACACTAACAAAAAGTGTAAACAAACAAACGCACTATGAATAACAGCCGCTAACGTTCTATCGTTCCTATGAGTTCATAGTCAGGGCTTCATTTATGAGGAATTGGCATAGGGCAGCGCCGCAAGTCTTATTGCATCTGATCCAGCGCGGCTAATATAAATTTCTCCTCAGAACACGAATCCAGGTAAAACATTTATGCAACCAATTGTCTATTAAACCTTATGTCGGTGGGGCCCATGACACCGCATATCATACATTCATTCATTCACTGGATTTCACACCAAGGAGAAATGTGTTGCTGGACGAACGGGATACCTTGTTAAATTTGACATAATTATACCTCAGACATTATATACATTAACCTTTGATCCTGTCAGTTCTAAACATCAAGGTACTCCGCTCTTTGGTCGATGGACCAATTAGTAGAATAAGCTGATGGTGATTAAGAACAGCTCAATCACAATTAAAACCTTTTAACTTTTATAACTCATATATGAACTAAAGAACCACAGACTCATTTTAAGTTAGTATGTAATTTTATTTAAATTCTCAATTGCATGGATAAAATTCTTTGTTTATTAATCACATTTAATATATCAATAACATTTTTAAGAAAGGTTTTAATGAAGAAAAGAAATTATGCATTACCCATAGTTTTAAGATGCGGACAGGAATGGTTCACCAAAAAAAGATAAATTGCAGATCACAGAATAGAACTCCCAAACTGACTGACTGTCCGGCTAACCTCCTCGGATGTACCTCCCAGGCAGAATTCCCGCAACGATCTAGTTCCTTCCCCAGTCAAGTTCAAAGTCCAAAAATGACAAAGTCTTTTTGTAGTATTGAGGTGGAAAAAATGGAAAATAAAGAGGCGGTATGGCAGGAAAACATCAACACCAGCAGAAGCATCAATAGCAGCGACCACAGCAGCAGCCCACCCCACATAAGAGTAGACCCTCTTATACCCTATTTTCAAGCTTACTACACAAAAAGTTGCAATCCTTAGGGGCAAGAATCACGCTAATTGGTCCATTTGAGGGGTGGTGATGGTCACCTCATCGCCCTCCTTGTTCAAACTGGTTTAGGGACAGTAAAACATACAATGAGTCTCATGACTCCGGGGTGAAAAGTAGTCCAACTTGTCCATTCATTTTGTTGCGATTTTCGATGGTCACAATTTAGTTAGTCCATTGTTGCTCAGTACTTTCTCCTCCATTCCCACGAATACATGCTGTGACTTTCTTGGCACCCTCCTTATTGTAGGTCAGTTCGACCTTGACATCTCTCACTCCGTGCACAGGCCGCATCCACGTGACTTGATATCTCTATTTCTTCTGCGCAGAGGCCATCTTTGGCTTTTCACGTGACCTCATCCATTTCAGCAGCCATTTTCGCAGCATGGCCTAACAGGCCCGAACGAACTATCATAAGAACAAACACAACCACAATTAAAACAAAGAAAATAAGCCTTTCTGTTTACCACCTGCCATTCTAAAGACCCGTGTTAGGTGTTACCTAGCAGAAGCGACATTTAAAGCCATTTTACTTACCATCTGCATTCTTTGCCATAATACAAATCTACTACGTAGCATAAATCATGCAATTTCACTCTAATTAGTACGCAAATCACAATACTAAGGTTAATTAACTTCACAATTGTAAATAAATTAGATTTTGCAAAAATTTGCATGTTACCTTTATATATAGTGTTTACTAACTAATTTGTTGCTTAATACATGCTTCTTCAAACAGTTAGTATTATTAATTTATTAAGAGTTCATTAATTTTCCAAGGAGGTACAAAATTATTTTATTTACCCTGCTCCATCACTGCGCTGCCCTACGCCAATGTGAAAGGGGAGGAACACACTATATTTATAAAATATATTCATGTCCTTTCCCCCTGTACTGGTGCACAATTTGCTGGCTAGCACCAACGTAGGCACCCTTGCACCGTGGTGAAAGGGTGCCTCCATTGAAGGCAGTATTGTTTTTGTTAAGGAAGGGGCACATTCCTACACAAATACAATCCTGAGAGGTGTTTTCCCCATTCTATGTGTGCTGCAGAAGGCATAAGGGTTTGACGCTACCCCAGGTTTACGTGATTTTGTAAATCTGGGACAACGTCAAAATCCATAGGTGAGGTGTGGGAATACCCACCTCAATGCTCATGGAACGCCACCTTGATGCAGAGTAAGGCAAGGCAGTACTTTGCGCTGCCTTGCCTTACTCTGTATCAATGAGGCCATGCAAAGCCATGCAGGGTGGCTATGCGTGGCCCCATAGATATGATTGAGAGGCCATCAGAGTATCAAACAAATGACACTTTGGCGTTGCTGGCCTCTTGTAAATAAGCCCTTACGTTTTTACAAGGGCTGGTGCATTCTGTGCATTTTTACGGTGAATAGCGTTCAATTATGCAACATGGCAGAATTTCATGTAACAAACAAAACAAGCGTAACACGAAATTCTCAAAATTAAGCCTACTTCACTGGCGTAATTTTAATTTTGCCCAGGCCTAGTCTGAACACAGCCATCACAGACTTCCATTCTTTTGATGTTGAGTACTATTAAGGGACTGATGTATATGTAAATTGATAACAAATAGTCGGTGCAGTCTTTTGTGGCCGGAGTGTCATTTTTCATCGTGACCTATTGTTGGAACTGGTATTTTCTGGTTGGCCGAAGCAGTGGCGTAGCCAGGCTGCACCTACCACTCCCATCAGGGTTAGGTGATTACGCTCACTGTATAACCTGCGCTCACACTTGAGTAGCTTGGCACTGAGCAGTCAGGCCTATCACAGAGGCAATGTGTAAAGCATTGGCACAGCAATAAACACACCGAGAGTCACAAAAGAGACTTCACACATGGTGCATGTAAATAAAGTTTGTATTCAACACACACATTGATTAACACAACATGAACATCATGTATTTCTGGGCATAAATCACACTCGGAAATATTACTAGCAGTACTAGGCCCAACAGTGTTAAAACTGCATCAATAATATGCTCATGGGAAAAAATCCTATTTTACCCAAGCACCCTTACTCGGTGCGACACAATGTCAGAACTGAGTCCATCCTGGCAAATAATACAAGTCAAATCCACACATTTCTAGGGTGCACCCCAGGTCACAATGATATCAGGATTGTGAACACACAGGAAGGTATAGGACTTTTCAGCAGCACCGTGGGCCAAGGTTGCATGGGTAAAGCCAATGTCAAAATGGAGTATTTGTTAGGTAATGAAACAACCAAGTAAAACAACACCACTGCGCAGGGTAACTATTAGCAGGCTGTTCTCATGCAGTACACTCTTCTACACTCACACAGCACCGTAATGCGGTGCAAAGGATATCGACAAGTCCGAATGAAGCACACACACACACATGCACTCAGTACTATAACGCGGTGCAGATTATATCTGGCAGGTCAGTTGATAAGATGAATCCGGACCCTGTGACAAAATCCCTCCTTCACCTCTCAGTCACCCCCCACTACCCTGCCCACAGGTTGAGTCGAAAACACTCCCACCCCTTACTATACCGGTTTAAAGCTGGAATCACACTTAGTCAGGGGCCCCGGGGAGAAGGCTAGAGTCATTATCAGGGTAACCAGGCAACAGTCGACAAATGAGCAGTGGCCACCACTCAGGAAGTTCAGCCACTGTATGCAGAGGAGAAACAGCTGGAGGCTGTCCCAGTTCAATCTAGAGGTCCCTTAATTATCCTTCTGGCACAAGCTCAGTTGTGCGAAGCACAGGGGGGTCATGCAGTCTCTGCCCCACATCTTATCGCTCTCAGAAGTGTTCCTCAACCCAGTCACTTACTCTCAGCACCCAGACCTGATCCGGGCGATACTACCTGGCAACATGAAGTCGTAAGGCTGGGGGGAGGAGAGGGCAGTTGATTTGCCACACTGAGGGCAAGACATAGCACTTGGTGAATGGGGGGGGCAGCTGTCCCCGCACCCCACAGGAAGTGATACACAACGTCTGGTGCACGTTGATCTGAGTTGCACCAGAAAATCTGGCTACCATGAACTATGAGTCGGGTTCTCCATACCTCCATGGAAATGAAGCACAAGATCTGGTGCACGATTATTCGAGTCGCACCAGACAATCCAGTCCCAACCAACCCACAGTGGGGGCCACCCTACCTCCCTTGAATGAGGCACAACGTCTGGGTGCGATGATACGAGTCTCACCAGTCAATCTGGTTACACCCAACCTACAGCTGGGTTTGTCCTACCTCTCTGGAATAAGGCACAACGCCTGGTGCGTGATGATACAAGTCACACTAGACAATACAGTTCCACACACACAGTCGCAAATTCAGTAGTACCGCATGAGGTAGAATGAGTCATGTTAGAAATGGGGGTCTCTAGTTGGCAGACGTAGGTACCTTTGTCCAAATAGGGACCCTTGCTTCTAGTCTGGGTAAGGGGGATACACTTCTAAAATAACCCCTGCTCATCCCCATGGTAGTTTGGCACGAGCAGACAGGCTTATCTCAGAGGCAGTGTGTAAAGCATTTGTGAACACATACAGTAATACAGTGAAAACACTCCAAATGGACACCACACCAGTTTAGATAAATAAGTAATCTTCATCTAAACCAATCAAGACCAAACGACAAAAATCCACACTACAGTATTAAAAATATGACTTTCAAATGGTAGAAATAGTTCAGTACAAACCAAATTGCAGATGCAACACTTTTCACACAAAGTACCTTGGATGCGTCGCACACACAAACAAAAAGGGTCGCAGGGAAGGTGATGCGTCGGTTCCTTACACTCGGGGAAGGTGATGCGTCGGTTCCTTGCTCCGGGGGAGGTGATGCATTGGTTCCTTACTTCTGCGCAGGGGAGGTGATGCGTTGGTTCCTTACTGGAGAGGAGGTGATGCGTTGGTTTCTTTCTGCGTGGGCAGGTGATGCGTTGGTTTCTTATTGCGTCTCCCAATGATGCGACAGACTTGGCACCACAATGCGAAGATCTGTGATGACGCGTGGATTCTTGCAGCCACACAGCAGGCCTTGCGTCGGAATCAGTGCAGTGATCTCGGACTTTGGCGATCGGTGCACTCGATGCGCAGTGCAGCGACTTCCCCGGGCCGCGGGCAGGCGCTGCGACGATATCTTCGGCAATGCGTCAGAAACAGGTGCGGATGTGTCGCACTTCAGGCAGTTGCGTTACTTTTCCCAGCTCCCAGTGGCAAACAGCCTCCAGAGGTCCAAAACAACAGCAGGCACCTCTTAGCAGGTCAGAATTCCCAGCAAGGAAGTTCAGGGGAGCTGATGGTGAAGTCTTTGGGTCCCTGAGACTTCAGAACAGGAGGCAAGCTCAGTTTAAAGCCCTTGGAGATCTTCCTCAAGCAGGGGACACAGCAAACAGAAAGTCCCTTCTCCTTTCCTTGGCAGCAAGTAGCCACTGCAGGCCAACCCCAGACAGCAAACAGCACAGAGGCAGTATTCCTCCTCAGCTTCTCTGGCTCTTCTCCTTGGCAAAGGTTCCTCTTGATTCCCAGAAGTGATCTAAAAGTCTGGGGTCTGGGCCCCTCTTTTTATACACTAAATCTCTTTGTTCTCTCCTGGGCCAGGGCTCTGAGCCCAGTCCAAACCAGTTCTGGGGGGCACTTTGCAAGTGCACAACAACCTCCATTGTCAGTGTAAGCCCTGGCTCCAGACACACCACAGGGGGGGCATAGCCATCATAATGGAAGGCAGGCACAGCCCTATTCAGGTGCAAGTGCTACTCCTCCTACCACTCCAAATGCAGACCAAGCCTATTCAGCCTAGCGCTGACTCATCCAGACTCTCTGGAGCCACTGCACATCCCCAGCCCCTGTCACTCCAAAGCCAGACAGTCAATACACATCCTAGCAGAGGCACACTGGAAGGCTAAGCAAGAAAATACCTACTTTCTAAAAGTGGTATTTTCAAACACAGAATGTAAAAATCACCCTCACTAAAGGATCCATTTTAACATTCTGAGTTCAGGCATACTAAACTTTATTTTCCTACCTTGTTCCCAGGGGTAGTTATGTTTATAAGATGTTATAAGCAAACTCCCCGTTCTATCCTATGGGTCTAGGTAGCCTTGCAATAGTGAAAAAACGAAATTGGTAGTATTTCACTATCAGGACATGTCACACACACCAGGGCATGTCCTACCTTTCACATACACTGCACCCTGCCCACCTTGGGCCTACCTTAGAGGTGACTAACATGTAAGAAAAGGGAAGGTTAGGGGCTGGCAAGTGTGTGCACTTGCCAAGTTGACATGGCAGTACCGGACTGCACACAGGCTCTGCAATGGCAGGCCTGAGTTACATTTATAGGCTGTTTATGTGGGTGGCACAATCAGTGCTGCAGGCCCACTAGCAGCATTTGAATTACAGGCCCTGGGCACACACAGTGCACTGTACTAGGGACTGACTAGTAAATCAAATCTGCCAATTATGGAAACACCAATCCAGACATACAATATACAGTGAGAGCATATTCACTTTACCACTGATCAGCAGTGGTAAAGTGCCCAGAGCCATGAAACCAACAAAAACAGGTCAGAACCAGAAGGCCACAAAGCAAAAAATCTGGGGATAAACCCGCTGTAAAAGCCAGGTCTAACAAGGCACTACTACGGATGCACCCTCACCTCCGAGGGTTGCAACTTGTGAATCAGACACCACACACAATCGGAATGAAGGAGATTCTCTTGGCGGACCTGATGAGGTGGTGGTGGTTACGGATGGCGTCTTTGTGGGCTGCGTGGCTGTCCGGTGTCTTATCACTGTGCCATTTCTTCTCTAGTTTCCGGCAGGTACGCTTGGAAGCTAGGAGTACCGGGGTGAACCAGCTGGCTCTTTTAGTGGTGTCGCTGTAGGTGAGTTTTTTCAGCGGGGCGAGGGAGTTGGCACAGTCGACTATCCATCGTCTGAGGTTGCAGGCAGCGTCGTCGGTGTTGGATGGGTCGGAGGGAGGGCTGAGAGCGAGGTTTGCCCGTAGTTGGTCTTCGGTGACTTTGCTCTCATCGCCGCCACCGACGACATCAGGACCCTGCTGGACAACGGTGAGACCGCAGACCTCATCCTGCTGGACCTCTCCGCCGCCTTCGACACTGTCTGCCACCGCACTCTACGCGCACGCCTCCACGACGCAGGGATCCGAGACAAGGCCCTGGAATGGACCACCTCCTTCCTCGACGGCAGAACCCAGAGAGTCCGCCTCCCACCTTTCCGATCCGAAGCCTCCAAGATCATCTGCGGCGTACCCCAGGGATCTTCCCTCAGCCCAACACTGTTCAACATCTACATGGCCCCGCTCGCAGGCATCGCCAGACAGCACGACCTCAACATTATCTCCTACGCCGACGACACTCAACTGATCCTCTCCCTCACCAAGGACCCCCTCGCTGCCAAATCCAATCTCCATGAAGGAATGAAGGCCGTCGCCGATTGGATGAAGATCAGCCGACTAAAGCTGAACACGGACAAGACAGAGGTCTTCATCCTCGGCTCCAACCCCTCAGCCTGGGACGACTCCTGGTGGCCAACGACGCTGGGAGCAGCCCCGACACCCACCGACCACGCACGCAACCTGGGAGTCATCCTCGACTCAACGCTCTCCATGGCCAAGCAAGTCAACGCAGTCTCCTCCTCCTACTTCAACACCCTCCGCATGCTTCGCAAGATCTACAGGTGGATCCCGACAGATACAAGAAGAACAGTCACCCAGGCCCTCGTCAGTAGCAGACTTGACTATGGGAACACCCTCTACGCGGGAGCCCCGGCCAAGCTCATCAAGCGACTGCAACGCATACAAAACGCCTCCGCACGCCTGATCCTAGACGTACCACTCCACAGCCATATCACCCCCACCTGAGGAATCTGCACTGGCTCCCCGTCGACAGGAGAATCTCCTTCAAACTCCTCATCCATGCACACAAGGCACTCCACAAGACTGGCCCAGCCTACCTCAACAGACGACTCTTCTTCTACGTCCCCAACCGCCAGCTCCGCTCCGCCGACCTCTCCCTCGCCACCGTCCCTCGCATTCGAAGAACAACCACCGGCGGCAGATCCTTCTCACACCTCGCCGCCAAGACCTGGAACACCCTTCCACTAAGCCTACGACAGACCCAAGACCTGCTGACCTTCAGGAGGCTACTCAAGACCTGGCTGTTCGACCAGTAGCAGCACCCCCCCTTTTCTCTCCCCAGCACCTTGAGACCCTCGCGGGTAAGTAGTGCGCTCTACAAATTCTGTGATTGATTGACACAATGAGCATGCAGTCGGTGTTTTGCAAGAGAGAGATGCAGCACAGACGGCGAAGCGGACCACGCTGGGTCCTGCAGCTGGTAAATCCACTGACCACCAATGAAATGCTTGTGCATGCTGAGGCCCCATGATGCAGGGGCTACACTCCTTAGATGCAGGTACGTTTTGGGAGTTCCCAATAGGGGCAATGCGGTCTCTAGGCTTTAGTTCTACGCTCACCGCGCTGCAGTCAGGATCCAGCAGATGAAGTGTGCACTGTGAGGGCACTGCTCTCCAGGTGAAACAGGTAGATGGTGTAGGGCCCTCATGGGAGGTATTTGATGTCCATAAGACCTCCACAAAGAACAGGGCGCCAGCCAACGAGCCCTTGGAGAGCACACTTCAGGGTGCCCCACTGCAGCAGGCAGTCAGCCCAGGCCAGCCACTATTCAGGCAGGTTGCACGGTCCCTTCCAATGGCAGTCTCCTCCTGTGCACAACAGATTCCTCTGGAAGTGTGCACCACGCAGTCCAGGATCTCTGGTCCCACGTCCCACAAGTGTATCTCTGCTCTGCTGAAGTATGGCACCAGTAGTTATACTGTAGTGTGCCTTTCAAGTAGGGGGTGGTTCAAAGGGTTCCCCTTTAAACCACAGATGTCTCCGCTAAATTTCAGTCCTGTCTGCAATGAGGCCTTGGAATGCAGATCTTAATCTTTAGTGGGGCCATGAGCTGGCTTCCCAGAGGCCAAGTGTCACAACCTCTCCCCCCAATCTATCTAGCCAAGTCCTCAAATGGCAGAGGTCTGTTGTTCCTGTTGCATGTCCAATGTTTATAGCTTTCTCTGGGGAATGCACTGATGTGCTCCCCAGCCTCCAGTGTGGACTGGGGTCAAACTAAAAGGCACACAAAAGAGCTTAGCACAGAGAAATGCCCATTTTCAAGAAGTAGCATTTCTAAGCTATTAATGGCAAATCCACCTTTACCACAAAGGAGGATTTATCATTGTGAATCCAATGATAGGAAATACCATGAGGTCGCTCCACTGTAAACCATCACTGCAGCTTAAAGTATACTTAGCCATTCCCCCATGTTAACCAATGGGAAGAGCAAACACACACTGGTATTCCTCACTGCCTGGGCAGGGATCACACATGTATACCTGCCCTACCATCCACCTACCTCTTGCTTCCCGCTCAGTGCTTACCCTAGGGGTAGGCTAGTGATAGTGAAAGGTACCCTCAGGTTTGGTCAGCGGTTTAGAAAGGCCAACCTGAGCATAAGTGCAAGTGCGCACACACAGGCCTGCAGTGGCAGGCTTGAGACATGTTTGAAAGGCTATTCTTGTGAGTGGAGCAATCAGTGCTGCGGCCCACTAGCATCCAGTGCAGTACCTGCCCTGGGTATGTGGTATACCTCTTTACAGGGTACTCACAGGTGCAGCACATAATCCACTCAGGTAAGCACCACTTCCTGGCATGTGTAGGAAGGGAGCGCATGCTTTCACACTGCATTACAGTGGGAAAATTCCCAGAGCCCTTAGGCTACAAAATGAGAATCAGCAAAAACCACCACAAGGCTACTCCATGCTGTAAGCTAAATCTGTAGTTTAAAAGTCATTCAGCAATTCCCCTGTGTTGACCCACAGGAAGAGTAGACCTCCTAGGTGGGGAATCCCATATGGGGATTATTCACTACCTGGGCAGGGAACACACGTGTGTTTACCTGCCCTACCTTTCCCCTACCACTTGCCCCACCCCTCAGGGCTTACCCTATGGGTGTCCTAGTGGTAGTGAACGGGCCAATCAGCATTGGCTAACGGTTTAGAAATGCCTACCTGAGCATACGTCGAACTGTGCACACACAGACCTGCAATGGCAGCAGGCCTGCTGCATGTTTGAAGGCTATTCAGGTGGGTGGCACAATTAGTGCTGCAGCCCACTAGTAGCCAATCCTGTACCTGCCCTGGGTATGTGGTGTACCTTTTTACAGGGCACTCACGGGTACCACACCTAAACCGACCAGAAAAGCACCACTTTCTAGCATGTGTAGGAAGGGCATGCGCTTTAACACTGCATTACAGTGAGAAAGTGCCCACCAGAGTCCTCAGGCCACGGAAAGAGATTCAGCAAACACCAGGAGGAAAAAAGCAAAACGTTTTAGGGAAATACCCTAAGAAGGGCCATGTCCAACACGTATGCACAAAGATGTGATGTTGTAAAATGTCCGTTTGGAGCAGTTTGCAAAATGATCTGATTAATGAATATTAATTAAGCAGGTCACAATTTGGGACCTCCTGTAATTGTTTGGCAATGCACGTATATTGGCGAGAAAAGATCAGACCACCGTTTTGCATTTGATTTCCCAAGCAGTAAACTTTTATTAAAATGCAACAGCGTATCATAAAAGGACAGGTGCTGCTTTTAAAAACCGTTTCCATTTTGGACAAGGTTTGGGATGCATTCAGTAGACCCCTGACCACTGCCTGCTGCACCAGAGGCTGCCAGACACAATTTCCAAAGGGCAAGCTGTGGTCCGGAGAAGCTTCTCGTTTACGAATCAGATTCTACCCTCTAGTAGCTGTCAGTATCTGATCAGTATCTGCGGCCACAATTGCGGTTGTAAACCCCCATTTGTTTTATTTTTTTGTTTTTTGTGTCGTTTTATATAGTGTGAACTATTGTGCACTTGTCACAAGGGCAGTAAAGCGCTTTACATGAGCATTAGGTTACATTACACGAGGTCATATTTTATTGATGTATTTATTTATTTATTGCAGCCACTTGGAGATTAAGTGATTTGCCCAGAATCACAGGATGTTGAGCCAAATCTATGATTCACAATGGGTTGCAGAAGGCCTTTTACTAGTTGCAAAGACTTTTCCAACTCGTAAAGGAGCTTTAATATATTGTAAAAAAAAAAAGAATTTCTGGTAGCAAGTCTCCATTTTTACAAATTGAAGGTGTTAGAACAAGCAAGGGCACTTTGTACACAAGTCCATAAATTTGGTAATAGCAACAACTTTAGGCAGAAAAGGTAAGTCTGCGATTTAAACAGCTACGTAAAAAAAGAAGTCATTATTATTATTTAAAAAAACAGTTCTCCTTATGAAACGTATCTGGTGATAAATTTTTGAGTACAATATCATTGTTGCCCTATATAAGAATCAATTACACAAGAATATTTCGTATACTTATTAATAAGTGGATTGAGAATTGGCAAAAAGGATGATAGTTGCTTAGTATTGTGATTCACATGTAAAGGTAACCAGATAAGTAGGTATAACTGAGATCAAAAATAACCTGGTCTCAGCAGCTCTGAGACAGTGGTGAACAAAAGTATGAGGTCAAACAGGTGGTCCCAGAGAACTCCTTCAGCTGCCCATCAGGAAAGATCACTGGATCTGTACGTCCCCACAAATGGGAAGACAGTCAGGGTAAACACCCTCACTTCTGGTGGCCACCATAAACACAAGGTGCTGGGCTGTCTCAGGGTCTCTACTTGCCCCGCAACCACTCCAGGATCTCCGGAGGCCCAAGATACAGGGAAAGGGTTGGGCAGCACTGGCGTTGTGACTGAGCTTCAGCTGGCAGCGGCCATCTTGTTCACCTCACAGCTCCGCCTCCCCTTTATAAGTTGTATTAAGGAAACGTTGAGTGTTTGGGTAATAATGGGAAGACAGGAAGAACCAGGAGGCTTGAATTATATTGTGCAACTGATCATGCCATTCTGAATGCTCGGTCATAAACATGTTAAATAAGGGTATGCCGACTGAAGTCACTGTGGTAGCGACGCACCCTCTTTCTTCACTTGTGCGGCAAAGAGAGGTGCATGCTGTTTTTTACAGCTCATTGGTTTTGTGGACGGGCGGTTGTCGGGTCTGTCTGTGGGGGGTGTGGGGAGGCGGAGTTTAAGTTTAGGCACCAGGACTGGATTCACATTGCACATGAAGGAGTTTTGTTCCTTCCTCTTTGTGATGTACAACTGATATACATTCCTTTTTATTTGCTTGCCATCTTGCACATTACAGTGCACGATTCAATACAGAACAACCTCATGAAATGTTAGAGTGATACTCTGGTGCTGATTTTGTTTAAAGAGAAGCGTAAGTAATTATCTCCATTTATCTTTCGACATTTTAGCATGGAAAGTGTAAGGTTATTTATGAACCTGTTTTGAAGGTTCCAATTAAGTCCCCCCTATGGAGTTGGTGTTCTGTTGATATTTTAGAAGAGCTTGCCTAGCACCCATTAGAAATTGTTGTAAATGTGTCAGAGGCCTATTTTTGGAGAGTCAGATTTGTGGAGTTAAAAGCAAAGCATGTCACAGGTGTTTGCATTTTTGTATGCTGAAGGATCATCTGGCCTGTGAACTTTGCTGGCAATAAATCATTCATAATTTAACTGCTGCTTGCAAACATGGCTAATGCAAATCTATTTAGAAAAAGAAAGGCCATATTTTCTGAACAATCTTTGGAACTGCTTGTTGACAAGGTCCTGGAAAACTATGATGTTTTATTTGGTGCACAGTCCCATCATACATCTCTGCACATTAAAAATGGTATCTGGGACAGTATTCTGCAAAAGATCAATGCCATCTCTACTACCAAACGCCTTGTAACTGATATTAAAAAGAGGTGGTATGACCTGCGCAAGAAAGTGCGTGAAGATTATAGCAAGGCAAAGCAGCAGGCTAAAGGGACAGGTGGCGGGCGTCCCTTAGAGCTTAACCTTAGTAATGTTGAACTAAAAGTGTTGGAGATTATGGATCCTGCTAGTTTGGAAGGACTAGATGGAATATATACCACCCTGGAAGGCACAGGAAATGAACAGCCAGGTAAGCTTTTTCCCTTCTCCTTTTGTTAAAATTAATTTAAGCCCTAATGAAATGTCCATTACGAGAGCAAAACCTTGCATAATTTTGGTAATTTTCACATTTTGCTTTTTAGGCAACAGTTCCGAAATTAATGTATTATCCCACGTCGCATAATTAAGCATCATAAGCAGCAAATATGTAGCAGAGAACAATACCAATGACCAGAACTCTAGTGCATGCTGTTTGCAGTGCTTGTTTTTTGCTCTATGTATATAGCGAGCAATGCATCCTCTTTAAAAAAAAATGAAGCAAGCACACAATTTGTGCTATAATCAGAGCCACTGGAATTATGCAATTGCGAGGCCGTGTAAATTTTAGCGTAATTGTAGATTTGCCGCATTTGCCACATAATCAATCATCTGCCGCATAATCTGCGGATTTAAACAAAAAAAATAATTGTTTCTAGCTCAAATGGTTCAAAAGTTACTGAAAATATGATGCGTGTTGCCTCGCAATGGAAGGCCCTTAGCAAAACTGGACTGGTCACCATTCTGTTGCCTATGGATGTTAAAATGGTATTAATGAGGTGCAACCAATGCCTAGAGAGTGTTGCCAAGTTTAACAAACATTTGCAATGCAATAGGTCTCAGATTTACGGGAGTTTAAGCTATTGGCATTGTAAATGACAATGCCTTTTATTTATGTTTTGGTTTCTAAAACATAAATAAAAGGCATTGCCATTTACAATGACAATAGCTTAAACTCGTGTAAATGCAAGACCTATTGTATTGCAAATGCTTGTTGTTTCTAGCAGGCGGTGCGGTGTTATTTTTGGAACCCCAGCCCTGGCTTTTCCCACCAAATCTGCTCATAAAAGTAGTGGTGTGTTTAACGAGTCTCCTTTCAGAGCAAATGGCTTTTTAATTAACTTAAGTAAAAGGTGCGGCCATAACATGCACAGGTCCCCTCCATTGTTTTCAGATTCTTCTTGGGGAAGTTTGAGCAGGGTGGGCAGGGAGCAGACGGGGCCGGAAGCTGAGAGAGTAGTGTAAGAGTGGAGGGGACAGAAAGCGAAGAGGGCAGTGTGTGAAGAGAATGGACAGTGACCAGAGAGGGCAGTGAGTGTTCACAGAACAGCTTGGGAAGTATAGGGGCCACGTGTGATCAGGAGGCAAAAAAGGGCGGGGTGCCTGCAGAGGGAAGAGGAGCGGAGATATTTGGCTATGTAATGAAAGGCACTATTCAGTCTTAGATTGGATATATTTCACACGTGACTAAGCCCGCCGCTATCCAGTACCACCTGCAGTTCTTTCTAAGTTATATGCAGAATTGTGCTCTTGTAAGAGGAGAGGAGCTGTTCGTATTTCAATTGCTTTACACTCAGCGAAGTCATTATCTAGCCCATTGTTTGGAGTTCTTTTGTGCTTCATTAACTTCTCACACGGTTATAACAAGGATTTGGAATTGGGTTCAACGAGCCCCTGGAGGAGTCAAAGATGGCATTTTGAGCCAGGGCCATAGCTAGGGCCACTGGAATTTTGCGATTCTGTGGCAACTGCGTTTTCCGCATAATTTTGAAATTTCTGCATTTGCTACATAACCGATCATCTGAAGCATAATCAGCAGATTTTAATATACTGTTTCTAAGACTAATGGATCAAAAGTTACTAAAAACGATGCTGCAATGCGAACTGCTGCACAGTCGTTCTCAAAGATTGACTGGTCACCTTTCAGTTGCTTATTGGTGTATTTGGATGTGGAACTGATACTAATGAAGAGAAAAGTTTGCCCAGACATACTAGCGTGCAAAAATGAAATGGATTAAAAAAAAAAATACAATCACAAAATATTCTGCATTAAGCCACATAATGTATTTTCTTATCGCATAATTAGTCTGCCCTGCAGCATAATTTGGTCATCCCTCCCGCATAATTCTAGTGGCCACGCCCATAGGTGGTCATTGCCTGTGTAGTTGTACTGAGAAAGGCCAGTCTGAGACAACTGTACTTTGGGGGCGAAGGAGTTGTTGATTCAAACATAATGTAGGTAGGGTGAGCGAGCACTGGTATCCCCGCAAGGGAGTGCCTCCCTGAACGTGGGTCAGAGCATATCACGCTCCTGAACTATATTCATCAATTCGGACACCGTTTAACACAGTGTTCATGCTTGTGAAATATCTTTCTGCAAGACGTGATGTTAACCATTCCACCGTGACGTGGGTAAAAGGGAGCGGAACATCTTACACCTGGGTGGCTGCATGGAGAGAAGGCTCTAAGTTGAGGAGTCAGCGCTGCACCCTGTGATCTGCAGCATGCTGCCCCGTGGCATGACCTGTTCACCCTTTAAGCGCTCAGAACTTACAGTTGAAACAAGACCTCAAGGGAGGAATGGAAGGACGGTCTGGCACTGTGGCTAACCCCGGGAACGATGCCTCTGACACCTACATTGGACCCGACCCCTAAGCCTCAGTAGCCTTGCCTACTAGTGAGACCCTCTGCATACTTCCTAGGGGAGTTGGCCTAGGAGAGGGATGGGGCAACTCGTCCTGTGATGCACCTGGCTGTACACACTGCGCACATAGAAGGCATCCACTTCCGTGGAAGGGATTGAGACATACCCAGTGTTGACAGTCATTTCGTCCAACCATGGTTTCTTGTATGTTTGTAAGTCCAATTTGTTCCGTGGGCTTAGTCCAATCACGGACTGTAAACCCAAAGCTATTTCTTTTATGCCCCTGATGCTGCTGCACACAGGTCGCGTGCCTCGCTCTTAGTATATAAAAGACATGCGGATAGAGCACTGTTTACAGTCCATGCCATGACCAAATACTGAAGCAGTACTATTACAAAATGTGCTGCATTATGCGTGCATAATTGGCCTATTCTGGCCACATAATTTACTTAATCTGCCGCATTATTTGGCCATTACCTGCTGCATAATTCCAGTGGCTCTGGCTATACTAAAGCGCCAAATGTCGGTCTTGCATTTCTTAATTTTATATAATTTTCAGACATTTCTCATGTTTATGCAAAAACATATTTCACATACACCGACATACATTTAAACACTCTTCAAAAACTTTCTTGTTAACTGACTTCTACATATTTTTTGCAGCCTGTGCACCACCCAGAGACCAGATGGGCATCGGGCAGGAAGTCAGGCCTGCACAAGCATTTTTGGAAGCTGGTCCTCAACAGAGCAGTGAATCTGAAATTTTGTTAAAAGAAAATGAAGTTATGATGTTGGAAGTCAGAGACAGAGATGGAAATATTTTGTCAAGTTCCATAGTTCTGGGGAATGTACAGGATGTTGTAGACTTTGAGAATGAAATAATCCTGCCCGAGTGTGGTGATAATGGAGAACTGGAGATAGTGCAAGACGCATACCCTGTAAAGAATGTTGACAATCGTGAAACTAAAGACCTTGTCCAAATTGTACACAATCTACAAGGTGTAGTGGGTGGAATTAGTGAAGTAAGTCAGAAAGATGAAAGCGATGTGAGGCAGCTTAGGGATCCAAATAGTACAAAGGGTAGAAAGGGTCAGGGAAATCTGACTGGTGTAATGGGTGACACTGGGGAAATGGGCAGAACAGGTAGAAAGAGTCAACTGTTTGGAATGAATGAGAGGATTGAAAATGGTATGAAGGGTAAAATGGATAATGAAATTAATGTGGTCAAAGTTTTAGAGAGTCAAGACAAATTAGTGCAAAATACTGATAAGCAGTGTCGATAAATGGAATCAATGAATCTTTTCATACATAGACATATAGTTGCAATGAAAAAAGATCACATGACCTCTCATGTGGACAGCTTGTCCACATTGCATGAGTTGATGCAAATAGGTAAAAGTATTGATAATTTGACAAAGTCAGTCACAAAATATGTAGACAGTAATGTAAACATCCAGAAACAGTTAATTACAATACAGGCCAATTTGAAAGACTGCATTGACAGTAACACCAAATGTATTGAAGCCATAAAAGACTTGCTTGCACAAACAGTTAAAGTGTCTAAAGACGAACAGACCTTATTAGTCGACAAAAGTAATAACCCTAAAGTTGCTGAAATATTCCCGTCTGTGTTATCTGAACAGGTTCATTTGAATGGGGAAAACACTGCTTCGGTCTCTAATGTTTCCCTGCCAACTTCACGTGTGCTACGTAATCATTGTAGATATGTTACACGTGCCCCAAAAAAATCAAAGTTTTAAATGTAACATAATGACTGTTTGTGTTATTGCAATGCATGCCTCCTGCTAAATGTTACTGAAGCCTCATAAAGGTTGCATGTGTGTTGCAGAGTTTAAGTTGTCTCTCATGTACAATTCAATGCATGTACTTATAGTTGTTAACTTTACAAGGTGCAGGTTTTCTGCCACTTACAATAGTTGTAGGTTTCAAACACTAAGGGGTCGATTCCGATCCCGGTCGGAGGCGCACCTAATACCATTCGGCCGGGAAAAAAGCCAGGCGAATGCCTGTTTCCCGACCGATTCGCACATACGTCCGAACGAGCAAGTACGATGTGCACAACTGCCCAAATCCCGACCCAGTCGTACTCACCCAATACAGGTCCAGTTCTCCGACCGATGCGGATCCGGAAACGCAGAATGGAGTCGCACGGAAGCCAAAATGCAGCCCCGTCCGGCCGGACAAGTACGATGCGCTTTCCGTACGCGCCGAACCCGTCGCTACGCACGGCACGTCAAAGCATCCGGGAGAGGCGAACATAAGCTCCGATTCGCGCCACAAGACGATCCACAGCTACGAGATGAACACGCCAGCGACGAGGACGAGGCGAAGCAAAGAGAAAGACGAACGAGACGAACCAACCATGAATCCCATCGCGCAGGTCCTACCAATACTCTACATCTATTACCGGAACAGGCACGGACGCGTACGGCGCAGAAGGTAAGTCAGACACCAACCACAAAAACAAACTACACGTACCCGACATATCACACACACACAGAGGGATGCAGAAATTACTTACACCAGCAACAGCAGCACCATAGGGGCGGGATGGCCATCACCAATGCCACATATACACATAGGGGCCTGGATGCCAACAACTAACACCACCCCTACCCAGGGGGTGCTAGATGCCTGTCACTCCCACCACCTCTACCCATGGGGGCTGGATGCCCACCACCACTACCACCCCTACTCAGGGGTGCCAGATGCCTACCACTACTACCACCTCTACCCATGGGGGTTGGATGCCTACCACTACTACCACCTCTACCCATGGGGGGCTGGATGCCTGTCGCTACTACCACCTCTACCCATGGGTGCCAGATGCCTACCACTACTACGACCTCTACCCATGGGGGGCTGGATGCCTATCACTACAACCACCTCTACCCATGGGGGGCTGGATGCCTACCACTACTACCACCCCTACACATGGGGTGCCAGATGCCTACCACTACTACCACCTCTACCCATGGGGGGCTGGATGCCTACCACTACTACCACCTCTACCCATGGGGGGCTGGATGCCTGTCGCTACTACCACCTCTACCCATGGGTGCCAGATGCCTACCACTACTACCACCTCTACCCATGGGGGGCTGGATGCCCACCACCACTACCACCCCAACTCAGGGGTGCCAGATGCCTACCACTACTACCACCTCTACCCATGGAGGGCAGGAGGCCTGTCACTACTACCACCTCTACCCATGGGGGGCTGGATGCCTACCACTACTACCACCCCTACCCATGGGGGGCAGGATGCCTACCACCACTACCACCTCTACCCATGGGGGGCTGGATGCCTACCACTACTACCACCTCTACCCATGGGGGGCTGGATGCCTGTCGCTACTACCACCTCTACCCATGGGTGCCAGATGCCTACCACTACTACCACCTCTACCCATGGGGGCTGGATGCCCACCGCCACTACCACCCCTACTCAGGGGTGCCAGATGCCTACCACTACTACCACCTCTACCCATGGGGGGCAGGATGCCTGTCACTACTACCACCTCTACCCATGGGGGGCTGGATGCCTGTCACTACTACCACCTCTACCCATGAGGGGCAGGATGCCTACCACCACTACCACCTCTACCCATGGGGGGCTGGATGCCTACCACTACTACCACCCCTACACATGGGGGGCTGGATGCCTACCACTACTACCACCTCTACCCATGGGGGGCTGGATGCCAACCACTACTACCACCTTTACCCATAGGGGGCTGGATGCCTGTCACTACTACCACCTCTACCCATGGGGGCTGGATGCCTACCACTACTACCACCCCTACACATGGGGGCTGGATGCCTACCACTACTACCACCTCTACCCATGGGGGCTGGATGCCTGTCACTACTACCACTCCTACCCATGGGGGCAGGATGCCTGTCACTACTACCACCTCTACCCATGGGGGGCTGGATGCCTGTCACTACTACCACCTCTACCCATGGGGGGCAGGATGCCTACCACCACTACCACCCCTACTCAGGGTGTGCCAGATGCCTACCACTACTACCACCTCTACCCATGGGTGCCAGATGCCTACCACTACTACCACCTCTACCCATGGGTGCCAGAGGCCTACCACTACTACCACCTCTACCCATGGGGGGCAGGATGCCTACCACCAACAACACCCCCACTCACAGGATGGCTAATGCATGACACAACAAGCACACACCAACATAAGGAATGCAACAAAAAGACATCCCCCCCAACACCATGACAAGCGTGTGTAGACTGTGTCAAATGCCTACAACACTGAACATGACTTTGAACATACAATGTGACCCCCTATCACATGTGTCACACATAAATGTGTGTGGCCCCCACAATGCAAGCAGACCATGACCACTGTGGCAATGGGGTCCAACCCCCATCATCACAGTGACCAAAAGGTAAGTGTGGGGTCCATAGCTGAAGCACATTTTGCACATTGTGGCAATGGGGTATAAACCCCCATCATCACAGTGACCATAAGGTAAGTGTGGGGTCCATAGCTGAAGCACATTTTGAACATTGTGGCAATGGGGTCCAACCCCCATCATCACAGTGACCATAAGGTAAGTGTGGGGTCCATAGCTGAAGCACATTTTGAACATTATGGCAATGGGGTCCAATCCCCATCATCATAGTGACCAAAAGGAAGTGTGGGGTCCATAGCTGAAGCACATTTTGCACATTGTGGCAATGGGGTCTAAACCCCCATCATCACAGTGACCAAAAGGTAAGTGTGGGGTCCATAGCTGAAGCACATTTTGAACATTGTGGCAATGGGGTCTAAACCCCCATCATCACAGTGACCAAAAGGTAAGTGTGGGGTCCATAGCTGAAGCACATTTTGAACATTGTGGCAATGGGGTATAAACCCCCATCATCACAGTGACCAAAATGTAAGTGTTGACATTGAAAAAGCTGCAACTGCCAAACTGCATGGATGATTCCTGGTCACAGAACAACAAACACATCAGTGGCAAAGTAGTGCTTGTGTCCCATAGCAACATAGATTGGGGGAGGCAAACAGTGCAGTGCAAATAAGACATACCTTTGGCCATGTGCATACCTTTGGCCATGGGGGCTGACACTGTCAACATCCATCAATGACACAATGACAGAAGTGACCATCATAATGCAGACCCACATATTTGCACCAATGGGCACACTAATGTAGATACCCTGTGGAGACTGTAGATGTGAGGTGAACAAATAACATACCATGGCAGCAATGGGACACACAAACAATGATCATTGTGCTGACTGATGACCTAGGAGTCCCAGGGACAGCAGGTGAAAACCACCAAACATACAGCCAATAGCACACTAAAGATATGCCAATGCAGTGGTGCAGATGCACAAACAGGCAGACCCACACTGCACATCAAACACAACAGGTGAGGGGGGGTGCCAGTGTCCCCAGGCAACCACACAACACATGATGAGGCCTCAATACCAATTACACAGATGCACATACAGTGCCACACAAAAGTAACTCATGGATCCAAATCCCCTATGTGGGCAATCAGGCATTGTTAGATGAGAGGGAGCACAAATTACACATGTCACACAAGCTTGTAGGAACAGCAACTAACACAGCAAGAGACAGACCCACCACAGCACTACCCCCAGGGACCCCATATTGTGCTGTCACTAGCCTGCATGACAATCCCACTGTGATGACAATGTCAGATGTCGTTCACACTGTGAACCCCAGCCATGTGTCCTGAGCAACTAACTACCACCACACCTACACAAGCTCCAATCAATCAGCACGGCCTGCCAGCCAAGGCCAATATGGAGGTAGGGGTCTGGCCGTGCAACAACTCACTTTTGCACACACTCAACACCACACACCCTGATCTCCACCAATGTGCAGCAGTGAAGCTCACATGGACTGGTGACATTGCACATGCACCCATGACAATACCAGGGGTGGTGGTGGGAACCAAGGTGCAGAAACCCATCACACATGGCCAGTCAACAAGACTTGTCAATGTCTGACACACAGCACAGTATGATGTACATGGGCATGATCTGAAATCCACCACAATCAATGGGATCCTGGCCATAGTCACACACCAATGAAGAAGCCAAGGTGACACACGAAGAACACACGTACACAACTACCAACATTGCAGCTCTGACCCTGAGGAGTGGCAGCAGTCACACACACAACGTGTCACAATCACTGTAAGCTAACACAAACTGTAAATCACATTACTCGTGTAAACAACAAGTGCCAAGGGGAATCCTGAATGTGTCCCATCTGCGTTTGCCCACATCCCCAGCACTGACAACAAAGACAACCTGGGATGACAACCTCATGAACATTAGTTTGCTATGCACCCACATCACAGAGAAACCAGGTCCAAGATGCTGGATGAACACAGAACAACTCAGCAAGCATCACAAACAGGAACATCCCTAGGGACACAGCCTGTGTAGGAAAAGGGAAGGGAACATGCACAGACATGCTTACACAACACAGGCCCACGCAATGTCACCAGATTACACACTGCCATGAGGGCACACCACTCCTGTGGAAGGTCCGCTGTGCCAAACCTTGTCTGTGCACGACCCAAACATGTCAGCAGAACACTCCGTCAGTGAGTCAACAACCACAACACACAGAAGGCTCTGCTCACATCAGCCTGGGTACGGGGGTGTCACGTCAGTCATCTGCACACACACCAAACACGTGTCAAGCAGGTTGCACTGTATACACAGATGAGTCCTTCGACATTGATGTGCAAAACTGCATGTCCAGTGGAGCTGGGCACACAGTCAGGGAAATAGGAACATTGAACAGTGCTAAGCCCACCAGATGTGCATCAGTGTAAGACAAAGATGTTCATTTACAAATGCAACAAGCATTGGCATAGCCAATATGTCTCGCCTTTGGGGCCTTATAAGTGTTTAGCCAGAGCTATTGACTTTGCCAATGTCTTCAAGCTGTGCTGTAGAGAAGTGTGGCTGCTGTGCGGCATGCTGAAAAGTTATAATAAAAAAGTGTCAGAAGCATTTTTGTTACTTTATATATGACCAAGAAGGCATTATGTAAAACTGAACGACCATATTAAAAAAGTATTTACAATAAAAAATTTCCTCAGTTTTCTTTTGTTCTTGCAATGCTGGCAACTTGTTTCTGCCTATTGCAATGGTTGTTTGTTAAAGCTTTTTTTTTTGAGGGGGTATAAACAATCGGAGGGTGAAGGTTGGGAACTAGTACCTGTATTATAACACTAGCAGCGGCCAGACGCTAGGGGAGAATCAACAGATGCCAGATTCCGAGAGCAGGCTGAGGTGGTGCTGAGTGATGCTGAGGTGGTAGTGGTGGTGGTGGTGACTGTTGCGGAGACGATGCTGAGGTGATGCTGAATGATACTCAGGTGTTGCTGAGTGATACTGCTGTGGTGCTCAGTGATACTGCTGTGGTGCTGAGTGATGCTGTGGTGGTGCTGAGTGATATTGTCTTGGCGCTGAGTGATGCTGTGGTGGCGCTGAGTAATGCTGTGGCGGCGCTGAGTGATGCTGTGGCGGCGCTGAGTGATGCTGTGGCGACACTGAGTGATGCTGTGGCGGCGCTGAGTGATGCTGTGGCGGCGCTGAGTGATGCTGTGGCGGAGCTGAGTGATGCTGTGGAGGTGCTGAGTGATGCTGTGGTGGCGCTGAGCGATGCTGTGGTGGCGCTGAGCGATGCTGTGGTGGCGCTGAGTGATGCTGTGGTGGTGCTGAGTGATGCTGTGGTGGCGCTGAGCGATGCTGTGGTGGCGCTGAGCGATGCTGTGGTGGCGCTGAGCGATGCTGTGGTGGCGCTGAGCGATGCTGTTGTGGCGCTGAGCGATGCTGTGGTGGCGCTGAGCGATGCTGTGGTGGTGCTGAGCGATGCTGTGGTGGTGCTGAGTGATGCTGTGGTGGTGCTGAGTCATCCTGTGGTGGTGCTGAGTCATCCTGTGGTGGTGCTGAGTGATGCAGTGTTGGCCCTGAGTGATGATGTGGTGTCGCTGAGTAAATCTATGGTGGTGCTGAGTGATGCTGTGGTGGCGCGGAGTGATGTTGTGGTGGCGCTGAGTGATGCTGTTGTGGCGCTAAGTGATGCTGTGGTTGTGCTGAGTAAGGCTGTGGTTGTGCTGAGTGATGCTGTGGTTGCACTGAGTGATGCTGTGGTTGCACTGAGTGATGATGTGATGGCGTTGAGTGGTGCTGTGATGGCGTTGAGAGGTGTTGTGTTGGTGCTGAGTGATGCTGTGCTGGCTCTGATTGATGCTGTGCTGGCTCTGATTGATGCTGTGGTTCCGCTGAGTGATGCTGTGGTGTTGCAAAGTGAGAGATAGAGTGAAGATATAATGCCCAATTAGAGAGGGTGGTGAGAGAGAAAGAGAGAGAAAGGGCGTACATAGAATAAAGAGTGGAGCGGGATAGAGAGAGAGAAAGAAGGGGAGAGAGAGTGAATGAAGGAGTTTGAAAGAGAAACAGATAAAGGGGTGAGAGAGAATGAAAGGCTAAAAAAGATAGAGAGGGGAGAGTTAATTAAGTAGAGAGAGAATTAGAGAGGGGAGAGAGAGAGAAGGAGAGAGACAATAAGAGTGGGGGGTGTGGAGTTTAAATAGAGTGAAGAAGTGACGCGGAAAAAGTAACCTTAAATATAGCTTTGTGGGAATAAATATAAAACAAAAAAACAGTGAGAGTCAAAAATACTGGTAATTAGGCTGTGACTCCCAATATAAAACAAATAGCGATATAAGGTGAAATCAACCCACCGAAGCAATATTTCTAACTAGACAAAAAAAAGCTTGCATTTCAATGCTAATCGCTGTTGTTTTTCATGTGACTGTAGTCCAGGGCCCTCAGTTGGTAATGTGAGCTGCTGCGGCGATTGAAACATCAGAGTCCAGAGAGTTAATGAGCCATAACGAGGAAATGAGGAAGAGATAGGAAACCCAGATGGCAGCTGCGCGTGCACGCCATCGTGAACTCAAGCTGGTCGCCAGCCGAAAGCCAGTGTTTGCACTTCCAAAACTCGCTTACTAAAACTCTCGGCCAGACCAGCGCAAGCGCTGGTGCAGGCCGAGACCTAAAAAGGCGGCAGAGAATCTGTACAGGAAAGTGTGAGAGAGACACGAGTCCTGAAGGAAAGATGAGCAGGACTGAATAGGGTTCCGTTTTAAGAGTCGAGATCAGCCACCACTAGCAGATTTTAAGTACATGTCGCATAGAAATCAAGTAAATTTAGAATACAAATTGCTGAACTACTCTGTGCACTACTGCTCCCTCTGTCGAAGAGAGTACTACAGACTGACAACATTGAAGCATATGCTTAACCTGTCCGCATACTTGATGTCAATACATCTACACATGTCATTTAAATGTGTTTATTCCCATAGCTATTATATCTAGGACGCTTTTAACTCACTGAACCCTCATGCCGGCTCTGGTAATGTATGCTTGCTTCTTTTATTAGTGGCTGATGGTGGGTGCGATAGAAACTGAGGGGCTAGTTTCTCACATGAGCCGGGAGCGCCATGGTTTTCTCAAAGCCATCACCCCTCTCGTGTCGACTCAATAAAATCCAATTCCAACTCATGTGTTACTGTGGGTTTCAGGCAGCAAGGAGGCGGTTAGGGTTTGTGAAAGGCCGATTCAGTATGCAAAGCACAAACACGGTTACGCAACTGTGCCAACCCCTCTGCCATGACTGAAAGAAGCCGTGACTAACGAAGCACCGCTTCTCTAGGGCACTTGGTTGAGAAGGGAAAGCTACACAAGTGGGTGATGGGAGGAGAGTGGAGGCTGTAAGGAGCTGCATGCTCGGTCACTCGAAGAGCCTTTCCGTTGTCAGGCAACCAGGCTACAACACGGCGCTGCCGGCGCCCGACACCAAAGACAAACACAGCCCACTGAACGGGACAAAAGCAACTGCACGCAAACCAAGGTGCCTGAACACCGCGCGCTTCTCCCACTGGGCCCTGTGCAATAATGTGCTATGCAAGTGCAGTCTGCTGTTAGAAAGCAAGCATGCTTTGAACGCGGTGTCTGTGGCAGTTCAAAACAAAACAAGCATTGGCCGCGCGGCCATGAAACTGACACGGCCGCGCGGCCGTGAAAGTAATTGCGAGCGTCCAAATGGCGAGGGAAGCCATATGGCGCCTGATCGCGCGTGGACACTCGCGTGAACGCAAGCTGGTCGCCAGCAAAAGCCACTGTTTGCACTTCCAAAACCCGCTTACTAAAACTCTCGCCAGAGCAGCGCATGCGCTGGCTCAGGCGAGACCTAAAAAGGACATCCCTATGTCAAATGCTGAACATTACACCCTCAGACTGTAGCAAAGGATGCCAGAGATCCAGAATACAACAGGACACATATCCCATGGACCACATGGAGTCCAACACTGCAACACTTCATCGTCCTGATGTGAACACTATTACAACTGCAAATGCAGGATGCTACTCATCCACATCATGTACATCAAAAGAAAACCCAAAAGTAAACAAAAAGAGGCTTTATTCAGCAAATGTCAGGGTAAAAACGGAAGTCCAAAAGAAACTAAGGCCAATGGCCAGTCCAAAATCACAGTACCAACGGGGTGAGAAGTGACAACTGGTCACACATTGCTTGCCTGCACTGGTACGGTTGGGGGACATCACCCTTGGAGGGGCATACAAGGGGCAGGCCAGGCACCGCAGGGACAGGATCAGGGGATGGCAGAGTGAGGCAGTGAAGGGGTGGTGGGTGCAGGAGTGTCACCGGCAACTGCAGTGGAGGTGTCTGACTCAGGGGGGCCGGCACCACCGTGGTACACAAGTCAGTTGGTGTGGGTGCCGCAACCACTGCAGTGGGCTGGACTGATGTAGTGGACTGGGTACCCACTGCAGTGCCCGAGTCAGACGTGGTGGTTGTGGACTCCACTGCAGTGCATGACTCCAAGGGAGTGGAAGGGTGGGCAGATGAGGTGGGCAGGACAGAGGGGGGACCCGGTCCCCACAACAGTGCCACTAGCAGGCAGAGCGTCTGGGTTGGGGGTGGAAGAGCAAGTGGCAGGGGGAGGGCCTAAGCAGTCTGGGGATGCGGTATCGGTGTGTGGGGGAACCTGGGGCAGGGTGTGGCGGGGGAACCTGTGCAGTGGTGGCCTGGGGGATGGAGGAGAGAGACTGGGCGCTGGAGCTGCGTGGTGGTGGTGGTGTGGTCTTGCTCTTCCTGCTCCGGGGGGACTTCCGAATGGGCTCCTGTGCCTGCCTGCGCCTGGGGGAGGGTGTCCGGGGGCGAGGGGCACTCCTCTCTGTTTGGGTGGACTTCATCTTCCCCTGGTGTGCTGGGTCAGCAGGAATGGTGGGGAAGAGGCCGAGGTCACACAGGAAGACCTGCTGTGTATGTGGGGTAGCAGCCGAGGCAAGGGAAGGGGTCTTGGAGGGAGAGGATTTGGAGGACTGCGGAGTGAATGTGGATGCCTGTGTGTGTGTGTGTTCCCCATCCCCTGTGTCTGTGGTATCAGTTCCCTGAGGATGCTTGTGTGCACGTCTTGCCTTACTCTTGGGTGTGTCTGTGCTGCTCGTGTCTGTGTGTGTGGATGACTGTGCAGGTGTGCATGTGCTTTGGACAGGTAGGGGGGCAGGAAGTGTGGATGGGGCAGAGGTGGGAGGGGTAAGGGACTGTTGGAGGAGGGACACTGCTGCCGTCAGGGAGGAGTCCATGGACCTATTGCTCCTCTGTAGGGCAGACATACCCGTCGAGATGCCCTCCATGAACGACACCATCTGTGTCAACAGAGTGGTGTGTGCATGGAGGACACTCAGCATTGCTGTCTGCCCTACATGGAGCTGCCAAAGGAGGTACACAGACTCCTCACTCAGGGCAGCAGGGGACACAGGGGCAGGGGGTGCGGTGCCTGACACGAAGGAGACACGCTCTCGAGCACGGGAGCCTCCACAGACCTCAGGAATGGGAGCCGATGGGAGGGAGGTGGTGGTGGTGGCGGGGCCAGACAGACTAGCTGGCCTTTGGTGGCTGCCGAGACCCGCTTCCACAAGGGAGTCATCCTCCGAGCTGCTGTGGTCCCCAGCTGAGGTGGATGGTGCTGAGGACTCCTCGGTGTGGCTCCCCTCGCCCTCCGTGCCACTGGGTCCCTCTGACCACTCGTCCAATGCTGACCCAGTCTGGCTCCGCTGCTCCTCCTGGTCCATGGAGCTGTCCCCTCCTGTGGCTGTGGATGTATCTGCAAACAATTAGGGAAACAGACAAACATCAGTCACCTGCACTGACCGCACACACCACAGTAAGTACAGCACATTACAGAGCAAGCCCTGGCATCCTTAGTTGAACATTGCCTAAAGTCCTCACACAGATTCGGGGAAGCCAATTGTCAGTCTGATGGTCAACCATGGGACTCACACCCCTCCTGCCCTTGCACCCATCTGTCTGGTGCCTGTCTGATGGTAAGACCCCAGTGTGGACACATGCACCACCTACACAGTTGTTGGACATTGCAGGGAACACGGTGAAGCATGTGAACATACACACATCACATCTCTTGCCACTGAGTCAGTGCAGGTGTCCGGATAAAGGGATGGCCAGATTCTAATTAGTAATGCATGTGATGCATACCAGCACCAGACACCATGATGCACCCATGTCTGGATAGTCAATGCCACAATGGGGTGCATGTTGCACATGTCACTCCCCTGCAGGATCAGTCCCAGGAAGTTGAATGCCATGACACAGGAATGCGTGCAAAGTCATACATTACTGTCTCAAGTCACATGGCCATGGCAGCCAGACAACAACAGTCTGCACTGTGTCACAATCCGAGGGCATGGGGAATGCAAGTTATGTGACTGACAAGTCCACATGTCCATCCCCCAAAAACCACATCATCTGTACTACTATTTGTCCACGTCATACCAACTGGACATATGGGGAACATGAAACACAACTCTCTGAACATGAGCACCTCACAGTGTGCTGTGAATGAAAATACAGCTGCTTGAAAGTCACAGTCGCAAACACCTGTGTGCACAGTCAAGTGATCAGACACCTATAAGTCACAGAAGTATCGTCTATCATGGTCACATCTCAGATGGCATGCTGAGCCCCAAACGATGAACATGCCAGTAGTCCTGACAACGAAGACACAGCACAATGAGACAGAGGCAGACACCTGAGGGTACATTTCACTGACCACAACATGCCAGATGATACACGGGAGTGGGAGTACAGAGTGTATTGTATGCACTGGAGTAGGCATGACTGTCCAGCTCCACCTGTATGAGGGATGAGTCCTGGACAGTAGGCAGGTGGCTAAGCATGTGTGACACACTGGATACACATACTCCAGAGGCCCAAATATTGTTCCCACCAGCAGCATGGGTGTGTGCCACATTCCCCAGGGACATGTGGTGAGTCAGAGCAGCAAGCGGACCACATATCAAAGTTACACGCAGATCACATGTCAGAACTTAGGCATTGTGTAAGCAATTGACCCACCCATGAATTGCACAACATAGTCACGGGAACAAATGCTGTCCCCCACCTTGAGCAAAGCAAAATGCAATGACACAGTCCCCAAATTAGACAATTTCCTGACTATAAGGGCCACACATATGCATATCAGAGGAGAAGTGGGCATGTAACAAATGAGGGACATGGGTCCTGGACCACATGACTGATGTACTGTGGAAGTTTAACCAGGCCAGAGGAGGGCACATAGCATGGCAGAAAAAGTGCACAGTGCAGTCATGGACTCACCCCCTCCTTTCTGCTGTCTGTCCTTCAGCTGCCCATCCAGGTCAGGGAAGACCACCGCCAGGATCCGGAGCATGTGGGGGGTCAGGGTCCGGTGTCCGCCCCTCCTGCGAGGAGGCGACAGCTTCAGCTGGACCCTTGCGATCCTCCGGGTCCAGCCATGAAGTCCTGCCACCTCTTTTGGCAGTTGCGGATCCTGCGCCTGTAGACCCCCACGGATCTTACTTTCCGGGCGATGGTCAGCCAGATTTCCTGCTTCTGGTGGGCATCAACCTGTGAGGATGACAAAGTGAAAAGGCCATTACTACACATGCAACATATACGTGCATCACACAGTTGGATATTCATGTCTCAATCACAGGGGCATATGATGTACACAGGCAGTGCAACAATGGCTATGAACAGTTTGCCAGCAGTTACTTCATGGTATCATTGCATGGGAAGTAAACCTAGTTGGAATGCACTGTTACTGCACTGTACCAGTTCTGTGCATGTGACTACACACTTTGGGGTGTGACAACTACTCAGTGGGCATGCTAGCCAGTGGTGTGCACACTGAAAGCCCTGCTAGTCAGACAACATGCACAATTAGTGAGGCAGTGGACAGCACACTCACCTGCTCCCCTGGTGTCCCATACAGCTTGCTGTACTGTGGAAGGAGGCTGTCCAGCAGGGCCTGGTTCTCCTCAAGGCTGAAGGTTGGGGCTCTCTCCACAGTACGTGCCATTGCAGGAGCCAGAGGATGCATAAACAGCAGCAGTGTTGGTGGCAGATGTCGTCCTGGAGCATGTAGTGCAGGCAAGTGAGCTCTCAGGGGAACAGCCAGCATTATATGTGTGCTGCAGAGGCAGATACTGTCCCATGTGTGCAAAGTGATAGGTCCAAGTCATTTGCATCTTCTGAATTTGACCTATCCATGGAATAGCAGCACTAATACACGCCCACAGCATCCTTCAAATCTTCAACTTCATGACACCCATGATTTTGCAACATTGTTGTGGCTGGCCAACTGATTTCACTGCATCAGACTCGTTAGAGCTTCGAAAACGCGTCCGTTGCCATGCCAGGCCCCAGCCAATGTGTGCGCACCGTTCGGTCCATTGCTGTACAACGCGTACCAGGCACACAACGCGTACCTGCTCACATACAATGCAATGGGCCGGCCGGGCACACCGATCGGTCCATTGCTGTACAACGCGTACCAGGCATACAACGCGTACCCGCTCACATACGATGCAATGGGCCGGCCGGGCACACCGATCGGTCCATTGCTCTACAACGCGTACCCGCTCACATATGATGCAATGGGCCGGCCGGGCACACCGATCGGTCCATTGCTGTGCAACGCGTACCAGGCATACAACGCGTACCCGCTCACATACAATGCAATGGGCCGGCCGGGCACACCGATCGGTCCATTGCTGTACATCGCGTACCAGGCATACAACGCGTACCCGCTCACATACAATGCAATGGGCCGGCCGGGCACACCGATCGGTCCATTGCTCTACAACACGTCCCTGGACAGGTCACACGCATATATCACCCTGCTGGTCACTGGTGAACCTATGCCAGCCACATTTACTTTCCAGGGACTCAGGGGCACACCTACAACACCACACCCAGTCCACACTGTCGATGAGGCATGTGTGGCAGCATAACCTTATCTGTGTATGGGGTGAACATGTGGATTTTGGGGTGGCACTTGGGGGCAGACACACCCAGGCTGTGCACGTGTTAATGGGGACAGGGTCCTTTGTGTGTTGTGCACCTGACCACTGTGGTGTGCAACTTTTCATTTCTGAGCATGTGTCATGGTCACATTTCCAGGTTGTGTATGTGTATGACATGTCACATACCCCCAGGCTCACATGTGGGAAGGCATGTACGTCACAGGGTGGCCCATTCCAACAATAGTGATGTCCCTCCACAGTCTGTGTGCATGTTGTGTATCACATGTCTCTGACTCCATGTGCACAATGGGAGACAGTCTCCACATCCACGTGGTTTGTGCATGAACTTTGATGGTGTGTGTGTGTCACAGACGTCCATGTCTGTCCTGCAGAGGCTACAGGGGCCACTACCTGTGGGTGTCATGTTTGTTTTTCTGACGTGTACATGATACGCCATGTCATGCCAGTGTCCATGTGGCAAGACAGGCTCCCTGGGAATCTACCTGTCAATGAGCTGTGATGCCTGTGGAGCATCTGTCCAGACATGTCACTGTGGTATGTGTGTGGAACGTGAGAGCAGTTAATGGGTACTGTGACACAGCCTAATGGTGTCCCATAGCACACCCTGGAACCTATTGTCAATACTTGTTGAACAGAGATGTTAGATGATGTCCATGTAGGTGCCATATATGTCCAAACACACATCAAGTACTTGTGTATGTTGATGATGTATCATGTGAAATTGAGTATGGTGAACGGCACATAGGTGGGGTGACTGACAATCTTGCTTTCTTCACCTATGCACTGCAGGGCTCCTGCTGTCCATCGACCATTCCCAGACCTGGCAACGATGGTGGAACGTGACAGCATCCGACAGTACCGCTTCACCAGGCAGCTGATTGAGGATTTGGCAGTGCGGTTGGCCCCACATTTGCAGCCTGGCCGGCCGTATCCTACAGCGCTGACCCCCAAGGTGAAGGTGATGGCAGCCCTACACTTCTTTGCCACCGGTACCTTTCAACACACTGTGGCAACTACTGGTGGGATGTCACAGACTATGTTCAGCCGTATGCTACGCGATGTTTTGGGGGCAATGTTGAGATACCTCAACCAGTACATCTATTTCCCAACACGTCAACGACTCACTGACGTCAAGAGTGACTTCTATGCCCTGGGGAGGATGCCACATGTAATTGGCTCCATTGATGGGACACATGTGTCTTTGATACCACCACAGGCACATGAGCAGGCATACCGCAACCGTAAACATTACCATTCGATCAATGCTCTGGTGGTATGTCTTGCAGATATGACCATCTCACATGTGTGTGCCCATTTCCCCAGTTCGGCACACGATGCCTACATGATGAGGAGTAGTCGCATCCCGAGGATGATGTCACAGATGCCGAACCAGCGTGCCTGGCTTGTTGGTGTGTACTGACTTTGTACCATTGTGTGTGTTCTGCTATGTTGTTTTCCGCACACATTTTCAAATCGGCTAATGTGCAATTGTCTGTCTGTAGGTGATTCGGGATACCCCAACATGCCGTGGTTGCTGACACCCCTCAGGAACCCTGTGACACCAGCCCAGATGCGCTACAATGAGGCACATGGTCGGACGAGGAGGGTGATTGAGCGGACCTTTGGTCTCCTGAAGAGCCGCTTCCGCTACCTGGACAAGACAGATGGGGCCCTCCCATATGCCCCAGCAAAGGTGTGCAAGATTGTCATCATCTGCTGCATGCTACACAACCTGGCAGTGCGAAGGAGTTGCCTCTCATCCTGGATGACGATGACCAACGTCCGCCACCTGTGGAAGATCCTGGCCTGGGTCACGATGCCAGTGAAGATGATGATGATGATGATGGTGATGTCCGCACACAGCTCATCACCAACTTCTTCAGCTGAATGTGAGTCTCCAGAGGGTTGTGATGTCAATGATTTGAGTTTGCATGATATGTGTGTGTGGTGCTCTGGTGCTGTTTGAGTGTGCACGTGCTACTTGACTGGATGCGTGCAGCGATGTGTCCTTGCAGGTGGTCTGTACTGCCCAACAGTGTTGACATGCTAACTTGGTTTTGTGTAGTTATCTCGTCACATGTATTAGACATGAGTATTGCCGTTCTGTGCTGTTCTTCATTGTTTTTGACTGTGTGTCATGTCTGTCATTCACAGGGTGCTGCCGGAGTTGTCTGATCAACTTGGATCCCCCGAATCCATGATTCAACTTCCAAGGTGGAAGCAGTCGTTTCCCTACAGGTGATGTGCCACACACCCTGGACTTTCTATCTTCTGTTTTTTTGACTTTGTGGCCACAGCCAGGTTGGATTAGCTTGCATTTGTAGTGGAAACAACATGTTGCAAATGTGTAATAAACCTGTGCTTCACTTTGGGATGTGCGTTGTCTGTAGTCACACATCTGACTGACATTTGCTTACTGCACCTGTAGTCTAGTTCACAGTGACTGTGAATAGGTGGCGTGTCTGTGCATTCCACTGTATTTAGTTGCAACATCAGTATAGGTGATGAGTCTGATGGCCCTGGTGTGTATGTGTTGTGTGGCCCTAGTGGTGTGTCTCCCTCATATGTGTCACGTCGCCATGACTGACATGACGGGGTTGGACTTGCTGTAGCAGTTAGCATGCACAGTGTCATTTAGCAGATCACCATCTACATGACAAAAACCACGTTGGAATCACAACAGAGGCAGATATGGTGTATTGGTGAGTTTATTTACATACAGGTGTGAGGATGGTGCACAGGATGGTGGGTGCTGTACATACTAATTGGAATCCAAAGTTCCCATGTGTATTGGAAGTCTTGGTAGCTGACATGTCCAGAGTAAAGTCCACAGTCATCTGGTGAATTTGGCCAACTAGAGCTCCCCATGTCATGTGGGAGAGTTGGGTTGGCTTCGACAGGGCGTGCAGTTTGCACACAGAGGAAAAGTTCCAGAACAGGTGTTGGCTTCCTGGGGGATGTAGATGGCCATCGGACTTTCAGTTTGGCCTCTTCGGACGGCCCCTCTTCTTGGGGGGGGACCCTCAGGTGCAGGCTGCGGCGGTGCAGGGGACTCTCTGCCAGAGCCCTCCTCCCTCCCTGTGGCATTTGCAGTTGTTTCAGCAGCAGTTGTTGTGGGCACACAGGGAGGTGAGGCCATGTTGGTGCTGATCTGGCGGAGGCATGTGAGTATGTCCCTATGCACCGCTGTCAGTTGTTCCAATGTGTCCCACTTGGACTCCATGCCAGACATGTGTGTCTCGACACGTGACATGTGTGTCTCGGCATGTGACATGTGTGTGTCGACACGGGACATGTGGGAGTCCAAGCGGGCATGATGGGCAGCCTGCTGCTGTTGTATGTCCTTGAGGATCCCCACTACCTGGCTGACCTCTCCGGTGCTAGTCTGGTACGCATCCGCGATGCGTGCCAGTTGTGGGTCATCATGCAGTCCAGACCCCTCTGCAAAGAGCGACCTATGTCTACCACCCCTCCCACCACCCCTGGCGACACGTGCAGGACCTGCGGTGGCACGCACAGGTGACCGTGGGCCCACTTGGGTGTTGTTCCTGGGCTCGTTGTCACCAGCTCCAGTTTGGGCCTGGGTGCCTGCGCTGTTGTCATCTGTGGTCCTTGGTCTGTCCGTGTTGGCAGGGGTGGCCTGTGTGTTGGCAGTTGTTGGAGGGGTGGGTGCAGGGGGTGCAGATGTTGGTCCTGCTGGTGCTGCATGATGACTCACACCGGAGGTTCCAGCTGGTTCTTCGCCATCCGAGGAGTGCAGTGGCTGATCCACACCAGTGAGCTCAGTGTTCCCCGGAGCCTGGGACAGGGACTCCTTCTCGTCTGCTGCTGTGTCCCCATCATCACCTGTTTTGGGGAGAGACACAGATTGTATATAATGTTTCTAAAGGCATCAATTGTTCAAACACCTGACAATTGTGACTGTACCTCTGGATGTGGGCCAGGACATTGCATTCTCCTAAATTGTGACATTGGTGTAGCACATTGTCCTGCCAACCTGTGGCATGTCAATGTGTATGTTGAGGTGTGTGCATGACCAGCATTGGTGGTATTTGTTTGCCATCCAGGCCTCCTTCTCCCCCAGCCCAGTTATCCCACCATGAAGCGTGCTTCCATTGCAGGGAGTGCAAGTTGTCTTTCAGGATGTCAGTTAGTGGTGTCCTGCTGTTGGTTGTTGCACAGTTCCCAGCAGGGCCTTGTGCTCCCCCCAGCAGTACCCAGTGTCAGCCATCTTGTGAGTCCTTTTCCACTCCCTGTGATGTGAGCATGGTTGAGAGTGGTTTTGATGGGCCAATTGTGAGGGTGAGCAATATCTGTGCCTACAACTCCCATCATGCTATTGCCTCCACCACCCTTCCCAGCATGCCCATCCTTCCTTCCTTTTGACTCTCCTTCCCTGTGGGGTGGGGTGCCTGTGCTGACAGGATGGCTGGGAGTGTTGTCCTGGCAGTTGTTTGGCTACAAGTCCCAAGAGTGTCCCTGTGCTTCACACAGCATGACCCAGGGTGGTGGTTCTTTGTGGGATCTTCAGTTAGGATGTGAGGCATTGCATTCTCCCAGGTGGGTTATGTGGAGTTAGTGTTGAGGGGGTGTGTGAGGGGAGGTCCTTGTAACTATGGTCATAGCTGTCAGTCCTCCTTCCCACCCAGCCAGATATCCCACCATGGAACGTGCTTCCATTGCAGGGAGTGCAAGTTGTCTTTCAGGATGTCAGTCAGTGGTGTCCTGCTGTTGGTTGTTGAACAGTTCCCAGCAGGGCCTTGTGCTCCCCCCAGCAGTACCCAGTGTCAGACATCTTGTGAGTCCTTTTCCACTCCCTGTGATGTGAGCATGGTTGAGAGTGGTGTTGATGGGCCAATTGTGAGGGTGAGCAATATCTGTGCCTACAACTCCCATCATACTATTGCCTCCACCACCCTTCCCAGCATGCCCATCCTTCCTTCCTTTTGACTCTGCTTCCCTGTGGGGTGGGGTGCCTGTGCTGACAGGATGGCTGGGAGTGTTGTCCTGGCAGTTGTTTGGCTACAAGTCCCAAGAGTGTCCCTGTGCTTCACACAGCATGACCCAGGGTGGTGGTTCTTTGTGGGATCTTCAGTTAGGATGTGAGGCATTGCATTCTCCCAGGTGGGTCATGTGAAGTTAGTGTTGAGGGGGTGTGTGAGGGGAGGTCCTTGTAACTATGGTCATAGCTGTCAGTCCTCCTTCCCACCCAGCCAGATATCCCACCATGGAACGTGCTTCCATTGCAGGGAGTGCAAGTTGTCTTTCAGGATGTTAGTCAGTGGTGTCCTGCTGTTGGTTGTTGCACAGTTCCCAGCAGGGCCTTGTGCTCCCCACAGCTGTGGCCAGTGTCAGACATCTTTGAAGGGGCTTTTGACTCCCTGTGAGGTGTGCATGCTTCAGTGCTAACTTGCTGGGCCATGTGGGTGTGAGATGTTGATCTGTGACTACCACTCCCATCATGCTGTTGCCTACACCACCCCTTCCCAGCATGCCAATCCTTCCTTCCTTTTGAGAGGACTTCAGTGTGTGTGAGTGTGACAGCAATGGCAAGATGGCTGACAGTGTGTTCCTGTTGTTTGTTGGTGCCCAGTTCCCAGCAGGGCCTTGTGCTCGCCACAGCAGTAGCCAGTGTCAGCCATCTTGTCAGTTGTTTTCCACTCCCTGTGATGTGAGCATAGTTCAGAGTGGTGTTGATGGGCCAATTGTGGGTGTGACCAATATCTGTGACTACCACTCCCATCATGCTATTGGCTACACTGACTTGACCAGCATACACAGAATTCCTTCCTTTCAGTGAGCTTCCCTGTGAGGTGGTGTTCTAGTGGTGGGTAAATATCTGGGAGTATTTGTTGGTTCTATTTGTGCCACTGCCTTGCTGTATTTGTTGTTAGGTTTGTAGATGTCATGACACAGTTACATATCACTTTGGGATGGCAGGTATTGTGTTTGTCTGACTAGCATTCACATCTTGGGATGGATATCTTTTGGTTGGTGTGTATTTGCTAAGTGTTCATGGTTTGCCTATCCCCTTGACTGTGATGTGTGTGTGTAGTCACACCATATTGTGTATATTAGTTGTGTACTCACCAGGCTCTGGGATGTCTGTTAGTCCGTATACGCTCACTGGTGGTAGGATGGCCCGCACCTTCTCCTCCCAGGGCCTGAGGTATACTGGTTTTGCAGGAGGGCCACTGCCGGTGTGCTGGCTGAGGAGGTAGTCCTTTTGAGTAGGTCCCTGACCCTCCTGCGCACATCATACCACCTGTTCTGGATGTCTTCCTTTGTGCGCAAACATGGTGATTGTGCGTTGACCCTGTCGACAAAGCTCGCCCACATCTTGGTTTTCTGCGACATGGGGGTCTGTTGTACCAATGTACCAAACAACTGTGGCTCTACCCTCAGGATCTCGTCTACCAGGATTTCCAATTCACAATCTAGGAACTTATGGTTCTTCTTTGGGGGCATGGTGATGGGTGGTGGTGGTGATTGATGTGTGTGTGTGTGCAAGTGGGGGTGTGTGAGTGTAGGTTTAGCTGGGTGTGTGTGAGGGTGCTATTTGTAGGTGTGGTAATGGTGTGTGGCTTGTGTGATGTATGAGCTGTGAGTGTGTCTGTGGTTGCTGTGTGATGGTGTTCTGTCTGGCAGGTCAGTGGAACTTGCAAGGGATCATGGTCGGGATTTGTGGCCTTTATGTAGGTGGAGTTGGAGGTGTGTCCTTGTTCCATTTTTTTTTCCTCCCTGTATTTATTGGCTTAGTGGTTGCTTGTTTGGCCCTTTTTTTTTTTTTTTTTCCCTTGGTGTTTTTGGTGCATGTAGGAGTCGTTCTTGTGTCTGAGTAGGACGCTGCAGTTGTGTGGTGCGATCTTGTCCGACTCGTTCCCGCTGTGTGTCAGCTAGGTTTCATATGCGGCGTACGAGTCGGTCGCGTAATATTGGGTTGCTTCGGCTGGGTTTTGTATGCGTGTCGGTCGTACGGCTTGTGCTCCGGGCGAGTCGGTCGTGTTTTGCACGCACAGCATCGTACCACGCGGGTCGGAGTTCGCGGGTACATTTCGTTCGGGTTCAATCCGAGTGCGCGTCGGTCGGTTAGTTTCGCGTGATTTCCCGGCCGGATGGCTTGTTTCCGTCCGGCTCGGTCGGTCGTTTTGTATTCCGTCCAAGTCTCTCGGATTTCACATGCATTTCATCGTACTACCCGGGTCGTGCGGCGCCGGTCCGAGTCGGTCGGACTAAATTCCCGTACCGAGTCGGTCGGTACGTTTTCCGGCCCGAATCGGAATCGGCCCCTCAGTTGTTAAGGCACAGTGCAACTGCCTATTGATTGCACATTGTTTAACAGGCCACTTGCCGCTGACTTTGGTTTGATTGATTATGTTTGATTATCACTTTTGATAAATAATAAAAGAGATACCTCATAACGTCTTGTAAGATCTTTATTTTGCTCTTATATGCACTTAATGTTTAAGAAATGTAAAATGACCACCTTCCATTGACCAACACAACAATGGAATTAGTTATTGTGCCTATACGAAAATGCAGGTAGATAAACAACTGGTTTGGGCACATACCAATAAAGGATTGGTGAAGACCAAGAAATAGAACATTGCCTGCTAGCCAAACAGCACTTTGATCTATGTGATATTTGAATTATTTATGTAAAAATATTCAGAACTATTTCTCGACGGACTCGAGCAGCTTCACCTCCTTCATCAACCATATTGTGATTGTACACACCTATATCTTCCATGTTGATGTCACAATCCTCCGGGGGAGGAATGTTATGCCTGGTTGCTATGTTATGCAACATGCAGCATAACTAGGCCTGGGCGGGGAACTTTGCTCCGTTCGCGGAGTTTGCGGAGTTTTCTGCACTCCGCGGAGCTCGCAGAGTGCAGAAAACTCCGCTTCGCGATGTGCAGCAGAGGTTTTTCCCCGCTCGTGATAGCGAACGGTAAGTTCACGAGCGCGAGCTGCTGCTCGGGTAGAATTTCTACCCGAGCGGCAGGAATACCAGCACAAACTGCAGTCCGCACTGCACTCAGCCACTCGCGGAACTTCGCAGAGTTTTTTTGTAACTTCGCGGAGTTCCGCGTAGCAAAACTCCACAAACTACGCCCAGGCCTGAGCATAACACAATGATGCAGCACACTTTCTCTGGTGAATAGAGAAGATCACCTCCTGTTCCATGAAGACAGCGAAATCTACTCTTTAATAGGCCAAATGCTCTCTCTATTGTGTTCCTGGTTCGTATGTGGGAGGCATTGTACCTGGATTCTGCTGCATTGCGAGCATATAAAATTGGGGTCATCAACCATGCCTTCAATGAATATGCACTGTCGCCTGTAGAGAACAAAACATATCTAAGGATGTGTTACAAAAAAGGAAATCATTGATCAAATTATATAAACACAGTTTATACCTGGCAAGTTGGCTGAAGACTTATTTTGTGATCACTCTGTGACTCAGAGAACACCATTGCATGGCCTTGATCTAATGCCATGACTGCAGCTGAATCCATAAAACTGTCACTAGCTATAAACAATTGGCACAAACAAATAGGGCTAGGCACATTGTATATCCAATCCACAGTTAGAGGAAGTGAATACAAAGGTAAATACACTTTTTGTGGGGGATCTTCTATCACCTAGCATGGGCTGGAAATTTTGCCTACAAACAGCAGGTTTTATCCTTCAGCAGTTCGTAGAAGACTGTGAAACTACCAGCCCGCACCAGAATCCCAGACTGTTTGCCAGACTGAGGGCATCATTTACTATATTTTGATGCATGGCAGTGCATCAAGCCTTCCTGCTGCACTGCCGTGCATCAAAATAAAAGGGCAGGAATGCGCCTTATCTACAAGATACAGCACATTCCAGTCCTTCTCCCCAGCACCGGCGCACAAACAGCAGCCGTGTGCCAGTGCAGACACCCATGCGTCATTTGGCGAGGGTACCTGCAATGCGGGGATGATTGTTTTATGCAGGAAGGGACCCCTTCCTGCACAAAAACAATCATTAATGTAATTTTCCTCTTTCTATGCGTGTTGCAGAGTGCAGCACGCATAGAAAGAGGAAAAAAACTAGGAGAAATAAACACTCACGGAACACCCCTTTTACGCAGAGTAATGCATGAAAGGGGCCCATATTTACAAGGCCATGAAAAGCCACGCAGGTTGACTTTACATGGCCTTGTAAATATGGGCAAGCCCATTGCGCCATCAGTGCGTCAAATAAGTGACACACCGGTTGCACAATGGGCTTGTAAATAAGCCTGTGATTGTCTGGCAACAGCCATTCAGAAACAGCCTAACAGAGGATTCTATTCTCACTGTTCAATAAGGAAGCCAATCAGATTCAAATATAACAGCAATCTCTTTGGTACTTGTTAGATTTGGGGGTCTCTAGTTGGCAGAGGTATGTACCTTTGTCCAAATAGGGACCCTTGAGTCTAGTCAGGGAAAGTAGGTACACTCCCGAAATAACCCCTGCTCACCCTCTTGGTAGCTTGGCACGAGCAGACAGGCTTAGTTCAGAGGCAGTGTGTAAAGCATTTGTGAACACATACAGTAATCAAGTGACAACACTACAAATGGACACCACACCGGTTATATATTTATAAAAATAGGTATACTTTATATAGATTTATCACAAGACCATAAACGACAAAAATAATCCACAATACTGTTAAGAATACTTAGTTCTGATCAAAAAGGCTTAATTCAAGGTTCTGTGCGAGTCGGTAGCCTCCTCCGGCTACGGCGATGTCGAGAACAAACAGAGTCTAACAAATCCAGCTGACCGCGTCGAGACGGGCCAACACAGCGTAGACAGACTCGGTCACAGTACCTTTTACTTGAAGCGGCAGGCACGGGCGTGCGAGCCGGATGGCTGTTCGTCGCGATGCAAAAGTGGAAGCGTTGCAGGACGCGTTGTCCCTCGATGCGGTGCAGGCAGCGGCTCGTTGACGTCGTCGAGACGGAGTCGGTGAGACCAGGGCCGTGCGTCGCAGGGCGAGACGGTGCTTCGATGCGGTGCTGGCAGGTTGCGGTGCGGCGACGGAGCCGGATTCAGGAGCTGGCGTCGATCAGTCCGGACAGCGGTGCGAGTCGGGCGGTGCGTCGCAAAGCGTGCGAGCGGTGCCCAACTCCGGTGCGGTCACAGGACTCGAACTCAGCAGCAGTGACCGTGTCGGTCGGACCAGTTCGATTCGGCGTAGCGAAGCGTTGCAGGACGCGTTGTCCCTCGATGCGGTGCAGGCAGCGGCTCGTTGACGGAGTCGGTGAGACCAGGGCCGTGCGTTGCAGGGCGAGACGGTGCTTCGATGCGGTGCTTGCAGGACACCGAGTCGGTCGTGAGAGTCGGTCACAGCTCCCTACCTCTGTAGCCACTGAAACAGAGTTTCCAGCAGCAATTCACAAAGGGGTGAAGTCCAATGGTCCTGGGACTTCGGTCAGGGGGCAAGCTCTCTTCCAAGCCCTTGGAGATCCTTCACAAGTTGATGAAAGTCACAGCAAAGCAAAAGTTCCTTTCTCCTCTCTTTGGCAGTCAGGCAAACCACTGCAGGCCAATCCCCCAAGCAGCACTTCAGGCTTAGGGATAGTTTCTCCTCAGTTTCTTCTTGGTTCCGCTCCTCAGTAAAGGTTTCTTCTTGTTCCCAAAAGTGATCTAATCTTCCTGGGGTCTGGGTGCCCCTCTTATACCCTGATTCTCTTTGTTCTCTGGAGGCAGAGAGGCCTCTGCCTAGTCCAAAACCAGTTCTGGTCAGTTCTGGAGCACTTTGTTTTTCTGACTCCTTCTTTCCTTTCAGAATGTGGGGCAGAGTGCTCAGCCGCCCGGCAGGAGGTGGAGCCAGCATTGTGGAAGGCAGGCACAGCCCTATTCAGACCCAGGTGCAACTCCTCCCTCCACTCTGGATGCAAATCTTTCTATTCAGCCCTGCGCTGACTCACCCTGTCTCCGGTAGCCACCCCCAGCCCCTGTCACTCAATCTCCAGACAAGGAATACACAACCTAGCAGAGGCAGGCTTGGATAGTTAGGCAAGAAAATACCCACTTTCTAAAAGTGGTATTTTCGAACACAGAATGTTAAAACCAACTTCACTAAAAGATGTATTTTATCATCCTGAGTTCAGGCATACTAAATTCGTTTTTCTACCATGTTCCCTGGGTCAGTTCTGATTATAAGGTGTAATAGTCAGTCTGCCCATTCGGGCCTATGGGGAGCAGGTAGCCTTGCAATAGTGAAAAACGAAAATGGCTGTAATTCACTATTAGGACATGCCACACACACCAGGGCATGTCCTACCTTATACTTACAATGCACCCTGCCCTAGGGCCTACTTTAGGGGTGACCAACATGCAGTAAAGGGAAGGTTTTAGGGACTGGTAAGTGGGTGTACTCACCAAGTCGACATGGCAGCCCTAGGCTGCACACAGGCTCTGCGATGGCAGGCCTGAGACATATTTTACAGGCCGCTTCTGTGGGTGGCACAACCAGTGCTGCGAGCCCACCAGCGGCATTGGATTTACAAGCCCTGGGCACACTGAGTGCACTGTACTAGGGACTGACAAGTAAACCAATCATCCAATCATGGAGTCACTAATACATGTATCAATTAACGATAGGGAGCACTTGCACTTTGGCACTGGTTAGCAGCGGCAAAGTGCCCATGAGCATCTAGTCCAGCAAAAACATATCGGCAACCGTGGAGGCATTACGAAAAAATGGAAGGGAGACCCACGCCAAGGATGCCAGGTCTAACACGTGTCCCCTCCAGCTGAAATGTGGGGAGAACTATCCTACCCCTAGGGAGTTCTCATCGCTAAGGCGGAAAAATCTGGACAGTCCATCAGCATTGGCGTGTTCTGTACCAGGGCGGTGTTCCACCGTAAAGTCCATCCCCTGTAGGGAAATGGACCACCTCAACAGCTTTGGATTCTCACCCCTCATCTGCATCAACCATCTGAGGGGCCTGTGGTCTGTCTGAACCCGGAAGTGAGTCCCAAACAGGTATGGTCTCAGCTTCTTCAGTGCCCAGACCACAGCAAATGCCTCACGCTCAATAGCACTCCATCTCTGTTCCCGGGGAAGTAACCTCCTACTGATGAAGGCTACAGGTTGGTCTAGGCCCTCCTCATTGATCTGTGATAGAACAGCCCCTACACCATGCTCTGAAGCGTCGGTCTGAACAATGAACTCATTGGAGAAGTTGGGTGCCTGGAGCACAGGCGCCGTGCACATGGCAGTCTTCAAGGTGTCAAAAGCTTTTTGACAGGCGTCAGTCCAAATCACTTTCCTGGGCTGCTTCTTGGAAGTCAGCTCGGTCAAGGGGGCAACAATGCTGCCATACCCCTTGACGAATCTCCGGTAATACCCGGTGAGTCCTAGGAAGGCTCTCACCTCTGTCTGGGTCTTGGGGGCTCCCAAGCCAGAATGGTATCAATTTTCGGTTGGAGGGGCGCCACCTGGCCGCTCCCAACCTGGTGTCCCAAGTACACCACAGAACCCTGCCCAATCTGGCACTTACTCGCCTTGATTGTGAGGCCTGCCCTCCGCAGCGCCATCAACACTTCCCAGAGGTGGCGCAGATGCTCTTCCCAACGGGCACTGAACACTGCGATGTCATCCAGGTAGGCGGCACTGAAATCCTCCAGTCCAACCAACACCTGGTTGACCAACCTCTGAAAGGTGGCAGGGGCATTCTTCATCCCAAAGGGCATCACCCGGAACTGGTAGTGCCCATCTGGTGTGGAGAATGCTGACCTCTCTTTGGCCCCATCAGTCAAGGCGATCTGCCAGTATCCAGACGTTAAGTCAAACGTGCTGAGGTACCGCGCAGCCCCTAACCGATCTATGAGCTCATCAGCTCTGGGGATGGGGTGGGCGTCAGTCCTGGTGACGGAATTGAGTCCCCTGTAGTCCACACAGAACCGGAGTTCTGGTGTGGCACCAGGCGCGGCAGCTTTTGGAACCAAGACCACGGGGCTGGCCCAAGGGCTGTTAGAGGACTCAATCACCCCTAGCGCAAACATCTTGGAGACCTCCTCCTTGATGCAGGCTCTGACCCTGTCAGTCACCCTGTAAGCCTTGTGCTTCACAGGAAGACTGTCCCCAGTGTCCACATCATGGACGCACCAATGGGTGACACTGGGAACCAGGGAGAACAGGTCAGGGAACTGTCCCAACAGTTGGCGACAGTCACCCTGCTGCTCAGGTGTCAGGGAGGTAGAGAGGTTTACTCCCTCCACTGATCCATCTTGCTCTCGGGCTGACAGGAGGTCAGGAAGAGGCTCGGTCTCCTCCTCCATTCCATCATCTGTAGCTAAGAGCATGCCCACTTGGGACCTCTCCAAGTGGGGCTTCAGGCGGTTCACATGCAGGACCCGCAAGGGGTTCCTGGGAGACTGCAAGTCCACCAAATAGGTAACTGGACTCTTGCGCTCCACCACCGTAAAAGGGCCGGTCCACCTGTCCTGGAGCGCACAGGGCTCCACAGGGGCCATGACCCACACTTTCTGACCAGGCTGAAGCTCTACCAGAGTGGCATTCTGGTCGTACCACCGCTTCATCTCCTCCTGGCTGGCTTCCAGATTTGCCTCAGCAAGCTCTCTGAAACGCCTAGTCTGGTTCCTGAAGGCCAGCATGTAACTGTATACATCCTGGGGAGGTTTCCTGGGAGATTGCTCCCAGCCTTCCTTGACCAAACTCAGAGGTCCTCGCACCGGGTGTCCATAGAGGAGCTCAAAGGGACTGAACCCTAGAGACTTCTGTGGCACCTCCCGGTATGCAAACAACAGGCATGGTAAGAGGACGTCCCATTTACGCCTCATGGGTTCTTCCAGACCCATAATCATGCCCTTGAGGGTCCGGTTGAATCTCTCAACCAGACCATTTCCTTGAGGGTGGTAAGGAGTGGTGAACTTGTAAGTTACACCGCACTCCTGCCACAGGGACTTCATGTACTTGGACACGAAGTTGGTACCTCTGTCAGACACCACCTCTTGAGGGAATCCCACACGTGAGAAAATTCCCATCAGTGCCCGTCCCACCACGGGGGCCGTCACTGTCCTCAGAGGGATGGCTTCAGGGTACCGGGTGGCATGGTCCACCAAGACCAGGATAAACCTGTTGCCCATGGCTGTCTTGGGGTCCAGTGGCCCCACAATGTCAATACCCACCCGTTCAAAGGGGGTGCTGACCACAGGGAATGGCTGGAGAGGAGCCTTGTGCTTCCTCCCACTCTTTCCACTTGCCTGGCAAGTCTGGCATGTTCTGCAGTGAGTGGCGGCACTCCTGCGCATCTGGGGCCAATAGAAATGGGTAACAAGCCTGTCAAAGGTCTTGTCCTGCCCCAGATGTCCCGCTAACGGTACATCATGAGCCAACCCCAGTAGGAAGGCTCTGAAGCGCTGGGGTACCACCAGCACACGGGCTGACCCAGGCTCAGCAACCTTAGGCTCTGAATACAGGAGACCATTCTCCCAGTAAACCCAATGTGATCCAGACTGATCACCTGCTGCCTGGTCTGTGGCCTGTTGCCTCAGACCCACGAGAGAAGGGCATGTGTTCTGCTCCTTGCAGAACTCTTCCCTGGAGGGTCCTCCTTCTTGCTGCCAATGGGTCAGCTCAGGTAGGTCCCCCAGTTCAGCTACCTGTTCCCCTGTAGGCTCCAGGGCATCCCCCTCAGGGTCTGCCTCCTCCTGGACCGTGGGAACCTCGGGGGCCGGTTTCCCGCGCCCCTGCCTCCTCTCTCTCCGGCAGGCACCTGGGCCTCCCTCTCAGGCTCCAGGTCCTCTTGAACACCTTTAGCTGCCATTGACCGGGTGGTCACACATGCCCAATCAGGCAAGCCCAACATTTCTAAATGCGCACTCCGCTCCACCTTAGCCCAAGGTGAGCTCTCCAAATCGTTCCCTAACAAACAGTCAACAGGCATGGCTGGCCTCACAGCTACTTGAAGAGTACCCGAGACCCCCCCACTCAAAGGGAACCTGAGCCACCTTGCAGTGACTCTCTGTGTTGTCAGCGGCAACAACCGGATAGAATGCATCAGGGATAACCTGCTCTTTAGACACCAGGTGACACTTGACAGCTGTCACACTGGCTCCTGTGTCTCTCAGAGCCTCCACCCTATGGCCATTGATGGTCACCCACTGCCTGTATTTCTTAGTGTTCTCAGGCAGCGGGGTCCTAGGGACCATCTCAGAGTCTCCTAATGAGACAAGGGAAAACACTGTGGGATCCCCCCACCTTGGGCACCCAACTCCTCCCCCAGGGCTACACTAGCCAACTGCCGGGGGACTGCACTGGTGGGTGCTGGTTTTCCATGCAAAGGGCAACGAGGATCGTTTGCCTTGTGGCCAGGGGCGCCACACTTGTAACATACCAGTGGTCCCTGGTGAACAGGGGGCCTGTCAGGGCCACTGGCTTCTTCTCAGGGGAGGCTGGGAACCTTTCCCTTGGTTCCCTTGGGGTCTACTTTGGGGCCCTTTATGGAACTCCTTCTGTTTACCCTTGTCCCCCCACTCTTCTGCTGGGGACCCTGCCCACCCTTGGCGGAGTCTCCCACGTGACCCTTGTGGACCCGGGTACTCACCCAGCGGTCCGCCTCCTCAGCAAGCTGCCTAGGGTTAGTCAGCTTACTATCAATCAGGTGCTGGCGTAGCTCAGGAAAACAATTACCGGACAAGTGCTCCCAGGCAATCAAATCAAAGAGCGCCTGAAAATCAGTCGCTTTGCTACCCTTTACCCAACCATCCAAGGCTCTGCAAAAGAAGGTCACATATTCAACCCAGGTACTGCTTTCAATCTTACTACAGTTCCTGAACCTTTGCCTATAAAGCTCAGGGGTCAAACCATATCTAGTCATTAAGGCATCCTTCATGTGGCTGTACGAATTATAGACTTCAGAGGGCAAATCCAACAAGGTATCCCGCCCTTCACTGAGGAACCGTCCCCACAACCCCGCTCCCCAATCCTTCTCAGGGACCCGGTGGGAAGACATGGCTACCTCATAGGCTTTGAACCACTGCCCTATGTCGTCATTTTTAAAAAACTCCTTCACCACATCTTTGGGAATATACACCCTAGCTTCAACAGGCACAGGCGGTACACTGCCACCAGAGGGAGTAATCTCTAAGCTCTTGGCCTTCAATTCCAACTCCCTCAAAACTTTCTCATGTTCAAACTGCATTTTCTTTTCCTCTAGGGCTAATTTCCTTGTTTGCATTTCGAATTCTAACTGCTTATTCAGCTTGAGTTTGGTCAGCTCTATTTCGTGCATCCTACTCTCTTTCCTGTCCTCCAACTCCTCTGGAGACAGTCCTCTGGCAGAAACACTGCTACCTACTGGGGAAGGTGGTCTTCTAGCCCCTAGACCCAATAGCCCCTCCAGCTGCCCTTCTGCATTCTCAGCCCCCTCCACAGGGGCACTCCTTGATTCGACCCAGGCCCTCAGCGCCTTTTGGAGGTCCTCCTTCCTGGAGATCCCGGTCATGGACACTTTAAACTTTTTGCAGAATTGCTTGAGCTGCTTAAGGGTGTAGCATTCTAGCCTCTCTTCTTCCCAATCACATTCAACAGAGGCTACTGATGCTGGTTTCTCCATAGTGACTGAACTTGGCATTTGCAAAAATAGGAAATCCCAGAAAAAATGCTATTAAAGTATGTGGTTGCGTTTTGGTCTGCACTCACTAAGTAGTGTTCACCAATCACTGTACATGAGTCACAAATGCAAGTCCAGAATCCTCACCGCTGACCACCAATGTTAGATTTGGGGGTCTCTAGTTGGCAGAGGTATGTACCTTTGTCCAAATAGGGACCCTTGAGTCTAGTCAGGGAAAGTAGGTACACTCCCGAAATAACCCCTGCTCACCCTCTTGGTAGCTTGGCACGAGCAGACAGGCTTAGTTCAGAGGCAGTGTGTAAAGCATTTGTGAACACATACAGTAATCAAGTGACAACACTACAAATGGACACCACACCGGTTATATATTTATAAAAATAGGTATACTTTATATAGATTTATCACAAGACCATAAACGACAAAAATAATCCACAATACTGTTAAGAATACTTAGTTCTGATCAAAAAGGCTTAATTCAAGGTTCTGTGCGAGTCGGTAGCCTCCTCCGGCTACGGCGATGTCGAGAACAAACAGAGTCTAACAAATCCAGCTGACCGCGTCGAGACGGGCCAACACAGCGTAGACAGACTCGGTCACAGTACCTTTTACTTGAAGCGGCAGGCACGGGCGTGCGAGCCGGATGGCTGTTCGTCGCGATGCAAAAGTGGAAGCGTTGCAGGACGCGTTGTCCCTCGATGCGGTGCAGGCAGCGGCTCGTTGACGTCGTCGAGACGGAGTCGGTGAGACCAGGGCCGTGCGTCGCAGGGCGAGACGGTGCTTCGATGCGGTGCTGGCAGGTTGCGGTGCGGCGACGGAGCCGGATTCAGGAGCTGGCGTCGATCAGTCCGGACAGCGGTGCGAGTCGGGCGGTGCGTCGCAAAGCGTGCGAGCGGTGCCCAACTCCGGTGCGGTCACAGGACTCGAACTCAGCAGCAGTGACCGTGTCGGTCGGACCAGTTCGATTCGGCGTAGCGAAGCGTTGCAGGACGCGTTGTCCCTCGATGCGGTGCAGGCAGCGGCTCGTTGACGGAGTCGGTGAGACCAGGGCCGTGCGTTGCAGGGCGAGACGGTGCTTCGATGCGGTGCTTGCAGGACACCGAGTCGGTCGTGAGAGTCGGTCACAGCTCCCTACCTCTGTAGCCACTGAAACAGAGTTTCCAGCAGCAATTCACAAAGGGGGTGAAGTCCAATGGTCCTGGGACTTCGGTCAGGGGGCAAGCTCTCTTCCAAGCCCTTGGAGATCCTTCACAAGTTGATGAAAGTCACAGCAAAGCAAAAGTTCCTTTCTCCTCTCTTTGGCAGTCAGGCAAACCACTGCAGGCCAATCCCCCAAGCAGCACTTCAGGCTTAGGGATAGTTTCTCCTCAGTTTCTTCTTGGTTCCGCTCCTCAGTAAAGGTTTCTTCTTGTTCCCAAAAGTGATCTAATCTTCCTGGGGTCTGGGTGCCCCTCTTATACCCTGATTCTCTTTGTTCTCTGGAGGCAGAGAGGCCTCTGCCTAGTCCAAAACCAGTTCTGGTCAGTTCTGGAGCACTTTGTTTTTCTGACTCCTTCTTTCCTTTCAGAATGTGGGGCAGAGTGCTCAGCCGCCCGGCAGGAGGTGGAGCCAGCATTGTGGAAGGCAGGCACAGCCCTATTCAGACCCAGGTGCAACTCCTCCCTCCACTCTGGATGCAAATCTTTCTATTCAGCCCTGCGCTGACTCACCCTGTCTCCGGTAGCCACCCCCAGCCCCTGTCACTCAATCTCCAGACAAGGAATACACAACCTAGCAGAGGCAGGCTTGGATAGTTAGGCAAGAAAATACCCACTTTCTAAAAGTGGTATTTTCAGAACACAGAATGTTAAAACCAACTTCACTAAAAGATGTATTTTATCATCCTGAGTTCAGGCATACTAAATTCGTTTTTCTACCATGTTCCCTGGGTCAGTTCTGATTATAAGGTGTAATAGTCAGTCTGCCCATTCGGGCCTATGGGGAGCAGGTAGCCTTGCAATAGTGAAAAACGAAAATGGCTGTAATTCACTATTAGGACATGCCACACACACCAGGGCATGTCCTACCTTATACTTACAATGCACCCTGCCCTAGGGCCTACTTTAGGGGTGACCAACATGCAGTAAAGGGAAGGTTTTAGGGACTGGTAAGTGGGTGTACTCACCAAGTCGACATGGCAGCCCTAGGCTGCACACAGGCTCTGCGATGGCAGGCCTGAGACATATTTTACAGGCCGCTTCTGTGGGTGGCACAACCAGTGCTGCGAGCCCACCAGCGGCATTGGATTTACAAGCCCTGGGCACACTGAGTGCACTGTACTAGGGACTGACAAGTAAACCAATCATCCAATCATGGAGTCACTAATACATGTATCAATTAACGATAGGGAGCACTTGCACTTTGGCACTGGTTAGCAGCGGCAAAGTGCCCATGAGCATCTAGTCCAGCAAAAACATATCGGCAACCGTGGAGGCATTACGAAAAAATGGAAGGGAGACCCACGCCAAGGATGCCAGGTCTAACAGTACTCTATCAGACAAACACTATGGTTTCTCTGTTATGGCCATCTTATATGGTTTTTCAAATAGAAATTCTATTTACTGGCAGAGTGAAGAAAATGGCAGCTTCTAATGAACTATTTTACTACCCTAATAAACAAGTGATTTGAATATGTGCCTTACTTCTCATTCCTATGACTGTCTGATAATGATAAAATAATGCCAATAACAAAATGTGATTGACAAAAAGAAATGTACATAAACTAAAACCACTCACCAAGTAACCTGTTCCTTTCATGTTGAAGAGCAGTCATAACCTCAGGAATACTGCTACTGCGTAGGATAAAGGAGTCATGTGCAGATCCTGGAAACTTTGCATTGCCGTGTGTGATGATGAGGTCAGCAGTGCAAATCATTTGCACACTGATAGAATAGTACAGCTTTCGATTCCTGAACATCTGTTCTCGAGCACAAGGTGGAACAATGCGAATGTGTGTACAATCAATGGGTCCAACAACTTTTGGGAACCCAGCCATACCATAGAATGTATTTTTCACTTTGGTTAGCGCACATGCAGTTTTAGGGAAGATGATGAAACACTGCATACGTTTTAATATAGCACTGAGTACTTGCTGCAATATTTTACTGAAGGTAGACTGAGAGCGTCCAGAAGCCATGGCAACAATTCCTTGTAAAGAACCAGTTGCACAGAAGTTCAACACTGACAACAATGTAACCAGTGGTGGGACAGCAGTTCTAATATTACTATTGGGCTATCACACTTTATAAGGTCAAGTATGAATAATATTGTGCGAGAATCAAGTCTGTAATTCTTTCAAATTTGTTCATCGGAAATTGCAAAAAGATCAACTCTACACCTGTAGATGCGCTGCTTGTACCTTCTTCTAGTTTGTAGTGCATCATGGTATGCCACATCCTGCCGAGGCCCAACAGCAGACTGAACAGGCACTTGTCTCTGCAAAAGATGTAAAACGTTGTTCCACAAAGCTGCTCCTACTGCTGCCATTTTGATGAAAGTGTATTCTGTGATAAAATACGCAAATGACAAAGATATAACTCATTTCCAGGTATGAAATTACCACAAATCTTGTCAGTGAAGTAAAATGAAGTTGCTAACTCCAGCTTCTCCCTGGAGGAAAATACCTCCAAAAATAACACTAGAAAACTGTAGGTAAGTGGGTTCAAAATTAGCTGCATAATAACTCATTTGGGGTAAAATCCAACAGTAGTGGTAACCATGGAAGGATCTCCAGATTTTTGGAGATAAATTGTTGGTGGAGGAAATGTAATTACCTCCAATATTTTTTGAGTAATGGGTAGGTTAAAGACACTTTTCTAAGGAACAAAATAGCATGCAAATACCGATTCTGGAGGAAATACTTCAGCCTCCAAAAATGGATTTTACTCCACATTAACACACACATCAAAATAAGCCCCAGAGTGTCTTCTCCTCTCTTAAGGTGGAAAATGGAAATACTGTTTCTTCACGAAACGCATCTCACTCGAGCGGAGGGTGTCAAACTGCAAAGGAAATGGCGAGTTCTGTTATAATACCATATACTCAGTGTATGTTGGTGGGGCGTAAATGTGGATATGAGCGAATGTGCCATTTGAGACTAAGGATACCTGTATAGAACCAAGAGGCAGGTATGTTTTAGATAAAGACAAATTGGCTTGTGTATGAATAGTGCTGGCCTGTATATGCGCCCATATTATGGACCAAGTTAACTCCTGGTCCATATTAACTAAACACAAAGTGGAGTGGGCTGCATTCCCATGGGTTGTCAGTATCAATTTTAATAGTGTTCTTGTTCTCACACTGGAAAGACCTGTTCCGCTCCTCCCTCAGATGCTGGCTGTTTTTCGCTCTACAGAACTGATGAACTGGACGTCATGCTGGTCACTGTGGACGTTTGGAAGATTAGAAACCTCTACAGCAGAGATTGTTTGTTGGACCTAGTCTTTTCTACAGGATCACCCCAGATATTTGCCTTCCTTTCCTGAACCCATTTTTGTTGGCTTTTGTGACTATGCGCACTTACTCCAACATGGCAAAATTTGCATACACCTGATTGGTCCATTTAATTTACTTGTAAGTTCCTAGAATATGGTACTACATGTATTCAGGATCTGCAAATTAAATACTACTGGTGGGTTTCAGCACTCATTGTGCCACCCATGAAAGTAGCATCGTAAAACCTGTCTAAGGTCTGCCAATGGAGCCTGTCATGCATTTTAAATACTGCCATTTCGACCTGGCAAAAAAAAACTTTTGCCAAGCCTAAACCATGTTTTTTCATATTTATAAGTCAACCATAAGGTAAGCCCTAAAGCCTCATAGGACATGGTGCAAGGTATTTAGAAAGTAGGACATGTGTACTTACGTTTTACATCCCACAGCAATGAAAACCACCCAAAGTTGTCTTCCATTGCAGCAAGGCACAACTCTCCCTTTGATTAACACTGGGTTGCCTTATTACACTTAGCAAGTGATAATCTCAGTTTGGGAGAAGATAGAGATATACCTCTTTCATTCATTTGAATTGTAATTTAAAATCCTCTTTAATGGTAACATCTGATTTTGAATTATTATACTAAAAATGCCACTTTTAGAAAGTTTGCATTTTTCTGTACAAATCAAATGTGCCTTCTTGCCAGTGACAAAGGTCACAATGGCTCTGCTATGGTGGGATGTGTATTCCTTCCAGACATGGGGCAAAAGGGCCTTGGGTGCGAGAAAGATGTTTCTCTTCTGCTCAAGATGACCTGGGAGGTAAAACTCAGCCCTCCCTGAACTTCAAAGGGTAGCCTGAGGGTTGTGACCACCCCTTCCTGACTTCTGAAGATGCCTACCCTATCACTGGCAAATGCAGCTAACACCTTGGCCTGAATGCCCTTTGTCCCCCTAGACTGAATGGAGGAAAATGGAAAAAGGAAGAACTGACCAGAACCAGTTAAGGGTTAAATAAAGGGGATGACCCTTATGCACAGGCTGGCATTGAGTATAAGTGTGACACCCTCAGAACTGCTCATCTTGGATCAGCTCTTGGAAGAAGTGATCTGGAGATCTGGGAAGTGCCAGGTGATTTTATCCACACTCATGTTGCCCGTAGAGTGTGGAGGCCTAGGGGTGTCTAACTTCGAGATATGCTATTATGCTATCCGAACTCCAGTGGGGAACCTAATGGTTAAAGAGTCACTCCTTAATGGAAACTGGAATGCCCACAGAACAACTTGCGGCCGGTGCACTACAGACACCATTTTTTCTCACAGTTCAGCTCCTGGTTGAATGTTTAAGCTTGGTGTGCACAGCAGTGGCAGTTTTGAAGTGTGATCTTTTCTTGACACAAACGCAAGAACCTAATGTACTTGTCCTCCCACTGACCACCCTTCCCGTATGTAAGGGGTGGCTTACATCCCAATCTGTAGCCCATTGTTGAAGAAGACAATTTCAAGGGGGGGAGAGTTTTTCAAAGAAGGTAGTCTGCTTACCTTCCAAACATTAGTAGATGATTATGGGATCCATTAAGGGCAATTTATAGTTTGCAGGTAGATGACTGCTTCACTTCGTGAGAAGCGGCAAATAGTCCAGCATAAACCCGGCAAAGCATGAATTGCTTCAAACACTGCACACCATGGTAGATGGGCGTAAATTAGTGCATTGAGTATATGAGGGTCAATTGCAACAAACTGCTACTGAACTCTCGGCACTCAGAGACAAATGGAAAATTGGCATAGAGGGAGTTATGAACGATACATAATGGGATGCGGTAATCCAATACCCACATAAAGTCACCTGTGATTCAAGATTCAGTTGATTACAGTCGTCTATACTGCATAAAGCCTAGTTTACATCACCCAAAGTAAGTAACATATGCCCACTGTCCCCTCACATCGCCCTAGATGTCACATTCAGGATGCTGGCTTAGTCCACATGTTGTTGACTTGTCCTACATTAGCACGTTATTGGGGTGATATCATGGAGGTCCTTTCTAGGGGCACAGGTGTGGCAGGATTACAGAGAATGGAGGGGTGCTTATTGGAAATGACCTAGGACATATAACGGGGTAGCAAAGTTCCTAAATTTGACACTATTATCCTCTTGAAGAAACATTACCATAGAGTGAAAAAGCACTGCCCCTTCTGTCACTAAATGGTATAGCACATTTAACCACTGAGCGACAGAGCCGCTTGTCCCAAAAAGAATGTAAAAGATTACTGAAATTTGACATAGAACGTCTCTGGGATAAATTAAGATTACAAGCAGAAATAAAAAACGATTACAAACCTCTTTGGGTTCCGATGCTGCAGTAATTAAACTAGAGGACAGATAAAATATGGATGCTCTGCATTATGCTAGACCCAAGATTTGTGTAATATTGATAAAGTAATCTTTATTTACAGCACTCCACAGGCTTGTAAACAGGGAAGACAAAATAAACGTGCAACCATATAATGTTTATTCAGTCACGTTTGCTATCCTAACGGTCCCTGGAAAAATACACGACCTGACTAAATGTCATGTACTTGAATTATCATATTGTCATATTGTGTAAATACTCTCAGGATACAGTGACTGAAGATTCAAACAAAGGAAGCACTTTTGGAAGGTGTATCTTCTATTCAGCCAGCTCTCCTAATCGTCTGAGGATAAAGAGGGTATTTCACAAATGTTGAACTTTGCTTTCCCTGGTACCACAGTTTTGTTTGGGGCTGTACAAATGGCTTGTAATAAGCTGCATTTAGTATATAATTAACGCTAAAAATCCCAAAAAAGCTCCACAATTAGACAAACTGGAAAAAACACATTTATTTACAGTATCACATATATAATGTAGCATGCATGAAACTTATTTCGTGCTACACCAGAATTATGATGCGATAACGTTTTGTTAAAAACAAATTTAGATCAGACATTAACAGGACCCAGTAGCTCTGAGAAAGAGGTAAACTCCATTCTGAGGTCAAAGCAGATAGTGCCAGGTAAGGTCTTTCCCTGCCCATCAAGGCAGATCACCGCATCTGTAGGCCATCACAAGGGTAAAACAGTAAAGATGGCCTCCCTTGTGGTGGCCACTGTAGTGTCTAAAAGAACACTGGAACTTTTATATTTACCACTGTACACCGTAGACCTGTAATGTAACCATTGGACAGACAAGTTGAAGGCAGGCTTAGAATGTTGAGTTCTGACTTACACGCAGTGGAATAAAGACGTGTCAAATTACTCTTCGTGTGTGGCGTGGTTATTGGCGAGTACCTGGCAGGCAGGACGCTACAACTGGCAATGAGATAGGGACTACAAAGCCCGTACATTGAAAGTGCTCTTCCAGAGAATTTGCCGTGGTGCAGCAAACTGCTCATGTGTACCATGTGTGCAGCAGTCGAAGTGCAGAATCGAAGCTGGGACCAGTGGAGTCTCAGTGCAATGCCAGCCTGCGTAAAACTCTTAAAGAAAGCAACATTGAAAGTCTAAGTGTTGGTGGCCAGTAACTGAATGAAACGGCCGCAACTAAAAGGTACTGCACCATTATGCAAATTAATGTCATACCTTATTAAAAGTAAGAAGGCTAAAGGCGAATGCAGCCAGGTTACAAAAGCAGCCTACAGGAATAATTCAGTACAAATTAAACAGAAATTCATGTGCTATGTATCAGAGATTAACCAGATGTTTGTGAAGAAACATTTAAGCACAAAGCTGACCAATGTTATCTGCTTTCATGTACATGTAGTGTACAAAGATGTATCTACTCACTGAAACCATTAACAAATCATCGTTCCATAACGTGCCTCGGAACAACCCCAGAAATAGGGTTATATGGGTTATGTTTGACAGCTGTGCGGCCCACCACCAAAGTTGCCGCGTAGGGGCCCAGAACAACTCCCTAGACAGACATCAAATAAAGAGCTCTGATGGAGAGCCAGTGTGAGATCTAAGCTCCAAATGTCATTCAGACTGACCCCGAAGCCAGCACATCACAAGGCGATAGAGAAGCTCTACCTGATCGAGTTCCACAAGAAGCACCAGAGAGACCACTACTGTCCACCAATGTATATATGGCTGCTGCATATGATACTGCCAAGAAACACAATTTTGGCATTGCAGGGACTGCGTGGATAGAGACATCTGAAGATTTCATAGAAGCAATAGATGAAAAAGATGATTAAAAAGATTATAAAGTATCTAAGAAACATGGCTGGTGAAGGAGTGAAAGAAGCCAAGAAAAAGATACCACAAGAAGGTGAAGTGGAGTATGATCAAATTAAAACATCCTTGAATGTGGAGTTTAATCCAGAGCCAAATGTAGTTATGAACGATACATATTCAGTCAAGAACGCCAGAGACCAGGTGAAACCATCAATGAGTTTGTTGAGAGACTGGATGTTCCGTTGAAGCACTGCAAATTCAATTAATTTAATGATGAGGAAGCTATCTGCCTCAGAGTGATAGACGAATGCTAAAGGAAACTCTGAGCTTGGAACAAGTCCTCAAGTCTGCTCGCGCTACAGAGCGTACTGATCGTCAAGCGACTGACATGGAGGCCGAACGCTCCCAAAGTGCATCAATTATGAGCATGAAAAGTAAGCCAAGGTACTAGGCCCAAGGGACAGAAGGCAATGTCTCCACAGAAAAAGAACATTTGCTATAGATATGGACTGTCATTTCCACACGAAGGTAAATGTCCTGTCATCGGACAGATATGCATCGGCTGTAGCAAAGTGAACCATTTCATTGTGATGTGCAAGGTGAATAGAAAAGTAAGTGCATCATAGAGTGAAGACAAAATGACTGACTAAACGCTACCTCAGTGATGTTTGATGCACTCCCACAAGACCAAGCAGTCACCCCAACTGAGACAAATCGACACCAAACGAAGTTGATCACCGTCTAAATCATCAACAAAGAGTTTCTCAGTATCAGTTTCCAGCTAAAGTGACAATGACAATTGTGCAATGTTTACTTCAAAAAGGCATGCACATGTGGGACTAGTCGAATGTAAAGAGAAATTCAAAGTGAAGAAAAATCGACACGAAAAAGCACCAAAAATATTCAAACATTGTCCAAAGACCACTCTAAAGATAAATGGGTGTTTGATATCATTCATAATTGACAGTGGTGCATAGATAAAGATCCTGCCAGAGGAGAAGTATCAGGAATTGTCTCTGTTACCAATAAATCAGGGGAATTGTAAGCACGCTACTCACCCGTGAGGGTCTCAAGGCGCTGGTGGGGGGGGGAGTTTAGCAGCTCCGTTCATTTGAAGAGCCAGGTTTTGAGTGTCTTCCTGAAGATGTTTAGGGAGGGGGTGCATCTGATGTCGATCGGGAGCTCGTTCCAGGTCTTGGCCGCGATGTAGGAGAAGGTTCTTCCACCTGTCCTGGCTTTGCGGAAGCGCGGGGTTTCGGCGAGGGCGAGGTCGGCGGATCCGAGGTTTTTCTTGGGTACGCGGAAGGAGATCCTCTCGTTGAGGTATTGGGGTCCGATGTTGTGGAGGCATTTGTAGGCGTGGGTGAGTATTTTGAACGTGACTCTCTTCTCTATGGGGAGTCAGTGGAGGTTGCGCAGGTGTTGGGTGATGGGCTCGTGTCGAGGGATGTCGAGGACGAGTCTTGCTGCAGTGTTCTGTATGGTCTGGAGTTTGTTGAGCAGAGACTTGTTGATTCCGGCGTAGAGGGCTTTCCCGTAGTCCAGTCTGCTGGTTATGAGTGCGTGGGTGACGGTCTTTCTTGATTCGGGGGGATCCATTTGAAGGTCTTTCGGAGGATGAGGAGGGTGTTGAAGCAGCTGGAGGCAACGGCGTTGACCTGTCGGGTCATGGAGAGGGATGAGTCGAGTATGATGCCCAGGTTTCGGGTGTGGTCCGTGGGGGTGGGAGGGCTGCCGAGGGCGGTGGGCCACCAGGTGTTGTCCCCTGGGGAGGGGGCGGGTCCGAGGACGAGCAGCTCTGTCTTCTCCGAGTTGAGCTTCAGGCAGCTGCTGTTCATCCAGGATGCGACCGCAAATTATGAAGTCTAAAACTAAAGTATACACATGGGCTGCTTTGGCGCTCTTAAAGAGTCAAGGTTCCTTTGTAACCACACTGAAGCATAACAAAACTGTGGTACAAGCAGCTATTCATGTACTTCAAGGAACAGCTTCAAGTGCCTGTTTGCTGAGTTTTAACACTACTGTTGATATTAGACTGATATCAGTGAACTACCATATGAATGGCCATCATTAAATTATAAGTCAATTTCTTTCATAATTTCATGAATTATGAAACTTAAAACAATTAAAGTAAAGTTACATATAAATGAGGATGTTCGCCCTGTTGATCAAAGACACAGACAAATTGCTTTTCACGTGCAAGAAGCTTTTTAAAAGGAACTTAATTTGTTACTTAAACATGACATCATTGAACGCTCCACTGGCCTAACATCATGGGTTTCTCCCATTGTAGTAGTGCCTAAAAGAGACAGTAAAGGAGTTATACGCATATGGGTTGACATGCGTCAGGCCAACAACAGGAGCACCATTGTATGTATTCATATAATCAACGTGATTGCACAATGGTTGTACTTTTCATTCTTTTCACCATTCTCATAATGCTGGTAATGGTGATTTGATCCATTCTATTAATAATTCAGCACACGTACTTTACGCAAGAATATGATTGCTTCAATAAATGTTTGAAATGCCAATTTCAGCATTTCTTGTGTCTCTTTCTGGACATGCCTGAGATAACAGCGAAAGGATAGATCTGTTATCACAATTTCCTTAAGGAATCAGGATTGTCATGTTCTGAGGTTGCAGACATCATCCGGTACTTTGTAAGGTTTAGAGGTCCAGATGGCACACTGTGAGCTAGCCAGGAATTAGGTTGACATATTCTGATTATATGCACGGACACTGTCCCACATAGTATTGATGCTTTCTTACTGAAATAGCAGGAACTGAACGACACTTGAGAGGCAGCCTATATATTGATTTCTGCGCCCAAGTAAGAGCTCATGGATTATTATACTGAGTGATATTCAATGGAAAAGTGTGATAGAATTTAAACTCACTCTGACATCAAGGTGAACACTGTTCAGATCACAGTGAGTGGTCTGAAAGATTTTGCTAACTGGTCTCTCGAGCTATGGCATTTCAGTTCCACTTATTACACAGTTCTTCTCCATAATGCATGCAGCTGATTAGTCATACTCCCAATCAATCTTTTCTAAAGCTTTTAAGCTGTTTTTAAGTCCAGAAAATGACCCTCGCCTCCCAGAAAACTGGAGCCAGAAAGTAAAAGACCTCTATAAAGTCTACCTGATGTCAAATATGACTACCTGCTGTAGAACCTCAGCTGCCCTAAGTAGGGTTCTACCCAGGCACTGTATATACTGACTTGTGCCCCACCTAAATGGTTCTGACAAGGATGGAGTCATCGGTGGCAGAGCTGTGGGTAAAACTGCCAGCCCCAGTCCCTGACTGAGGTAGCTGTGCATCAGATCGGTAGGGAGGTCATCTACCAACTTTTGGCAGCTGTACCATTCCTGCCACCTTTAAATGGCCCTCATACTCTCTACACACTCACTTGCAAATAAAGGTTATCAAAGGAAAAGGCAATGACTGAACCTTTATAATTTTTATTAGAATGTGTTATAACTTCATACACAGATTCTGCCCATCACGAGTTGTATGAGAAAGACCACATCAGCGCCGCCTCCTGCTTTGCTTGCTCCCATGACAGAAGCTTTGCACGCCCTGTGCCATGAGGGGGTTGCTGTGCTGGACATCGGTCCATGATGACAAGCTTAAAGAGGGTGACTCCAGAAAAGCAAAAGTTACGTGAAGCGAAAAAGAAAGGTCATTCACCTTCTTCCTCCTCAGCTGAATCTGTGAAGTGATTCAAGCGGAAGATACAGAGTGGAAAGGTTTTACTAACAAAAAAATACCAAAATCTTGGAACGATGTCAAGAGCAGATGATGGAAAGGAAATGACACAAGGTATGGGATGAGTGGGATCTTCCTCAAAGGCCAGAATGTGTCAGTGATTTGCCACGTGGTGTAATGCAGGATCGACTGTCATTAAAACGACTTTTATTAAATAGTTTAATGGTAAAATATGTTTTAGTAATCAATCAATCAATCAATCATGTCACTTATAAAGCGCACTACATACCCGCGAGGGTCTCAAGGCGCTGGGGGAAGAGGTGGGTGGTGCTGCTACTGATCGAAGAGCCAGGTCTTGAGGAGTCTTCTGAAGGCCAGTAGGTCTTGGGTCTGTCGGAGGTTGGTGGGGAGGGTGTTCCAGGTCTTGGCGGCGAGGTGGGAGAAGGATCTGCCGCCGGCGGTCGTTTTCCGGATGCGGGGGACTGTGGCGAGGGCGAGGCTGGTCGAGCGGAGCTGGCGGGTGGGAGTGTAGAAGCTGAGTCGTCTGTTGAGGTAGGCTGGTCCGGAGTTGTGGAGTGCTTTGTGTGCGTGGGTGAGGAGCTTGAAGGTTATCCTCTTGTTGACAGGGAGCCAGTGCAGGTCTCTCAGGTGGGGTGTGATGTGGCTGCGTCGGGGGATGTCGAGGATAAGACGTGCAGAGGCGTTCTGGATGCGTTGCAGCCGTCTCAGGAGCTTAGCTGTCGTTCCTGCGTAGAGGGCGTTTCCGTAGTCCAGCCTGCTGGTGACGAGGGCCTGGGTGACTGTTTTTCTTGTTTCGGTGGGGATCCACTTGAAGATCCTGCGGAGCATTCGGAGGATGTTGAAGCAGGATGAGGAAACGGCGTTGACCTGCTTAGTCATGGAGAGGGTGGGGTCGAGGATGACCCCTAGGTTGCGTACGTGGTCGGTGGGTGGCGGGGCTGTTCCCAGTGATGTTGGCCACCAGGAGTCATCCCAGGCTGAAGGGTTGGAACCAAGGCTGAGGACCTCCGTCTTGTCCGAGTTCAGCTTCAGGCGGCTGGTCCTCATCCATTCGGCGACGGCCTTCATTCCTTCGTGGAGGTGGGCTTTGGCGGTGTGAGGGTCTTTGGTGAGGGAGAGGATCAGCTGGGTGTCGTCGGCGTAGGAGATGATGTTGAGGTTGTGCTGTCGGGCGGCGAGGGGTGCCATGTAGATGTTGAACAGCGTTGGGCTGAGGGAGGAGCCTTGGGGTACGCCGCAGATGATCTTGGTGGCCTTGGATCGGAAGGGGGCGAGGCGGACGCTTTGTGTTCTGCCGGAAAGGAAGGATGTGGTCCAGTCCAGGGCCTTCTCTTGGATCCCGGCGTCGTGAAGGCGTGTTCGTAGTGTGTGGTGGCAGACCGTGTCGAAGGCGGCTGATAGGTCCAGGAGGATGAGGGCTGCTGTTTCTCCGTTGTCTAGCAGGGTCCTGATGTCATCGGTGGCGGCGATGAGGGCGGTTTCGGTGCTGTGGTTGCTGCGGAAGCCGGACTGGGAAGGGTCCAGGATGTTGTTCTCCTCGAGGTAGCGGGTCAGTTGTTTGTTGACGATTTTCTCGGTGACCTTCGCTGGGAACGGGAGCAGAGAGATGGGTCGGAAGTTCTTGAGGTCCTTGGGGTCTGCCTTGGGTTTCTTGAGTAAGGCGGTGATCTCGGCGTGCTTCCAGCTTTCCGGGAAGGTTGCTGTCTCGAAGGAGATGTTGTTATTTTCCGGAGATGGGGCGCGATGGCTGTACTGGCTTTGTTGAAGATGTGGTGAGGGCACGGGTCTAGCGGTGAACCGGAGTGGATGGTGTTCATGATCTCGCTGGTGTCCTCGTCGTTGATGTTGGTCCAGGAGAGCAGGCGGTTGGTGGTTGTGGGGGCAGTGGTCTCGGTGGTTGCAGGGGCGGTCGTGGTGTTGAAGCTGTCGTGGATGTCGGCGATTTTGCGGTGGAAGAAGGTGGCCAGAGAGTCGCACAGGTCTCGCGACGGCTGGATGTCGTTGGTGTTGGAGCTGGGGTTGGAGAGTTCCTTCACGATGTTGAAGAGCTCTTTGCTGTTGTGTGCGTTGTTGTCTAGGCGGTCTTTGAGTGAGGCCCTTTTGGCGGATCTGATGAGGTGATGGTGACTGCGGGTGGCGCTCTTGTGGGTGGCGTAGCTGTCCGCTGTCCGTTCGTGGAGCCAGATCTTCTCCAGTTTTCGGCATGTTCGTTTGGAGGCCTGGAGGTCTTCGGTGAACCAGGTGGCTTTCCTGCTGGTGTGGCTGTTGGGCGGATTCTTGAGCGGGGCGAGGGTGTTGGCGCAGTCGTCGATCCACTGTCTGAGGTTGCGGGCGGCGGTGTCGGGGTCGGAGGGTTCGGCGGGTGGGCTCAGGGCGAGGGTTGTGGTTAGCTGGTCTTCCGTGACTCTGCTCCAGCAGCGGCGAGGCATTTGTTCGGTGCGGTGGTGCGTGGTGGGCTTCCTGTAGGTGAAGTGGATGCAGTGGTGGTCAGTCCAGTGGGGTTCGGAGGTGTGGTTGAAGGAGACGTGTGGGCTTGCGGAAAAGATGGAGTCTAGCGTGTGGCCGGCGGCGTGGGTGGGTGTAGTCACGAGCTGTCTGAGTCCGAGGGTGGCGAGGTTGTCGATCAGGGTGGTGGAGTTGGTGTCCTTGTTGTTCTCGAGGTGGAAGTTCAGGTCCCCGAGGAGGATGTAGTCCATGGAGGCGATGGCATGTGTGCTGACGAAGTCAGCGATGGAATCGCTGAACTGTGGTCGGGGTCCGGGGGGTCTGTAGATGAGGGTTCCTCTGAGGGTGGTGTTGGGATCGGTGTGGATCTGGAAGTGCATGTGTTCGGCGGTGCTGAGGGTGTCGTCGGTGTTGGTTGAGACTCTGAGGGTGTTCCTGTGGACGATGGCGATGCCTCCTCCGACTCCGTTGGTGCGGTCCCTGCGGGTGATCTTGTATCCGTCCGGGATGGCAATGGCGATGTCGGGGGCTGAAGCGGGATTCAGCAAGGTCTCCATCAGGAATGCGACGTCTGGGGAGGTTGAGTCGAGAAGGTCCCAGAGTTCGATGGCGTGTTTGCGGGCGGAGCGGGTGTTGAGGAGGATGCATCTGAGGTAGTTGGGTTCTTTCCTGGGCGGTGGTTTGGTGGGGCGGGTGCTGGCGAAGCTGCAGTTCCGGCAGGTGAAGGGCCCTTGGGTGCGCTTCGGGGTGGCCTGGTAGCAGGCGTGATCTTTTCCGGGGTTGAGTGCGTGGAGGGTGCTGGCGTCGTATCGGCGTTTGTTGATGTGGCGGGCGATGCCCGGACCAGGGGGTCTGGCGCTGGGCGCGGTCACGGACGGGCGCAGACGGGCTTGCCTTAGGCGCGGTCGCCATAAATGGGGAGGTGGGAGGGAGGAGCAGGGAATGGGGCAGCGAATGGGCAGTGAGGGGCGGGGCCGCAGAGCGCAGCGGCGGGAAACAGGCACAGAAGGGAAAACGAGCACAATCAGGGCATCAAGGGGGCACAGAAAGGAAAAGAAATGAGCACAATCAGGGGCAGCAAGGGGGCACAGAAAGGAAAAACGAGCACAATCAGGGGCAGCAAGGGGGGCACAGAAAGGAAAAACGAGCACAATCAGGGGCAGCAAGGGGGCACAGAAAGGAAAACGAGCACAATCAGGGGCAGCAAGGGGGCACAGAAAGGAAAAACGAGCACAATCAGGGGCAGCAAGGGGGCACAGAAAGGAAAAACGAGCACAATCAGGGGCAGCAAGGGGGCACAGAAAGGAAAACGAGCACAATCAGGGGCAGCAAGGGGGCACAGAAAGGAAAAACGAGCACAATCAGGGGCAGCAGCAGGGCACACAGACGGAGCTGTGTGGTGGGGGAGCGACCTACCAGTCAAGGTCAGGGGTCGCTCTCTTCACCACGCAGCGGCCGCCATAAATGGGGAGGTGGGAGGGAGGAGCAGGGAATGGGGCAGCGAATGGGCAGTGAGGGGGCGGGGCCGCAGGCGCAGCGGCGGGAAACAGGCACAGAAGGGAAAACGAGCACAATCAGGGCATCAAGGGGGCACAGAAAGGAAAAAGAAATGAGCACAATCAGGGGCAGCAAGGGGGCACAGAAAGGAAAAACGAGCACAATCAGGGGCAGCAAGGGGGGCACAGAAAGGAAAAACGAGCACAATCAGGGGCAGCAAGGGGGCACAGAAAGGAAAAACGAGCACAATCAGGGGCAGCAAGGGGGCACAGAAAGGAAAAACGAGCACAATCAGGGGCAGCAAGGGGGCACAGAAAGGAAAAAACAGAGCACAATCAGGGGCAGCAAGGGGGGCACAGAAAGGAAAAACGAGCACAATCAGGGGCAGCAAGGGGGGCACAGAAAGGAAAAACGAGCACAATCAGGGGCAGCAAGGGGGCACAGAAAGGAAAAACGAGCACAATCAGGGGCAGCAAGGGGGCACAGAAAGGAAAAACGAGCACAATCAGGGGCAGCAAGGGGGGCACAGAAAGGAAAAACGAGCACAATCAGGGGCAGCAAGGGGCCACAGAAAGGAAAAACGAGCACAATCAGGGGCAGCAGCAGGGCACACAGACGGAGCTGTGTGGTGGGGGAGCGACCTACCAGTCAAGGTCAGGGGTCGCTCTCTTCACCACGCAGCGGCCGCCATAAATGGGGAGGTGGGAGGGAGGAGCAGGGAATGGGGCAGCGAATGGGCAGTGAGGGGGCGGGGCCGCAGGGGCGCAGCGGCGGGAAACAGGCACAGAAGGGAAAACGAGCACAATCAGGGCATCAAGGGGGCACAGAAAGGAAAAAGAAATGAGCACAATCAGGGGCAGCAAGGGGGCACAGAAAGGAAAAACGAGCACAATCAGGGGCAGCAAGGGGGGCACAGAAAGGAAAAACGAGCACAATCAGGGGCAGCAAGGGGGCACAGAAAGGAAAAACGAGCACAATCAGGGGCAGCAAGGGGGCACAGAAAGGAAAAACGAGCACAATCAGGGGCAGCAAGGGGGCACAGAAAGGAAAAAACGAGCACAATCAGGGGCAGCAAGGGGGGCACAGAAAGGAAAAACGAGCACAATCAGGGGCAGCAAGGGGGGCACAGAAAGGAAAAACGAGCACAATCAGGGGCAGCAAGGGGGCACAGAAAGGAAAAACGAGCACAATCAGGGGCAGCAAGGGGGCACAGAAAGGAAAAACGAGCACAATCAGGGGCAGCAGCAGGGCACACAGACGGAGCTGTGTGGTGGGGGAGCGACCTACCAGTCAAGGTCAGGGGTCGCTCTGTGGAAGTGAGTCATTAATTAAATGCAAATTTAGAGCGACATTCATGGAGAGGAAGAACAAAAATGCACGCTGCTGTAGGAGCGTTTTCTCCTACATCTCTTTAATACGATCCTGAACTTCAATTATATGGCATGCACGGCGAAATTATGCAAATCCAGTCTGCAGAGCGTTTGAGGCCCTCCGGGACCATTGTTGAATTAAAGGTTGCACATGGTTTGTAGATGAAACATAATCTTCAAAACAGACAATCGCGGCCATGCCATGCGCGAGCGCCTTGGGGAGAGAAGTGTTCTGCCTCTGCACTTTCTATAAAAGAGATAATGGGGCTTTGCAGGCCCTGCCTAGAGGACAAAGCGCCCACTGGCTGTTCTGTGAGACCTTTCCCTCACATCACACCTGATTACCTAGAATAAGCGAAAAGAATGAAAAGGGTTAAGATACCTCTGATTTGCTCCAGCTGTGTGGTGGGGTAGGAAGGTGGGGGAGAGGGAGAGAGAGGGAGGGAGAGAGAGAGAGAGAGAGAGAGTGTGTGTGTGTGTGTTTGTGTGTGTGTGTTTGTGTGTGTTTGCGTGTGTTTGGGTGTGTGTGTGTGTGTGTGTATAATCCATGCTGTGAGGACCGGATCTGTCCTCATAGCATGGGTAAACCCTGACAGAACCAGCAAAACACTATCTTTGTGAGAACCAGTGCTTAATTTGAGCCAATGGTTTCCGATGCTCTACACCGCACTTAATTGGTTTCCGTTGCCCGGCACCCACACTCGATTGTAAACACCGCACTTAGGACTGTCTGCCACATGGTGGTGCTGCTCATCTAATTTAGAGATGAGCAGTGCAATGGTTATTTATGAATACAATATGCATTAAAAATCACTAATACCTGCCTCCCCAGCCATTCCTTTAGATTTGGGGACCTGGAATAATCTGAACTGTCGCACTTGCAGTCGAGAGTGATGGTTAGTAGTTTTTTTGGCAGCGATGACAGGGGCTATGGGTTGTGCAAGCTGCAGTGGCCTCCGGGCCCTTGCACTTATTATTTCACAAATTAAGCACTGAGGACCGGTGCGTTAGGAGTACCAGTTTAGGTAATTTCGACCGAGTGTATCAAAAAACTAAAAGTGCAGTTATATTTTCCCCAGTCCGCTTTATAACCTACTGTTGGAAATGGCCCTTTTTGCAGGGTCACCCCTAAACTTTTTGCCTGCCTCCTGTATTTTTGCTGACCTGTTTCTGTTGGTTTTATGACTCTGGGCACTTTACCACTGCTGTTCAGTGCTAAAGTGCATATGCTCTCCCTTGGTAAAGATGTCTATGTGAATTGGTATATCCCTTATTGGCTTATTTGGTTTACCTGTTAGTCCCTAGTAGTGTGGCCTGTGTGTGCCCAGGGCTGGTAAACCAAATGCTGCTGGTGGGCATGCAGCGCTGGTTTGCGCTACCCACAGAAGCAGCTTTTAAAGTGTGTCTCAGACCTGCCACTGCAGTGTCTGTGTGCAGTCCAGAACTGCCATCTTGGCTGTGAAGTGCACCCACTTCCCAGCCCCTGAACCTTCCCTTGGCATCCTGTAAGTCGCCCCTCGGGTAGGGTGCATTGTATGTGTAAGGTAGGACATGCCTTGGTGTGTGTAGCATGTCCTGGTAGTGAATTATGCACCATTTCGTTTTTCACTACTGTAAGGCTACCTGTTCCTCATAGGCTAGAATGGGCAGTTTGACTATTACATGCTATAGTCCTAACTGACCCCAGGAACATGGTAGAAAAACGAATTTAGTATGCCTGAGCTCAGAATATTAAAATACACCTTTTAGTGAAGTTTATTTTTATATTCTGTGTTTGAAAATACCACTTTTAGAAAGTAGGTATTTTCTTGCCTAAGCCTTCCAGTTTGCTCTGCCGTTATGTGTATTGGCTGTCTGGTTTTAGAGGGGCAGGACAGGCTGAGTCAGACCTGGGTTGAATAGAGAGATCTGCATTTAGAGTGTGGGGAGGGGTGGCTCTTTGATCTGAATAGGGCTGTGCCTGGCAAGGTGAATGCTGGCTCCACCTCCCACTGTGTGTCTGCTAGCAGACCCCTCTTTCTGAAAGGAAGGATGCAGCCTGGTAAACAAAGTGCTCCAGGCCTGAGCAGAACTGGTTCTGGCTAGGTTCAGGGACTGGTAGCTTCAAGGATCAAAGGCTTTTGGGGTATAAATATCTGTGCTCAAACCCCTATTTTTTGTATTGCTTTTGGGATCTGGAGAGGAAGCTCTGTCCGTGCCACTGGAGGAATCTGCAGGAAGTGACTGTGCTTGTGTGTTGTTTCTTGCACTGGCCTGCAGCAGTGACCACTGGACCTTGAAGAAGAGGAAAAGGAACTATTGAGAGAACTTTTATTTTTGTACAGCAATCACCCAAGGGCTAGGAAAAGAGCTAGCCTCCTGCTGGAGTCTCAGGCACAACAGACTCCACCACCAACCTCCTGCTTCCTCCCTGCGAGGACTGCTATCTGCTGAGGAGGCTCCTGTGAGTTCCAGGGCCTCTAGTTTGCATCAGAGAGAAGAGGGTAAGAAATCGACGCTAACGCATCTTTGCGGGCCGCTGCAGTCGAGAGCGCTGGGAAAATCATCGCGCTGCTGCCGCCGAGGGCCCGCAACCCGAAACCATCGCTGACGCCCCTTTGCGAGCTGCTGCAGCCGAGACGCGCTGGAAAGATCATCGCGCTGCTGTCGCCGCGCACTCGCAACCCTGACAGAAATCATCGCTTCGAGACATCGCAGTGCGGACGCCGTGCGTTCGCCACTTTGATCGCATCACACCGGATTTCGTCGCTCCTCGCGGAGCGTCTTGTCTTCGCATCGCAACACGATCGCACAGCGCAACCGGATCACCGCATCGACTTCTCCCACGCGGCAAGAAAGTCATCGCATCGGCGGTCCAGCGTGCAGAAGTTGTCGCATCGTCTCCGCACGCATCCCGCAGATCGGCGCATCATCCTCCCTTGCGGCAAGGATTTCAACGCATCGCCGGCCTCGCGTGCCGAGAATCATCGCTACAACTTCTTTGCGACACTTTGTTGGTTTTGCTACTAAACCCAGGTACTTTGTGAGAGAAAGGGTCGCAGAGACCACTGCCTTGAATTTGAACCTTATTTTTGCAACCTTTGAACTATTTTTTGACAGTCCTTCAACAGCCATCCTATTTTTGACAGTCTTATGAGAGAAAGGGTCGCAGAGACCACTGCCTTGAATTTGAACCTTATTTTTGCAACCTCTGAACTATCTTTGACAGTCCTTCAACAGCTATCCTATCTTTGACAGTATTGTGGCTTTTGCAGTTATTGGTCTTGTGATAAATCTGCCTGTATATAAAGATACTTATTTTTTATAACTACTTGTGTGGTGTCCCTTTGTAGTGTTCCTCACTGTGTTACTGTGTATGGTCATAAATGCTTCACACCCTGCCTCTGAGATAAGCCTACCTGCTCGTGCTACGTTACCACAGGGTTGAGCAGGGGTATTAAAGAGGGTAGCCCTCTCACTCTGACTTAGGAAGAAGGGTCCCTACTTGGACAGTGGCCAGCCATTGCCAACTAGAGACCCCCATTTCTAACATTGGTGGTCAGCGGTGAGGATCTGGACTTGCATTTATGATCGCATACAGTAATTATAGTGTACACTACTAGTGAGTGCAGACCATAACGTACCGCATACATTTTTTTTGAGAATTGTTTTTTTTTGCTCCTATATTGTGATTGATATTGCCGGTGATTTTTCACCCGCGCCCATTTATTGAAAGTTTTTGATCCCCTATTGTGATTGATATTGCTGGTGATTTTTCACCCACGCACATTTCTGAGAGTTTTTGGGATCCTGTATTGTGATTGATATTGCCGGTGATTTTTCACCCGCGCACATTTATTGAAAGTTTTTGATCCCCTATTGTGATTGATATTGCTGGTGATTTTTCACCCACGCACATTTCTGAGAGTTTTGGGATCCTGTATTGTGATTGATATTGCCGGTGATTTTTCACCCGCGCACATTTATTGAAAGTTTTTGATCCCCTATTGTGATTGATATTGCTGGTGATTTTTCACCCACGCACATTTCTGAGAGTTTTTAGGATCCTATATTGTGATTGATATTGCCGGTGATTCTTCACCCGCTTACATTTTTGAGAAGTTTTCTTCTATCTTTTATTGATATTGCCCGTGATTGTTACAATGGGCAAGCCTATGTTTTATTGATATTGCCAGGTAATAGTACCCGCATACATTTTTGAGAATTGTTGGATCCTATATTGTGATTGATATTGCCGGTGATTTTTACCCGCATACATTTTCTTGAGAAGTTTTCTTCTATCTTTTATTGATATTGCCCGTGATTGTTACAATGGGCAAGCCTATGTTTTATTGATATTGCCGGTGATTTTTTACCCGCATACATTTTCTTGAGAAGTTTCTTCTATCTTTTATTGATATTGCCCGTGATTGTTACAACGGGCAAGCCTATTTTTGTTATTATTGATATTGCCAGTTATTGCTACAATGGGTCTTACTGAAATGAGACCTACCTTTTATATAGATGATCTGTTAACCTACAGTCTAGAGGAGCTAAGGGGGTTCTGTGAGGAGAGGGGCTTAGCAGTGAGTAGGAAGGAGACTCAGCTATCCCTGCAGACATCCCTGAGACTTTGGCAACAAGACAGATGGAGATTCTTGGAGTCCCAGTACACCTACCCAGAGGGTAGTTGGTCTGAGGGTGGCTCTAGAGAGTCTGAAGAGGAGGAAGAAAGTGTTATAGAATATCTCATAGGTGGGGAGTTCCTTGATGAGCCTAGTGCCTATGGTAGTGCCAGATTCCCCTCATGGTCCCCAGAGGAGTTGGGGGACAGGCGGGAAGGTCCCATAGGTAGGGAGTCCCTTGCTGGATCTAGTGCACAGGGTAGTGCCCAATCCCCTTCATGGTCCCCAGAGGAGTTGGACAGACAGAGGGAGAGGGAGTACCAGCTGGAATTGGAGAGGCTCCAAATAGAGATTGCACAGCTGGAGGCGCACCGAGCGCAGATAGCAGAAAAGGAGAAGTTAGCTCAAGAGGGTAGGTTACCCCTGGAGCACAGTTTTAATTGTCTGGATTCCCCAGAGAGGGTGGGGTCCAGTGGTGGCAGCAAAATTGAAGTGTATAGTGATGACAGTGTAGTACCCCCACCCAGAGATGTAGCACCTGACTTGAAGGAGGGGTTGATCTACACCAGGGGATTCAAGGATATGAGGTAGCCCCATTAATATGCAGTGGCCCTGAGGTGGATTGGGGAACTAGCGCAGGGGCCCATAGTCCTAGTGAAAGGAGGGATACTCTACCGACTCTGGATGAGAGGTGCAGGGAGAGGGGTTCCCCCGTGGTTGAAGTCCTGGTGTATGAGTGTGAGGACCGCCCAGAAGAGTGTGGGTTGAGTGATAGAGACAGTCAGTTAATGTCTCGCCCACTTCAAGAGAGTGGTGTGGGGTACGTGTGTGAGACACTGGATTGTGAGGTAAAGGTTAGCACCTGCGTGGAACTGTGTAATCCAATTGTGGGAGAGCATATTGTGAGTTCCTATTTTCCAGAGCTAAACCAACATGTGTTAGTGTGCGAGTTCTCTGATCCTAGGGAACTTGCGCAGGAGGCAGACCTCTGGGTGAGTACCAGAGGCTCTGTAGAGGCATTAGGGAATGACCCTAAGAGAAGTGGTTCAGAAGTTTTCCAACCCAGAGTGCTGGGAAAGGTTAGGAGTGTTACAGCTGGGTCCCCTTGTTGTGAGGAGGTTGTAGGGCCTCACATCCTGTCTCGTGGGAGCAGGAGTGAGACTGGGATAGGTCCCAAAGTGCCCCAGCCTCAGTCCCCAGGACTGGATGGTTCCATGAGGGAACACCAGGTAGGGAGCCTAGTCTGTCTGGATGGACCGTCCATTGTGGGGGGTACCCCAGTGTTAGGTGAGCTGGGAGTGCCTGTAGTCAGGCCTCCATCAGTTCTTGTGCCTGGCAGTGCCACTCCTAGGGGAGGGTACGGAAGTCCAGTCTGAGGGATGAAAGGGGAAGGAGTCCCCAGTGGAAGAGCCAGTGGGTCAGGGGCCAGTCAGAAGGGCTGATCCCCCTAGGAGTGACCATGGTGACACCACTTCAGTCCTGGTTGGCCAGGCAGTTGTTCAGTCACAGGGGTTGGTCCCTGGGTTGGTAAGTCAGATCCAGGAGTTGTCTGCCCTGGAGGGAGGGACAACTGTAAGCAGTGTCCCGACCATTTTTTCTAAGAGCACCACTCCAGGTGGGAGGGTCCAGTATGCTGGAAGGGGGTGCAGAGGGAGGGAGTCCTCGCCTCTGACCCCGGTGCAACCTGCGGGTTTTTTCCGGTTGGTAGGTCAGTTGCAGGGTCCAGGCCCTGAACTGGTGGAGGGGTGTGTTTCCCTTGAGGGGGCCTGTGTGCTCCCCAGGAAGTCCTGGTTGGCCAGGCAGTTGTTCAAGCACAGGGGTTGGTCCCTGGGATGGTAAGTCAGGTCCAGGTGTTGTCTGACCTGGAGGAAGGGACAACTGTAAGCAGTGTCCCGACCATTTTCTTTTTCTAAAAGCACCACTCCAGGTGGGAGGGTGCAGTATGCTGGAAGGGGTGCAGAGGGAGGGAGTCCTCGCCTCTGACCCCAGTACCACCTGAGGGTTTTTCCAGGTTGATGGATCAGTTGCAGGGACAAGGCCCTGAACTAGTGGAAGAGTGTATTTTCCTTGGGGGAATTGGTGTACGCCCCCAGAAGTCCTGGGTTGCCAGGCACAGGCCCAGCCCAAGGGTACAGATCCTAGGTTGGGGGGCCAGGTTCAGGGTGTCCCCCCTGATCTGGAGGAAGGGGCAACTGCTAACAGTGCCCCTCCCGGTTTGTGTTATGGAGGCACCTCTCCAGGTGGGAGGGTGCCGGGCCCCAGCAAAGGGGGCGGGGAGAGGGCAGCCTCACCCCTGACCTCCGCCCAGTCTAAGGGTACAGACCCTATGCTGGGATACCAGTTGCAGGATAGAACCCCTGAACTGGTGGGCGAATTATGCAGGACACCTGCCTCAGGTGCCCTGACAATTCTGGAAGGGGGTATCGCTCCAGGTGGGAGAGTACCGAGCCCCAAAGAGGAGGACCGGGTGTGGGAGAGCCCACCCCAGTCTCTGGCCCAGCCGCTGGGTACATGCCCAGGGCTGGTGGGTCAGTGTCCGGGTGCTTTGCCTGACCTGACAGGAGGGAGAGTGTACAAAAGGTGCCAGGCACCTGGGGTTACTGCCCCTCACTCTCTGATGCCACAAAAGTTTGAGAGCCCTGAGAGGTATAGGGCTTGGATTTCATCACTGGCTACTGTCAGTGATTACTGGGGCTTGTTATTTATCTGTTGGGACACACCTGGGGGCCAGTTAAGGTTAGGTGCTGCACAGGTGGTGTCCACAGGTGAGGGGCAGAGTTCCCCATTGGTTATCTTAGTGGGCCCTGGGAGTGTGGACAGAGGGATCCACCAGGGTTCAGATTGGAGTAGAGCTGGCATATGCCCCTGCAGTTGCGGGCCAGTTCCGTGTTCTATCGCCCGAAGCAGGGAAGCCCATCAAAGTAGTGATTGGTCTACCCTGCGTTTTGGCTGGAAGGGGGTTGTGTTGGAAATGGCCCTTTTTGCAGGGTCACCCCTAAACTTTTTGCCTGCCTCCTGTATTTTTGCTGACCTGTTTCTGTTGGTTTTATGACTCTGGGCACTTTACCACTGCTGTTCAGTGCTAAAGTGCATATGCTCTCCCTTGGTAAAGATGTCTATGTGAATTGGTATATCCCTTATTGGCTTATTTGGTTTACCTGTTAGTCCCTAGTAGTGTGGCCTGTGTGTGCCCAGGGCTGGTAAACCAAATGCTGCTGGTGGGCATGCAGCGCTGGTTTGCGCTACCCACAGAAGCAGCTTTTAAAGTGTGTCTCAGACCTGCCACTGCAGTGTCTGTGTGCAGTCCAGAACTGCCATCTTGGCTGTGAAGTGCACCCACTTCCCAGCCCCTGAACCTTCCCTTGGCATCCTGTAAGTCGCCCCTCGGGTAGGGTGCATTGTATGTGTAAGGTAGGACATGCCTTGGTGTGTGTAGCATGTCCTGGTAGTGAATTATGCACCATTTCGTTTTTCACTACTGTAAGGCTACCTGTTCCTCATAGGCTAGAATGGGCAGTTTGACTATTACATGCTATAGTCCTAACTGACCCCAGGAACATGGTAGAAAAACGAATTTAGTATGCCTGAGCTCAGAATATTAAAATACACCTTTTAGTGAAGTTTATTTTTATATTCTGTGTTTGAAAATACCACTTTTAGAAAGTAGGTATTTTCTTGCCTAAGCCTTCCAGTTTGCTCTGCCGTTATGTGTATTGGCTGTCTGGTTTTAGAGGGGCAGGACAGGCTGAGTCAGACCTGGGTTGAATAGAGAGATCTGCATTTAGAGTGTGGGGAGGGGTGGCTCTTTGATCTGAATAGGGCTGTGCCTGGCAAGGTGAATGCTGGCTCCACCTCCCACTGTGTGTCTGCTAGCAGACCCCCTCTTTCTGAAAGGAAGGATGCAGCCTGGTAAACAAAGTGCTCCAGGCCTGAGCAGAACTGGTTCTGGCTAGGTTCAGGGACTGGTAGCTTCAAGGATCAAAGGCTTTTGGGGTATAAATATCTGTGCTCAAACCCCCTATTTTTTGTATTGCTTTTGGGATCTGGAGAGGAAGCTCTGTCCGTGCCACTGGAGGAATCTGCAGGAAGTGACTGTGCTTGTGTGTTGTTTCTTGCACTGGCCTGCAGCAGTGACCACTGGACCTTGAAGAAGAGGAAAAGGAACTATTGAGAGAACTTTTATTTTTGTACAGCAATCACCCAAGGGCTAGGAAAAGAGCTAGCCTCCTGCTGGAGTCTCAGGCACAACAGACTCCACCACCAACCTCCTGCTTCCTCCCTGCGAGGACTGCTATCTGCTGAGGAGGCTCCTGTGAGTTCCAGGGCCTCTAGTTTGCATCAGAGAGAAGAGGGTAAGAAATCGACGCTAACGCATCTTTGCGGGCCGCTGCAGTCGAGAGCGCTGGGAAAATCATCGCGCTGCTGCCGCCGAGGGCCCGCAACCCGAAACCATCGCTGACGCCCCTTTGCGAGCTGCTGCAGCCGAGACGCGCTGGAAAGATCATCGCGCTGCTGTCGCCGCGCACTCGCAACCCTGACAGAAATCATCGCTTCGAGACATCGCAGTGCGGACGCCGTGCGTTCGCCACTTTGATCGCATCACACCGGATTTCGTCGCTCCCTCGCGGAGCGTCTTGTCTTCGCATCGCAACACGATCGCACAGCGCAACCGGATCACCGCATCGACTTCTCCCACGCGGCAAGAAAGTCATCGCATCGGCGGTCCAGCGTGCAGAAGTTGTCGCATCGTCTCCGCACGCATCCCGCAGATCGGCGCATCATCCTCCCTTGCGGCAAGGATTTCAACGCATCGCCGGCCTCGCGTGCCGAGAATCATCGCTACAACTTCTTTGCGACACTTTGTTGGTTTTGCTACTAAACCCAGGTACTTTGTGAGAGAAAGGGTCGCAGAGACCACTGCCTTGAATTTGAACCTTATTTTTGCAACCTTTGAACTATTTTTTGACAGTCCTTCAACAGCCATCCTATTTTTGACAGTCTTATGAGAGAAAGGGTCGCAGAGACCACTGCCTTGAATTTGAACCTTATTTTTGCAACCTCTGAACTATCTTTGACAGTCCTTCAACAGCTATCCTATCTTTGACAGTATTGTGGCTTTTGCAGTTATTGGTCTTGTGATAAATCTGCCTGTATATAAAGATACTTATTTTTTATAACTACTTGTGTGGTGTCCCTTTGTAGTGTTCCTCACTGTGTTACTGTGTATGGTCATAAATGCTTCACACCCTGCCTCTGAGATAAGCCTACCTGCTCGTGCTACGTTACCACAGGGTTGAGCAGGGGTATTAAAGAGGGTAGCCCTCTCACTCTGACTTAGGAAGAAGGGTCCCTACTTGGACAGTGGCCAGCCATTGCCAACTAGAGACCCCCATTTCTAACACCTACCATACTATCAAAGCGTGCATGGAGTTAGAATTGTAGTAACACGCTTCATTACGGTCAACGGCCGGTCCTCATAATTATGAGTATGTTATGGGGTGTGTGTGTGAGAAATATCCTAATAAGATTTCATCTCAATGCACAATACAAAAAAACGACATCTACCATAATGCACTTTCACAGTGGATAATTCAGCTGGTCAAATCTCCAGGAATCAAAAACATGGAATGGTGTACAGCAATATCTACATATTATTCTACAAAAACTCGAATTAGTGCAATTTTTCTCACCTCATAAATTTTGAACTCTAAGGAGTCAGATTTTATCTGATGTGATATAATGCACCTACACTTCGACCCACTTATGATCAGGGTCTATCTGTTTTTTTGTAAAAAATATGAATTTTCCAGGCTGATCATATCCTGGGGCTTTCTTTGGGAACACTCAACCTTGTACTGTACAACAGAGCCTTAACGCCTTTGGGCAACTGTTGCACTCTAAAAGTCTTTTTTCATTCATTCATTCATCGATTCAACACTGTAGAACCCAGGATCTGGTGGAGAGACAATAAACATAGCCTTAGGGTGGATTGGGCTCCAACCTTTTTCCAGATTCTTGAACCCGTAGGAAGGCTGTTTCTCAGGCCTTGCTTATGTGACCCTGAGTAACGGGTGTCACGTGGCTTCCCAACAAGAAGCACAGGAACACATGAGTGGTGACTCCTAGTGACCTATGAATGAAATCCCTGCATGAACACTCAGAGACCCTTTAGAGATCTTTACTGAGGTTGCCTCAACCTGGCACAAACATGTCTTGCTTAAATGATGCTGGTGGGAGTTTATCATGTGGGTTGTGACTGAGTGGCCACAATTGTAAACAGTTCGCTTTTAAGAAATTCTAAAAGTAACATTGACCTACCACTGGTAGAGACGTTCAGCAGCTGATGTCATGGGGACTGTGGAGCATGTGCAGATGAGAGCTGCTTCATTCTAGAAAAAGCACAGAGTTGGCTCATGGAAGCAGGCAGAGGGACGTGCCCCTGCTCAGAGAAGCATCCACAAAAAGGAACATAGAGCAAAGTGAATAGCAGTGGTGGCTGGTGGAATTTAAAAGTGGCGTAGGAACAATTAACGAGCGAAGCAAGTGAGCTGATGTTTTTCCAGGAGCGGCCCCTGCAGGTAAGAGCAGTGGGGCATTTGGGCCGGGTTGGAGGGGGGGGTTCGACAGAGGACCACGAGGGAAAATAAATAATAAATTAATTTTCCCTCGTCATCGTCAGTCGAAATATCCCCCCACCTGGCCCCACCATTCTTACCTGCACGGGCCGGTGCTGTGATTTTTAGAATTGTTTTGAAAATGGTGTATATAGGTTCAATTTTCAGCACTACTTTTGTGATAAATGGATGAAAAATGCAGGGGCAGATTAGCAAGGGCGGTATCGCCGCTTTAGCGGCACTTTTTGCCGCTAAAGCGGCGATATTTCTATCGCCCTATTAGCAAGCTGTCGCTAACAGCTGTTAGCGACAGCTTTATCGCGAAAGCGACCGTTTTGGTGCCGCTTTGCATGTCAGCGATAATTATCGCTATTGACATGCAAAGTAGGCGTTCCCAACTAAAAGCGACTGGAAACAGTTGCAAACACAACTTCCCCCTATTAGCAATGCCCGCGCAGCGATAAAAAAAGTCGCGCTAACCGCGATTATCGCTGGAATTTAACACCTGCTAAAAACTTGACATAACCATTCTTGTCAATGGGAGGTGAATTGTAAGGTTAAGTCCTCACCTGCCTATTAGTGAGCTTTTCATTAGCGCAGTGAATTTATCGCTCGATTTCTCGCGCTATTGCTGAGTTTCGCCGCTAATGCTGGATTTTTTATCGCCTTGGAGATAAGCGTTGATAATAATGCGTTATCTCCGCGATGAAATCCAGCGATAGCCGGCGATAAAAAAAACAGCGCTAAGCGCGCTTTGCGATAATTATTGCAAATCCTAGGTAATATGCCCCACAGTTTTTATTGGCATTTACAAAGCAAAGCTCATAAAATATTTCTTAGAATCTTTCTGGTATGCCTAAAATGTCTGACCTCCGAAGAGAGATAGGGTGCCAGGAAAGACATCTTGGGATCTCTCCTGTACAATATAAAACCATAACATAAGATCATAAACATACATACATTGACACACTTGGAATATTTTTTCTCTATTTCTACAGAATTGAGCTGAGCGAGTCACTAACGTTTCGAGCCAGTTTGAAGCCCGATGCCTGGCTCTGGCTCGGCTCGTTGTCCTCTTGCACCCTCGAGCCCAAAGTAAGCCATGTGTCTTCTGCCTACCACCCACGCTGTTATGACATGCGCCAAGCATGAAAAACAAAACATTATTCTTTTCTATAATACAGCAAAACAACATACACATCTAATGGTTAAATTACACAATGTGATACTAGAAAACCTTGGCTCAATCCTGGCTACTCTGCTGGCCAACTCGTGTGACCGTAGGCAAATATTTTATTTCACTGAACCTCCTTTTTTTGTATTATCAAATAAGAAAACACTTTCAAATATGCGAGTAAAGAATGCACGCTGATTGAAAAACAACTCGCTTTTGATTTAACACACTATTACGGTGCAGTTCGAAAACATATAATAAAAATCCATGCCAGATATGGGGGTACAGGTGAAAACAAGCTTGCTTTTTAGTTAATTAATGGCATTATCGGCAGGGTGGGTGGTGGCGTTAACAATTTTAAGTTTCTTTGAAACCTATCACACCATCACTTTCAGCATAAATTCTTGACAATGTAGTATAAATTCTCACTTTTAGTATAAATACTCTCTGTGCAGTGTTGTAATCTTATGTACTACAGAAGAACGCTTCCGCATATTTAAGAAACACAAGGGCATATTAGCAAGACCCACGTTAAAATTATCGCCGTTTTAGCGGCAGGAAACTGCCGCTAAATCGGTGATAATGGGCTTGCTAATATGCGTTATAGAATTCCAATAGAAGCCCAGGTTAGATGTGCAGGACATCATGCACATCACACTTTCAAGGGTGTGGTGACTGTTCAGGGAGGGGGAGATGGCTGAGTCACAGTTTGGGGGGGGTGAGGGGCAGGGCAATGCTAGCATTGAAAACAAGGTAAGGCTTGTGCACCTTTTTTATGAGCCATTTCCAGGCAACCAGAATGCTTTCTGTGGCACCTGGGGTCTTCATATTTAGCCATTGTGGCTGCGAGGAACACCTGATGGGCCCGCCTCCCCTGTGGCACCTGGGGTCTTCATATTTAGCCATTGTGGCTGCGAGGCACACCTGATGGGCCCGCCTCCCCTGTGCCCCCAGGCCCTGATTCATGCAGGTGTAGGGGAGCGAGCCCCCTCGTTCACGCCTGACTGACTGACATACTTATAAAGCGCTCGATTGCCGAGGCGTCTTGGCGCCTTGTAGCACTTAGGTTTGCATTCAGCCAAAATAAACTATTATGGCCACTTGTAAGAGGCTGAAGGGGCAGGACATGGTACTAAATAGGACTTTAAACAAAATAAAATGTATTCATTTGTAGCATTAATTTTCTGTCTCTGTTCACTTTAACTGCTAGCCAGGAATGCTGCTCTGGACACATTTAAATGCGTGCTGCTCTGGACACATTTAAATGCGTTCTCTATTTATTTTTGCTATTTGAAATATGTACAGATAAGTGCTAAAAATAACGCCTTTAGGTGATTTTGCTGCAAGGCTCAGAGAAAGGGACTCCTATCCTGACCCTCCAAGCACTGACCATGACTGTGAGGAGGTACAGTGGAGGGGCACTAGACCAGGGCTGCAAAGGCCAGGTGACCGGTCCCTCCGAGGGCCTAGTAGATATGGTGTAGTGCTGTGAAGCCCAGGAAGGGGGAGGGGGAACTCCCCAGAGCTTCTCAGCCTTGGACTTGGATGTGAGCCCCAGGGAGGGCAGAGTCCTCTCCAGGGGTGCAGCTATAGTTGGTACAGCAGGTGCAGTGGCACCGGGGCACATTGAACACTGTTAATTACTGTATTTTGCCACCCCAACAGCAGTCAAAGAGTGCCACTTTCTTTGCTTGCACCGAGGCCCACAGCAACCTTGCTACACTACTGGTCTTCTCTCCTATGCGTCACACCACTCCACCATGGCTGCAAGTCCCAGAGGAAGGGGGCCTCTCCTCCTGGACCCTCGCAGTCATGGAGAGTTCATAGTGCGGCAGCTTCCCACTTCAGATGGCAGCAATAATGCCTAGCCAACAAATTAATAAGCAGAGGCAAACCAAGGGTCCGGCTTGGCTGTAAGAGCTCGTACAGAAGCTAAGTGATGAACATGATTGGCATTTATTAAAAGTGTTCATTTTTAGGTCTCGCGCCTAGCGTTGCAGTGCGCAGACTGCTCGCACAGCGCGAGACCTCTTGTACGGGCTTCAGAAAGCTAACCACACGCTCGTGCGTGTGGTTTTGCTTTCGGAAGCCCGCTTTGGCTGTAGCGTGCGTTTAAAAAAAAAAACGGCACGCAATTGGGCAAAGGAGGGCGCATGTCCCGCCTTTGCCCCACCCATTCCCGTCCGTGTCTAGCACGCGCTGCAGCACGCGTTCCTGCACCAGGCACAAAAGCAGGAAGGCTTCCCATACCGTGCAAAACACAGATAGAGCGCGTCTTTACAAGTTCAAAGCGGCACCGTTTTGCAGATGTGAGTCACCATTTTATCTATTCTGATTCCCCGGGGAGGGGGGGGGGCACTTGTGAATTTGATGCCCGGTGCCTCTTTTCTATCCCGGTCCGGCCCTACTCATTACGCTCGGAGAGATGGAAATGAAGACGATATTTATGAAATGCACGATAATTCCACCACGCACCACGGGCGTCCCGTCCTTTCACTGCTCTGCCTTTCCTTAGAGCTACTTTTCTATTTTCCTGGCTTGTCGCGCCAGTAGCTTTCTCTTCACAGAACCTCTCCATGCACCCTTCATACTGCGCGTAGAACAAACAGTAGGGCACGCCATTGTGTGCAGCGCGGAAAGAGCACCCCACCCACATTAATGGAGGCACACAGCTGACGGGCTCCGGGGGGTGCCGAGCACTGCCCTCGCGGGTGCCAGCAGGGCACATTCTCGTCTTTTCTGTGGGCAGTCACCAGGCTCGCCGGGTTAAAGAACAGTAGCTGTCGCTTGATTTGTCAGCCAGTTTTCCGCTGATGCATCTCTTCAGCCCTAGTGTCCGTGGTGCCCCCATTCCTGGGGGGCCTGGTCCGCCATGGCTCTCCCTCCCTCCCCCCATGCTTGGCCTGCGAGCTGCTTCTCACAGCACCAGCTTTTATCTGGGACACAGGTCCCTTAGTGGACTTTGTTTGATTTGTGGTTCGTGCGGTTCTGATGATGCAATACTCGTACGCTTCCAGGTCGGGAATTCTTGTTTTTGGTCTCTTTTTGTGCTTAACAGGCCAGGTGGGCATAACCGCGCAGTACCCATAACCCTCAGCATTACTCCCCTGTATAAGGCACACCGTGCAAAACAAACCACGTAGATATACGTGTTGCAGCTTGGTGGTGGGGGTACGTTGAAGAGAAGGGTCAACCGACAGCAGGGCTTTTTCCTCTCACCTGTCCTTGTTCTGAAGTTGCTCCCTCAAAGTCAATTCGTTAGAAGACCGATATAGAAGAGGCTTGGGTCTCCGTTATGGATATGGGAGTTACAGATAAGCGCAGTTCCTCAAAGCCCAGGGCTTTAAGTGGGCCGGGTCCTGCCGGTGAGTTCCTAAAAGCAGGTGCCAAGACGGGTCCCTAACGGGCTCTCCGCTTTTGCCCTCAACATCAGGGTGAGAAACAAATCTTTACTCTGCAGCAGTGCCACACTTCACTTCCTCTGATGTAACTTCAAAGAGACTCGTTATAGTTCTTTACAGTCTCACCATTTCAGAACTGAAGCATTTTCAGTATTCTATACAACAAAGTCATAATTGTTGCTTATTTATCTTATGCATCTAACAACAAAGCCAATCGTCCTGGCTTGTTGTAGATGTAGTGTTACTTGTTGTATTATATGTCTGGATGGAAAGACAGAAGCAGCAAAATACCAGTGGGTCGGCACACTATGGTAAGCACAGATCTTTAGCTTAGGTGTTTTTAAGTCACCCCCTTAATTATATCGACCACGCCCCTTTGAGAGACACCCCCCCCCCAGTTTTTTCATCCCACTTAAAGCCCTTCTCAAAGCCATACACTTTTGACGTCTTTACATTTGGTGAGAATTTTGTATGGCTTTGTAGGAGTTTGGAGATGGAACCATGAGATCTGGAATCAGATACTATGAGCCCCTGAAAGAAAAAGTCGAGACTTGCGCCTCATTTAGAGGCTGGTGGTAATCAGATGTTTGCTAGAAACTGGCAGCTGTCCCGTCCACCCACCTTTTACTTCTTCTCCCTCATTTAGAATATGAGGTATGTGATTTTCCAGATGGTGGCGCTACCACTAGACCACCACACCATCAGGAAAACCATTGCATTGAGCACCTGCCAGTGGAAGTTGAAGGGTCTGCTCTTTTTTGTAATCGTGTTGGACCTCCCCTCAATGTTTTTTATTTCCCCAATGCGGCAACCCCATAGGGGCGACATGGCAGGTAGTTCTAGATTGAGCAAGCTGGCCACACAGCTGAAGTACCAGAGGCAGTGCCTCTTCTGCCCTCATTTAGTGAATGGCCTTCTATATGCTAAATGATGTTATGGCACTCTTAAGAACTTCTGCAAGTGTTCCATAACCCAGCGTACACCGTATTATTGCACTAGTGAACCTGCAGAACCCTGCAAAGCACTGAAAACATTTACTGCAGGGTGCAATGCAATAGGTCTCGCATTTGCGAGAGTTTGAGCTATTGGCATTGTAAATGACAATACCTTTTATTTATGTGTTTTGAAAACCTGAAAGCGGTGCATAAATAAGCACTTTGTACTTGTAGTCCTTGCTTACGACAAGCAAGGCTGGCAGTAAACGAGGCGCAGTTACTGCCAGCCTTGGTTCTCGTAAGCAACGACTATAAGTAGAAAAGTGCGTGTTTACGACCGCTTGCAAGTTTTTAAAACACATACATAAAAGGCATTGTCATTTTCAATGCCAATAGCTCAAACTCTCACACATGCGAGACCTATTGCATTGCAAATGCTTGTTAAACATGAACTTAGAAACTTTCATGCCCCCTGCCCTACCATAAGTGAACTAAGAGGCAAGTCAGTTGTCTGTAAATTGTATATTTGGCCACGATATTTATTACACATGGAACAACGTTATAGCTTATTAAATCAAACACAAGAGAAGTCATTGTGCATCATACTCATTTGATAATAAAGACACGCATCGGCAAATCCAATAGGTCTCGCCTACGCAAAGTATTGGCTTTGTCAATGTTTTTTAGCCATGTTGTACAGCAGCGCTCTGCAGTATGGCTGGAAGTAAAACAAATCTGCAACAAGGCGGCTATTATGGCATTTATTTTTTCATTGCTGGTGAGGGGTGCGGGAGGCAAAACTGAGGGAGGGGGAGGCAGCACAGAGGGCAAGTGGGTGAAAAAAAGCACAATGATGCAGCCAGCGGTGTCTGTGTCATAGCATTTGTTTTTGCTATGGTAGTTGCAAGGAAAACACAGACAACAGAAGGGAGGGTGGGAGGAAGGCAACACGGACAATGGGAGGGATGGTGGGGGCCAAGCAACATGAACACGGGGAGGGAGGGGGAGGGCAAGGCAACACTGAGAACGGGAGGGATAGACTGAGGGAGTGAGGGAGATTGAGAGGGCGGTGGCAAGCCAACACGAGACAAAGGGCGGAGGGAGGAAGGTGGGTGTGAGCTAACACGAACAAAGGGAGAAGGAAGGTACTATTCGAGTGGTAGAGAGAATGTTGTAAGGCTTAATTTTTTGTGTGGTCCAAGTGGAGCAGTCAATGTCAATGTTATAGGCTGGTTACAGAACCTGGAGGCCCAGAGGGTACCAATGGAATCTCTGCACTAACTATGTGACTAGCGTGCCTGGTACAAAGATACGAAGCGCTGTACAACAACTGACGAGATGATGGGACTTCAATGATAGTGGAGAAGAAATCACTGATTTAATTGTTGGAAATTATCCTGAAAGACATGGATGGTGTATGTAGAGGATGGACTTACAGGGAAAATACACAAAGCCTATAGGATGCCGGTGAGGAAATGATGGGAAGAAGACAAATGGTCCAGTGGTGGCTGTCTTGGATTACCCAGGAAGCTGAGAGACTATCTTGTGAGAAGTGCTGAAGGTGAGGACTGTGGAGTTTGAGGACCATGCATAAGACCCATTACCCTGGGAAAGCATGTGGGAAAGTTTGTAGGGTTCTGCTGGCAAATTGCATTGATGCATCTTTTGTGCTTCCAGTCCAGCTGAGGGTGATCCATCTGGGTAAATGTGTATTTTCCAAATGTGAAACAGCTGGGCAGTGTCTGGAGTGGTGGTGAACAAGGAAACTGAGTATATTGTCAGCATGGGTGTTCAAACTTTGTTTGTTTGGGGTGGGCTAACTAACCAACCTTTATTTGTTGGGGTAGTGCTTCTAGGGAGGGGAAATAGGAATTCTGGGATTGTAAATTGGAGGAGATTTATTTCATCACTATGTCACTTCTCTACCCCATCGCTTCCCCCATTAGGTTTCTCTTAGTTCTGTTGGTGTTATATTTGTTGGTAAAGTGACTTGATTTAAATGTTTATGCCTTTGTCACAATAATTTATGGGGACTCAGCTACCCCCATGAATGGGGCTAAATTGCTATGCGCAGACTACATGGATGTGACATGACTCTGAATTTCTGGTTTCAAATTTTGAAAAAATTATTTAAACCTAAATAGTGTATTTTTTTGGGGTGGGTAAATGACTCTCACACAAGGATTGGGGCATCAGAAATTAATTGGACCCAAGACTCTTTCCCTGCTACGGAGTGTGGTACAAGAAACCATCATTTCATTTTTTACTTGTATAGAACGACAGATGCAGAGAAGGTGGGCATGGTCTGGGAAGTTGCGGGGTGGTAGCATCATGCCCAGAAACAATCCTGATATGAAGGCACATGTTGGTCACAGTAACAACATACACACTCAGCCCATGATGCAGCAGACAGCGCTGACTAACAGTCAACACAAAAACACAAGGTTTATTCATGTAACACACGCAAAAAGCTACCCAGTATTTACAACTTTTGCAAAGAGCTACTTGGTACTCATTTCCTCTGACGGCTGCAGGTTGAAATGCTGAGTCAAACCTGCTAGGATTCCAGCTTGCAACGTCCATGTCACATGAATGTGTCTGCAGCAGGAGCACTGGGGCAATGACCTACATCACAACTTACCATAACTCTGATAAGTGAAGCTCGCACCCTCTGGCATGCATTGCCCACATACAGCCATTCACAAAGGGCGCACACGCTAGGGTTGCCTCCTCACTCTATGCTGGCAGGGCATCATCTGTTCAGTTTCAATTGTAAACCTGGTGTGTTCTGTGAGTTGTAGTCGTGCTTAGCATCCATGGAGCGATCTGACAGCAATGAGCTTTAACTGAGCAGGCCTGGGCATGGTGCCTGGGCATGGAGTGAGGCGAGAATCCTCCTACACGCAACACACACTTTTAATGCAGGGGGTGCGAAGACCGGGCTTTGCTTCGTATAGTAAAGGTAGAGTTATGGGTACTGATCACATCAGGACAGTGAGGGGGCGGCTGGCATAAGGGGTAAACGATGGCACTAAAAGTTTCCACATTAGAGAGCAGGCTGTGTGGAAAGTGCCTGTTCAATACTGTGGGCAGGCACAAATAAATCAGCAACCAGTGAACACAGTAAAGAAATAGTGGCTAATAACCTGGCACTCCAACTAAAAAATAGTTATTTCATTAAGGCTGAAACTGTACAAAGGCAAAATCCCAATACTTGGAAGGATCCAAATGGGCAAGCAACGACACAGGATGGGGAAATGGGGAAGCAATGAGGGCGAAGGAAGCGACAAGAAAAAAAGTAGCTCAATCCGAGCAGCTGAAGGACACCAATAAAAACAAGCATTTGCAATGCAATAGGTCTCGCATGTGTTTAAAGTTAGAGCTGTTGGCGTTGAAAGTGCCAATGATTTTTACTTTTTTTTGCAGTGGAGTAATTATATTTGCATAGCAATATTGCCATTGGTATAAAAAAGCAAAATTAAAAAACATTGTCATTTTCAATGTCAACAGTTATAACTTTATCAAATGCGAGACATATTCTTGAGCAGCTAAAACATTTCCCCATTTGCTGGCACGCAGGCCACAGGCTTTGTCAAGGCTCAGAGTTATAGGGGAGCAATGTGTAAAATATAAGGGAAATAACTTTTTCTCATAAGGCCTTATTTTAATTGATTTGTGCATAGGTTACTGCTGGTCTTCCTTTTGCTTTTAAAAAGAGTGAGAGGTGACAGGATGGAGGGAGGGGATGGATTACAGAGAGAGTGCAAACGAGGTGTTGCAGCAGGAGTGAGCGGTGACAGGAGGGAGGGAGGGGATGGATTACAGAGAGAGTGCAAACGAGGTGTTGCAGCAGGAGTGAGCGGTGACAGGAGGGAGGGAGGGACGGAGGGGATGGATTACAGAGAGAGTGCAAACGAGGTGTTGCAGCAGGAGTGAGCGGTGACAGGATGGAGGGAGGGAGGGAGGGAGGGGATGGATTACAGAGAGAGTGCAAACGAGGTGTTGCAGCAGGAGTGAGCGGTGACAGGAGGGAGGGAGGGGATGGAGGGGATGGATTACAGAGAGAGTGCAAACGAGGTGTTGCAGCAGGAGTGAGAGGTGACAGGAGGGAGGGAGGGAGGGGATGGATTACAGAGAGAGTGCAAACGAGGTGTTGCAGCAGGAGTGAGCGGTGACAGGAGGGAGGGAGGGACGGAGGGATGGATTACAGAGAGAGTGCAAACGAGGTGTTGCAGCAGGAGTGAGCGGTGACAGGAGGGAGGGAGGGAGGGGATGGATTACAGAGAGAGTGCAAACGAGGTGTTGCAGCAGGAGTGAGCGGTAACAGGAGGGAGGGAGGGACGGAGGGGATGGATTACAGAGAGAGTGCAAACGAGGTGTTGCAGCAGGAGTGAGCGGTGACAGGATGGAGGGAGGGAGGGAGGGAGGGGATGGATTACAGAGAGAGTGCAAACGAGGTGTTGCAGCAGGAGTGAGCGGTGACAGGAGGGAGGGAGGGAGGGGATGGATTACAGAGAGAGTGCAAACGAGGTGTTGCAGCAGGAGTGAGAGGTGACAGGAGGGAGGGAGGGGATGGATTACAGAGAGAGTGCAAATGAGGTGTTGCAGCAGGAGTGAGCGGTGACAGGAGGGAGGGAGGGAGGGGATGGATTACAGAGAGAGTGCAAACGAGGTGTTGCAGCAGGAGTGAGCGGTGACAGGAGGGAGGGAGGGGATGGATTACAGAGAGAGTGCAAACGAGGTGTTGCAGCAGGAGTGAGCGGTGACAGGAGGGAGGGAGGGGATGGATTACAGAGAGAGTGCAAACGAGGTGTTGCAGCAGGAGTGAGCGGTGACAGGAGGGAGGGAGGGAGGGGATGGATTACAGAGAGAGTGCAAACGAGGTGTTGCAGCAGGAGTGAGCGGTGACAGGAGGGAGGGAGGGAGGGGATGGATTACAGAGAGAGTGCAAACGAGGTGTTGCAGCAGGAGTGAGCAGTGACAGGAGGGAGGGAGGGAGGGAGGGAGGGGATGGATTACAGAGAGAGTGCAAACGAGGTGTTGCAGCAGGAGTGAACGGTGACAGGAGGGAGGGAGCAAAGGAGGGGATGGATTACAGAGAGAGTGCAAACGAGGTGTTGCAGCAGGAGTGAGCGGTGACAGGAGGGAGGGAGGGGATGGATTACAGAGAGAGTGCAAACGAGGTGTTGCAGCAGGAGTGAGCGGTGACAGGAGGGAGGGAGGGAGGGGATGGATTACAGAGAGAGTGCAAACGAGGTGTTGCAGCAGGAGTGAGCGGTGACAGGAGGGAGGGAGGGAGGGGATGGATTACAGAGAGAGTGCAAACGAGGTGTTGCAGCAGGAGTGAGCGGTGACAGGAGGGAGGGAGGGAGGGGATGGATTACAGAGAGAGTGCAAACGAGGTGTTGCAGCAGGAGTGAGAGGTGACAGGAGGGAGGGAGCGAAGGAGGGGATGGATTACAGAGAGAGTGCAAACGAGGTGGTGCAGCAGGAGTGAGAGGTGACAGGATGGAGGGAGGGAGGGAGGGGATGGATTACAGAGAGAGTGCAAACGAGGTGTTGCAGCAGGAGTGAGCGGTGACAGGAGGGAGGGAGGGAGGGAGGGGATGGATTACAGAGAGAGTGCAAACCAGGTGTTGCAGCAGGAGTGAGCGGTGACAGGAGGGAGGGAGGGACGGAGGGACGGAGGGGATGGATTACAGAGAGAGAGTGCAAACGAGGTGTTGCAGCAGGAGTGAGCGGTGACAGGAGGGAGGGAGGGAGGGGATGGATTACAGAGAGAGTGCAAACGAGGTGTTGCAGCAGGAGTGAGCGGTGACAGGAGGGAGGGAGGGACGGAGGGGATGGATTACAGAGAGAGTGCACACGAGGTGTTGCAGCAGGAGTGAGCGGTGACAGGATGGAGGGAGGGAGGGGATGGATTACAGAGAGAGTGCAAATGAGGTGTTGCAGCAGGAGTGAGCAGTGACAGGAGGGAGGGAGGGAGGGGATGGATTACAGAGAGAGTGCAAACGAGGTGTTGCAGCAGGAGTGAGCGGTGACAGGAGGGAGGGAGGGGATGGATTACAGAGAGAGTGCAAACGAGGTGTTGCAGCAGGAGTGAGCGGTGACAGGAGTAAGGGAGGGAGGGGATGGATTACAGAGAGATTGCAAACGAGGTGTTGCAGCAGGAGTGAGCGGTGACAGGAGGGAGGGAGGGGATGGATTACAGAGAGAGTGCAAACGAGGTGTTGCAGCAGGAGTGAGCAGTGACAGGAGGGAGGGAGGGGATGGATTACAGAGAGAGTGCAAACGAGGTGTTGCAGCAGGAGTGAGCGGTGACAGGAGGGAGGGAGCGAAGGAGGGGACGGATTACAGAGAGAGTGCAAATGAGGTGTTGCAGCAGGAGTGAGCGGTGACAGGAGGGAGGGAGGGGATGGATTACAGAGAGAGTGCAAACGAGGTGTTGCAGCAGGAGTGAGCGGTGACAGGAGGGAGGGAGGGAGGGGATGGATTACAGAGAGAGTGCAAACGAGGTGTTGCAGCAGGAGTGAGCGGTGACAGGAGGGAGGGAGGGAGGGATGGATTACAGAGAGAGTGCAAACGAGGTGTTGCAGCAGGAGTGAGCGGTGACAGGAGGGAGGGAGGGATGGATTACAGAGAGAGTGCAAACGAGGTGTTGCAGCAGGAGTGAGCGGTGACAGGAGGGGAGGGAGCGAAGGAGGGGATGGATTACAGAGAGAGTGCAAACGAGGTGGTGCAGCAGGAGTGAGAGGTGACAGGATGGAGGGAGGGAGGGAGGGGATGGATTACAGAGAGAGTGCAAACGAGGTGTTGCAGCAGGAGTGAGCGGTGACAGGAGGGAGGGAGGGAGGGGATGGATTACAGAGAGAGTGCAAACGAGGTGTTGCAGCAGGAGTGAGCGGTGACAGGAGGGAGGGAGGGACGGAGGGGATGGATTACAGAGAGAGTGCAAACGAGGTGTTGCAGCAGGAGTGAGCGGTGACAGGAGGGAGGGAGGGAGGGGATGGATTACAGAGAGAGTGCAAACGAGGTGTTGCAGCAGGAGTGAGCAGTGACAGGAGGGAGGGAGGGGATGGATTACAGAGAGAGTGCAAACAAGGTGTTGCAGCAGGAGTGAGCGGTGACAGGAGGGAGGGAGGGACGGAGGGGATGGATTACAGAGAGAGTGCAAACGAGGTGTTGCAGCAGGAGTGAGCGGTGACAGGAGGGAGGGAGGGAGGGGATGGATTACAGAGAGAGTGCAAACGAGGTGTTGCAGCAGGAGTGAGCAGTGACAGGAGGGAGGGAGGGGATGGATTACAGAGAGAGTGCAAACGAGGTGTTGCAGCAGGAGTGAGCGGTGACAGGAGGGAGGGAGGGGATGGATTACAGAGAGAGTGCAAACGAGGTGGTGCAGCAGGAGAGAGAGGTGACAGGATGGAGGGAGGGGATAGATTACAGAAAGTGCAAAGAAGAAGGTCCAGCAGGAAAAAAAAACACGAGGAGAGAGGGGCCCTGACAGCACTTGAGCTGGGGTTGCCACAAAGTGCAAAACTTAGCATCAGGGTATGGGATGTTGGGTGAGAATGGTTTGGCCACAAACAAGTAGACTAGCAACGAATAGGTTGACAGGTGCAGATTGTAAAATAATGTAAAAAAAAACCCAGCAGAGATGAGTTACTGTTTTGTGAGATACAAGGTGATTTTGCTTTTATTTGTACTGTAATGTGTAGATGTTTACTTGAATAAAAGTGTACTGGTGCTTGTATTTTTGGCTTGATAGCCACTGGCCCATCTGGCAAACGTTAGCCTGAAGTCTTATCTTTATGATATTAAAAGGTGCAAGGGTTGGCCTGAAGAGCTCTGGTAGTAAAGGGCACAAAGAGAGGGCAGCAGAGAGGTAGAAGGGATGGGGGCATGGGTCCATGTGTGGGCCACTTACTTTTCCTCCAGTTCTATTGGCTGTAGCATATTTTTTCTAGTGCCAGGATCCTGCATGTATTGTTGTAATGGATTAACTTTAATCAAGCGTGATTGATGGCCTGACATGGAACCAGGGCCGGCTTTAGGGTAGTGCGACCGGTGTGGCCGCACTGGGCGCTGACCTGTAGAAGGGGCGCTGACCTCAGAAGGGGGCGCTGTGTTTAGCAATAACTTATGTTTGGGGAGATGAGGGGCACTTTTGCCTGGTGGTAGTGAGAGAATCCGAGGATGTGGTCATGGGGTGTGGGGCCACCAACAATTATTGTTGCACTGGGCGCCACCAGCGCTAAAGCCGGCCCTGCATGTAACACTTAGAGAGCGGGCTCAAGAATTGTGTCTGGCACTTCTTTCCTGGATTACTAATGCAATGGGAGGCTTCACGCTCTTTCACTGCCTGAGGAAGCGCCATTCCCACAGACTCCTTTCAGTCACCCATGCTGGGCTGTGTTCAAATGAATTCATCAAGGCGCGGAAGGAGCGCAGCCCACAAGGAGGGGCCGGAGGGAGGGGCATACAGTACTTTGGAACAGAGAGGCGGGAATGTACTGCAGAGCCGCAACCTTCCATACAGGGAGCTTGATGTTCTATTACCGCTCGCCAAGCTAATCGCAACTTCGCAAGAATAAGCAGAATCGCGCTCAGATGAGGTGGAAACAATTTCTAACCAGGTTGCAAAGGCACTAACGTTATTGCACAGACGCACAAGACGGCCTTTGTTTTTACATAAGTAAATCTGATGTACAACATGACTAACAACAAGTGAAGCCCTACCTACATCCCTGATAGAGGAACTAAAAGTCGCCTAAAACAGCCTTGAAGCGATCATTAAAAAGCTGGTTTTGGAGAAACTTAAGGGCACAAGTGAAGAGCTATTCCTCATAGTGTTTCCAACAAGAATTTAAAACATAAATACAATTTGGAAAACTAAAAACACTTTATATCAATCCACCCTGGACAATACAGAAAGGAAATATTAAAAGCTGAAATAAAAAATTCAAAAGTAATACTATTCAAATATTCAGAAATTGACCTGCACTGAACACAATCACCACTGACATTACCTGTCCTGCCAGCACAGCAGCAGAGTGTAAAGAAAATAATATATTTTTTTATTTACTGTAAGGAAACCTATCTGCCTTTGCTACTGTAGACTTTTGACCTCTGTTAAGGTCTGAGCCTTACTGAAAAGCCCTCAGCCCCTATATAAACTTTTAGCCCCTATATACTTTCTGAAATGGCCAACACTTCGACTTCAGGATAGTTCTTGTCAAACTCGCGACTGGCTTGAGACTGTGACAGGTCACTAGGCTGAGCATATAAGAAGTCGATTATTTATTATAAGCTTACAGTTAATTGGCTAATGCACATCTTTTCGTTGGTGTGTTTGCTAATATGTGCCTGTGAAGCAGGTAAAAGTTTTCTCCTTAAAGGCAATGTCTACATGTAGACTCTGGTCCCACAAAAGCAACTGAAAAATGTTTGCATCTACCCAAATTTCTCCTAAAAATAAAGTTCTGACAATTTTGGTCAGTGGCGCTGATGGCAGATTTTACTATGATTTTCACAAGGTTTGTAGATTTTGGGCAAAACTCCCAAATCAGAAAATCAAAAAGCAATTCTCTTTTTGATCTCAAGTTGTGAGACATCTATATATTATGTTTTGCATCCAGCGTGAGAAATAAGGGCTTCATAATGCACCTTAACTTAATTTAAAAAAAACACAGTAGGAAATGCAGATCAGTCACAAACTTAGCCTTGCGAATTTTGAAAAAGTTTGGAAGGTTTCTCTGGTGTGAAATATCATGTGATTTTCGCCTGAGAGTGCAATGCTTGAGGAGAACATGTCTTGCAGGAACAGTAAACTGCAGCTAAGATACACTGTCTTCTCGTACCTATCTTCTGCTGGGGCACCATATGACTTCTGAATGCATATGTACTCACATGTAATTTCTTCACCAGATCCTGGCAAGTGCATTTCACGAAAACGTCACATTTTAACCTATCCCTAGTCTTCTGCTTTTTCTCAATTCAAAGGAATTCCCAAAATAAGGTGCTTGTAGGAAAGACATTTCTGAGGTCTGCCAGGGCCAGCACAGGTAGCCTTGAAGATGGTACTTGCGCTGCCTTTGGTCACAGATTTGCATGATGAGCACTGTGGCTTTTCTAGCCATTGTAAGCACTTTGCCTGGTGTTTCTCTGGGAGTAGTGGAATACCTTTCAAGAATGGGGGTAGGTTTATAGTGCATAGAGAGTTCTTTATCTGTGAGACAGGCCTCTGAGACCATTCGTTTGGGAATAATAAAGCTATCAAAGCCATCCAACGCCCCAGGTAAGTTCCCAGTGAGAATAGTCAAAATGTCTGTAGATATTCACAAACAGCACCATAGTGTCCACTTAAAGACACCCTAGATGCAAGCGACCAAAATACCAAGCAGTACCTGATTAACCATTATTTCGAAGAACAGCAATGAAAATAGTCGTAAACACGTAATACATCAACCACAAGCTTACGGAGAGCATTTCAAACCATGCAGGCCAACCTAAACCAGACTCCTAGAGATCACCAACACTGACAAGGGAAACCTACCACTTCTGGTTGTAAATCTTCAACACAATAAATCATGAAATACTATCAGGGCTCAAAGAGAGACTCGGAAAATACAACTTCTTATAATTGCATTGTATCCTTGCTCTACAATAGGAAGTCTCAGGTGTGTAGATGCAACTTTTCTTCTCTAAAAACAAACACCCACACAGTGCTTCAGTAGTTGGCGCTATCTCCATATAAACGTTTCTGAAAACCGGAAGCCTATCCCTGACTTGCGACTTTTTTATTCAATGACAACCAAACAATAGATTCAATTATGCAAAATGTACACATCTCAATGCGAAATAGACTGGTGGCAACCAATTGGTTCATTCTAAACAGTTTTACAACTAAACTCGAAGAAGGCTTGAAGAACAGTTGTCAAAATAAAGGCAATAAAACGATGTTATTCACAACAACAACTCCGGATCAATGAAAACTGAAAAAATACAGCTTCAAGGTGACTGCAGGTGAATACGTAAACTTGACTACTCAGAGAAGACCCAACCAATCAATGCTAAAAACCTCTAGAAACTCCAGGATGAGAACAAAAGGGTTACAACAATCAGAGCTACCATACGGGTGAAATACAACTATCGACTTTCTCCTTCCTAAAAGATTGCATCTGCTGATGCGCGCGCGCGTTCTTATTAATGTATCTACAAAACACTTGCCTTTCTACCAGGGTTTCTCCACTGATTTCAAAACAGCATCAGAGCAGCAAGATAAAAAGGCAGCATGTCTGTGCAGGAGGCAGCCAGTGTCAGCTTTAATAGCCGTTGCTGTCCCATCAGCCTCCTGTTTCCTATCCATAGGAGTAAACTTCAATGATATTAATATTATTCGGTAATGGCTCTGCCGTTTCTCACCTGAAAGTCGCTCTTCTCTCAGGCGAGGGGCTGACTCAGGTGGGCTTATAATAACAATCCGTCCACTAAAGGATAACTGTCAGGCCACAAAGAGGGGTATATTCACAAGAACGTGCGATAACTACCGCAAGAGTAGCATAATGCAACTTTCAATATCACAGCCTAGTGCGGGAAAATAACCCCGTGTCAACGTGGAATTCACAACAAGGCGGTAGCATGCGACAGTCACCAGATAACACGTCAAATGTCAGTGTGAAAATCAACGCCACGCCAAAAAAATGCGAACGCCAAAAAACATGCGATGAGGCCAATCGCGGTGCAGAAATCAGCAAACACCAGCCACAGGCTTGCAAATCCCACCCGTCCGGCGGGAAAAAGCACCATAAAAGAAAGAAAAAAAAAAGCCCAAAAACAATTCAAACTGCGTAGCAACATGGATGCACCCGGACCGAGTGCAGAGGACAAGCCGAACACCACAAGCCCCACGGAGGACCAGCCAGAAACCCCGCGTTCGGGGAAGGGCAAGGACAAGAGGAAGAGGAGGACGGGGTTCAGTCCGCAGGAAGACCGGATCATCGTCACGGAGGTGACCGAACACCATCAACAACTGTTTGGCACCTCCACTGCGGCACTGGCAACCCAAACCGAAAAATGGCAGGCCATCCTTACCAACGTCAATGCAGTCGGAGTGTCGAGGAGGTCACTGGAGGAGATCAAGAGGCGCTGGCATGATCTGAAAAGGCAGACCAAAGATAAGCTCGCCGCCAACAGGGAGGCAGTAACGGCGACTGGAGGTGGGAGTCCTTCGACACATGAGGAGCTGGATGAGCTGGAGCAAATGGTGGCCACAGTCAGCAGTGAGGAGACGGTGGCAGGATTGGGGGGCCTGGACACAGCACGATACGACCTGACCCAACAACAACAGGGTGAGTAATGACTAGGGACGGGGGGGACGGGGGGAGATGGGCACAATGGCACACATGCACAATTACGTGTAGCACACCCACAATGTCCATGAAACATGTCCCTGATTGCCTTGGCAAACTGCAGCACACATAGAAACGCCAAGTAGGCCCCCATCCACAATGTGCACAGAGGGGCCCCCCCTATCACCAATATCACAACCGACCCATGCACATGTGCTGAATCCAGCAAAGCAGTGGCTCTGTGACCCACACTGACTATGCAAGTAACACTGCCTGTCCGATAGCATGGCAGCAGCCAAAAACAAAATGACATGGCCCACCAATCGACATGGAGGTAGCCCAGTGCGGATCACATCCGTAAAGGAGCAGGTCACACTCCGACATGTCCACGTGCACCCACAACCCATGCCGTACAATACACGCAGCTGACGAACAATGCACCAGGCCACAAAATCTGTCCGAGAGCACATATGACCCAAGTCAAAAGCAAATCAGCCCCGAAAAGCAAACAATTCAAAGGCAACCCCGCCTCAAAGAGAGAAGGCTACACGAAATCAGAGCTGCAGGGGCAACTCCCCCACAATGCAGCACACACACATAGCAAGCACAGAACATCAGCAATGACGGCAATGTGGTACAAAGTGCAACACCAGCACCACAGGACAGAGCTCACAACAGGTTCCGCTCGTGCGTAGTAACTGTCCACTCACATCTGGCATTGCCTGACATTGTGTGATGATAATGTATGGGTACTACCACACATCCGTCATGTAGTCGAAAAACACACTGACTGCCATCAAATAGCCAGCTCCCCCAAAACAGTCACAATGTACATTGGCATCCAGTCTGAATGTAAACATCTGCTAATCATCAACATACATGTGAAACTCTGTTAACCTGCATCTCCCCTTTACATTGCAGAGGGACAAACAACACCTCCTGCAGAGCACACCACACTTCCCATCATTGATGATGAAGAGGACGACCTGCACCTATGTCAAGACACCCTCCAACGGATAATGGACAGCCTCTGCACCCCACCCCCAGAAGCAGGGCAGGCCAGCTGCCTCAAGGTGACCCCACCACCTGCACAGACCACACAGCAGGAAACACACACCACCACGGCTGTCTCCCATGACCCCCCCGACCAATACATGGAATTCCAACGGCGTGTGTTGGGTTGCCAGGTGGAGTTGGCTGATCAGCTGTGGGTGGGTTTCGAGCTCGTGGCAGCCAAACTCGATGCCATACGTGGGTGTCTGAGTCCCATTAGGGACCACATACAGTCCCTATCAGACACCCCCTTTACGCACCATGCTCCGACACAGACCTTGGCTGACCTTGCTGGTGCCATGAATCGAATACAAGAACTGTCAGGTCAGACAGGCACCAGCCATGACAGCACAGAGTTGGCACAGATGCGGAGGCCAATGGAGACCATGGAGCAGATGCAGGCTGGAAGTATGTCTGCCACGGCTGGACACCAGAGAGTAGTAGCTGGGAACCTCAATGCCCTGCTGTACTTTATCTTGCCATTGCTGCCACTGAGCCGTTCCCAGATGACTGCAGCGGGAACATCAACACACACAGCTCCAACTCCTGATGTGTCCGAGGCACACTGTGTTGCTGCCCCATCACCTACGCAGTCTGATGTGTCAGCGGCACACAGCGATGCAGCCATCACCCCGCCACACACACCGGCCACATCGGACACAGAACCCCTATCAGGGGAGTGATAAGGGGATGGGAACTACTGGTGAGGAAGGAGGCAGTAGCATCCATCACCGCCATGTGGCCTGTCCCTGCCTGGTAATGACCTATGCATCATGCCCTGGGAAATACCTCCTACTGACCCCTGGAACACTCTGCGACATTCACCCGGACCCCGACACGGACTGTCATTTCTTCACCGCTGGCCAATTACACAGCAATCCAGCTGCGGACTGCACTCTCCCTCTTCCTAATCACCGTGCAATCCCCAAAGGACTCTGGTTGGCCCACCACTGGGCTTCCATGTGATGTGGGCTTGGATGGCCATAAACAGCTCCAGCTCTGTCAATCACCTGAATGTGAATAAAACATTCTAAATCACACAGATGTGTCATCACTATGTTCACTTACGTATGGAAGTATGGCTGGATGTGGGGACGATGATTGCACATGAAGGTATAACCTGGTAACTGACATCTATGCGCATGTCTATCCCTGAGACACATGGCCAATTGGATGATTGTGAAGGTGAGTACTAGCTGTGTCCCCATTGCACATCAACAACAATCACACAACCCCCCAACGTAGGCACACGTCCATGTGTTAAATAGGGCTGTGTGTAGGACTGACCCAAACGAAAGCAGGCCAGGAGTGGTGTCCTACACCACATGTGACAACAGAACTTCACGTTGCATACCTACTCACACACATCTGTGTGGACACAATCTGTAGTGAGATATGACATTGCTCCACATGATCAGTGGTTGGACACCATACTCACATTGCTGACGTCACGTAAGTGCACATGTCGTTCAGCACATATCCAAAAACAATGTCTGGCTCACAGAGGTGGAGCTTGCCTAAGGGACACACCCACATTGCACATGCGTCTGTCAGTTCCTCCCTGTGTAGGGACGATGCTCATTGTGGCACACGAGTGGACAATCTAAACAACACACCTCACAGTTAGACACCAGTGTAGTGGCATAGACATTATTGGCATGTGCGTGTCAGTACGGACAAGGCAACAAATTCCACAGCAGGCAGGGACATGCTTAAGACACTTACACACAGCATGGGTACATGTCAAGGTTCAGGAAATGTCGGGGCTAAAATGGACAACATTCATCACGGATGGCAACGCTCACAGCCCACCTTGCCTTGCTGGATGAGACATGTGTTGTTTGGCGTCTGCCCATTGCCCGTGTGATGGGGCACGACTCACTGCACATGGGATCTGCATAGTGCTCTGCCTCCGGAGTGCGCCGATTGTCTGCTCTGCTGACAGTGATCAGGTGTGAGGGTCCGACAGGTTCACATGTCGTGCTACATTGCCATGTGTGTGCTCTCCCCCAGCAGTGTGTCCGAATTGGCAATGTTGCCAAACGCCGCTGTGTTTCTCCGACCATGGACCTGCGTCACCTTGCACAGGTGTGTGTACACACGCGTTGTTCCACGCACATGTATCCAGAGCCCGAACGAAGGCAGACGTGTCCTCTGTTGTGGTGGGATATGTGAGCAATCCCCACGATGCAACAAGTTGTTGGGCCATGTGCTGTGGGTGGCAATCGGATGTGGCTGCAGGAACGTAGTTACTCGTCCATGAATGCCCGTCCAGCTTCATGTGCAATGTGTTCCAATAGTACGTCGTGTTCAAGGAACACCAGGGTGAGCCAATCCATTAGGTGGTCCGGGCAGGTGTGCTCAGCCCACGCCGTCTCACCGATCTGCACCACAGCCCAATAGGGGAGCGCCTCGATGTGGTGACTGCACACGAGAAATTGTGCAATCTCCATGCACAACTACCAATACGTACGCAGTATGTCAAGGCATCCCATGCATGGCTGTCTCGGTTACACTCCTGTTCGTGATCCAACAGGGGGCGCAGACACAGGTCATAGTCCAATTCATCAACAGTTGTGTTGGATAGGCAGACATCCATGGGACACTCGAATGTGCATGTTCGGCAGTGGAACCAGGGCTGGATGCAGGTGACGTGGGCAATGCGGAAGCTGAGCCTGTAACTGATCCCGCAGCACTGCCAGTGGCAGTGCGCCCAGTAAGTGCAGCATACGTGCACTGTACTGTTCCACGTGACGGGTGTTGTGCATGTGCCCGGTATGGCCTGCCATTGCGTTGGTGCGTCTCGTGAACCGGCACTCTTCTGAACTGTGGCAGTTGTGTGGAGGATATGCCACAGCTCTGAGCAATGATTCGAATGTGTGTGCAACGTTGTGGGTAATGGGTTGCTGTTTCCGTGAGTGTCAAGGGCATCCCATGCGGGGGTACCACAGGCAGGGGCTTCTGTGTGTGGGCTGTGGATGAGTCGGATGGTTCATTTGCGGAATGCGTGGTGTGGGAGTCGTCCCCATCTGCCATTGCATCTCTATCAGGGTGTTCCAGGCGCGTTCTGGACCAAGGTCAGAGGTGCAGGTGTCCTCCCGCCTTCTGCATTGGGACAATGGTGCTTTCATCCCTGATGTTTGTCTGACTACTACTTGCGTTTTCGGAATGTGATGTGGCTTTGGCGCTGAGATTGGGACACGGCCTTGAGCTCATGGTGTACGGATGGCGATGCACACACACATGTTGGCATGTGGAGCCCGGTGCCCAAGTGGCCTTGCGCTGCTTGTGCTATCTCACTCTGTCTCTCTCCCTCGCTCTCTCCCTCTCTTTCCTTTGTTGGGCGCATGGCACACCACCTTCTCTTGGATTTTGTCTTCCAGGCTGTGTGCTACGGATTGTCCCGTGAGGAGCCGCAAGAACTCATCCTAAGGGTTGTTTCGGCTTTTGTTTGTATGGTGTTTTGTGTTGGTGATTGCATTGCTGTATGACTGATTCTCCATTTTCTGGCCACGCATGTATGTTTATTTTCCTGCTTGTGCGACATCAGGCAAAATGTTTATTTTGGGATTCGTGGTGTTGGTGTGCAGTGTGAGAAGTTGGCCTGGTATATGCTGTCCACTAGTTATAGTGGGCACCTTGCACCAGTCCAAACAACCCCTTATGGATGATAGGTTAAAGACAACCTTAATTGAAAGCTATCCTAGTGGTAGCTATGGAGAGCAACCTTCAGGCTAAGTCTTAGAGGAATGTAAAGCAGCTTGTTTTACCAGTCTATAATCTCTTGAGTGACCAAATGAAAGAGGACCACACCAGGTATATATATAAAATATATGTATTTAGTCTTAAACACACCCCTCTAGTCTCTTTATGAGGCTAGAGTTCGAAGTACATAAGTTACAAGTCAAATATCAGCAGTATTTAGCACAATACACGTTTCAGCCCTAGGGCGCACCAAACCATATACTAAAATAGTGGTATAAGAACCACGACTGAACTAGACACAAGGCCTAGAGCCTGTAGAAGTGCTTGGACCCCAAGGAACCACCCAAGGTAGTGACACAGGGGACCCACGGGGACGCGTGCAGTGTGAGAACACAGCCGCGAACCGCCGTTGACTTCTATGGGGAAAGTCGCGGTTAGATTTTTAAAGAAAAAGAACACTTCGGAGAAGACTTCCAGTTAACCCCTTAAAACTTAAGAGTTTCTGAGGCCCACACCCACGTGAGTACCGAAATACTCGAGTTACCGCACCCAGGGAAGCCGGGTGCATACGTGGTAAAGGTGTCGGGAATCGTCGTCGTTTTCAATGGCGACCTCTGGAAAAGTGCTGCTGCCATGAAGAGGAAGAGTGATCCGGTGCGATCCAAGCCTGGATCGAGGAAGAGGAAGACCTGAAAGCAGAGGGGACAGAGTCTGGGTCACTAGCCAGTGACCAGGGGCACGATAGTCGAATGCCCTCAGATGTCGGGTGCTTCAGGTGAGTTGACGGGTGCCTTGAGTCTTCAGCCACGAGGTCCAGGAGGCGTCGACGATGGCCAGGAGCTGGAATCGAGCTGTCCCACGAAGTCTGTCGAATGCTGTGGTGTTGGCGACAAGATTGGACCCAACAAGCCTTGGCAACGGCAAGTCATGGGGAAGTGAAGGAAAGGCTGCGGTGCAGACCAGCAAGATCTGAGGGTAAGTCAGGGCACCTCTGGAGCAACCAGAGAAGCCCAAGCAATTGAAGAGTTGCCTTCGTGGGGACCCACTAGCCAACAGACTAGAGATCGCGAAGGAGCCTCAAGCGGTCGCACTTGGAGCTGGCCCACGGGACACTCGTGAAGTGTCATGTCTCTCCCTCTAGAAGGGTGGGATCATACTCCCACACTAGGGACTGGTGTGGGGGTATGATTCCAAGGTGTTTGACACCAAACACGACATGTTTCCGTGCAGCCATCCCAAAGTTAGCATTTACCGTTTAGATATAATGCACTTAAGAGTATATGGTCAGGCTGCACCACAGACAACCCCGGATAGGAGATTCCGAGGGCTGCAGAGGGCTCTGCTCATGCATGGGCACCCTCTCACATATAACCAAGCACCCTGCCTTCAGGATTGATAAGGCCTGCCATAGGGGTGACTGATAGGTTTCTATGTGCAGTGTTAGGTGAGATATAGTGAACCCATATCTCTGTAAGGGGTGCATGCACCACCTCACTCAGGCTGCTGTAGCAGTCCTGTGGTGTCATTTTGGATGGCCTTCCAGGGGTGGCACAATACATGCTTCAGCCCCTGGTAGGCCTCTGGGGTGTCTATGCCCTTGGTACATAGTATACCATATACTAGGGACTTATAAGGGCACTCCAGAATCCAATCTGTGGTGTACCCAAAGTACAGGGAATCAATTTAGAGAGAAAGCAGCTACGCTGGGGTCCTGGGTAGCAGGGCCCCAGCCAGACTAAAGTCGAAAAACAGTGATACACCAGCAAAAAAGTGGGGGTAACCATAAGAGGCAGATCCCGGGGGTGTTGCGGGCCTGGGTGTGGTGTCGGTGGGTGTTGTGGCCCTCTTGGGTGTCCGTGCTGCATGTTCAGTTGCTCGTGGGCATCTGTTGTCCTTCATGTGTGGCTCTGGGCTGTGCTCCCTTTTGTGGTGCAGGCTGTGGTCGGACTTTACACAGGGTCAGAGCAGGTGTAGATTTCCTGGTGCTAACGCGGCTTATCACCGGTTTTGTGTTTTTATCGCCGATGTGGCTGGTCGTTGCGAATGTTGAGGTGTGATGTTGTCGCGCCTTTTGGCACGGGAACGCCCACTCTGCATCTCATTAGCGATAGTTGCGCGAGTCCTCTGTGGCGATGTTTTTTGAGGCTGCTATCGCGGGTAAACTGGTGCTGTGGGCCGTTTACACCAGCTTGTGAATGGGGAGGTATATTTATCACGACTTTGGCTGAGATAAAGTGCCGTTAATTCGGCAATAGCTCCTTGTGAATATGCCCCACAGTGTTTTAGTTTCGTGAATACAAATGTATTCACTCCCCACTTTTGTCTTGAAAATGTCAGTAAAGCCACCTGTGAAGTTGCTAAACAGGAAGTGTTAAACACCTACGAACGTGCCTCATTAGCTTAAAATTTTGGATGCCGCTCGAGATTCCCATTGTAGTAAAGTCATTTGGGTGAATAGATATGAGACAGGAAACAATTAAAATAAACAAGCACTGGCAAAGCCAAAAAGTCAGACATTCTCTGCCAGCTTTTTGCGCTGGCAAGGCTTGTTCTGCTTTACTAACAAAAAAACAAGCCCAATCCTCTGTAAAACAAAGCCCAAACCCAAACTAACATCCTACTAAAAAGAAGCCCAAATGACGGTCGAAAGCGAAAATTGCTTAAAAGCCTAAAAAATATAACCACGAAGAGGGAGCCAATAAAACTGTGGAGTTAGGAGGAGGTGGGAGGGAGGGAGGAAAACTTATTTAAATGTAATCAGCTATGGTGCCGAAGCTACACACAGGCAAACAGAAACAGAGCAGGAAACAAAGAAATAAAGTAGTCCCCCAGAGGACAGACAAAGAACTGTAGTGTGATGAGACAGTACTTAGTCCCTGCTGCATGGGAGGAACGGAAGAGAGAAAGGAGGGACAAAGAGGCAGGATTGACCACTGGCAAGCAAGGATTTTTGAAGGACACTCAAACAAACAAATCAAAAGCTGGGAGATGGCTTTAACCCAACATAAGAAATTACAATAGGTCTTGAATACTCGACCTAATGAATCAGTCCCAAGTCATTGATCCAGGGAAGGCACAAACACATGAGGAGAAAAGGAAATCTGCATGTGCTGATCAATGTGAGGCAAGGAAATGAGTGACAATGAAGCAAACCAATAGTAAGTAATGGGCGGGCTCTAAGCCCCCTATAAGCTAACAAATTGTCTCGCAAGCGACAGCACATGCACTGTCTCAGGAGAGCCCAAAAGAAGGAGACAGGCTAAAATACAATATTTGTCTAGTATCTTACACTTTGGTTAAGTTTCTCTCCTGTTTTACATCAAAGGTTATTGTTTGTTTTGTTTTTAATAGTTGGGGCCTGAGGTTAGATCGTGAGCTTAGGCACCCAGAACACATAAAATCTCGGCCTGATTTGGACTCCTGGGTCCAAGAGAACCTGAGGCTGCACCAGAGCCTGGGATCTGGCTCGAGCTCTCAGTGGCTCACCCATCTCTACATAAAGCCAAATCAATGCAAAATGCTGAAGCTTCCTACTAGAGACTGCAGCCTTACTGCCTTGTGCATAAATCCTTATGAGTTCATAGTGCTGCAGCTTACCTGGTTTGGATTGCAGCACCACTGCCCTGCGCATAGGACCCCATCAATTTCCAGTGCTTCAGCTTGCACGTTAGACTGCAGCATTACAACCCTGTTCAGGCTTTATGTTCACAGTATTGCAACCCTGCAAGTCTATACATACTGCCTTATGACTTGACTTCATGAACCTGTTGTTTCATAGCCTGGAGTGCAGCTATATTGCTCTATGCAGGTGAACATAAACATTTGTAACTCTATAGCTTTCCAACATAAACTGCTCAAAGGTTGACATAGTTCCACTACTCTGCAACTCTGCTATACATTCTATACTAGAACCTTTGCCACAAAGTTGACTTTCAGCCAGTCACCTACAGCACTAAGTTTACTGGGAAACGTGAACCATGATGCTGCCGGCCTAAAACCACCCCCATGTTGTTGCAAGTTAACAGCTGTGTTGCAGCACTAGTTTCCTTGCAGAGATCCCAATTGTCTGCCAGGAGAATGAGCTTCTTGGTAGTATTATCCAATTAAACTATGCATAGGAACTTAGAGTTGACCCCATAAATATCGCCTGCAGCAATGTCATTGTTCATGGAAAGGTCACCTCATAAAGGAGAGAAAACTATCAAATGATAAGAGAGAGCAGTTGGCTGAGTTTATAAATTTAAACATGGATGTCATAGGTTTGAATCTCAGTGCAGATAACTCAAGCCTTCCATCTTAGCCAGGTTTGTGAAATGAGTAGCACTGAATGGGATGACGACACGTATTATTTTGGCTTCTAGAGACCGCTTCCCCAGTACTACAACAAGTGTGTTACATCCTCTGCCCCAACTGAAGAGCTACTGGACCCCCTGAAGCCAGTATTCCTGCGCTCCTTCTGCCCCTCTTTGGAAAGAGTACAAGATTGTCTCAACCACAAGATTGTTTATGACTTTTCACATCTGCTGCCAGTGCTGCACACAGAGATGCATATCACATAGCATAGTGGAGCAGTTGCAAGATTCACATAAAAAGGCACCTCTCCCAAGGCTTAGTAATGCTCTCTTGACTTTACTGCAAGCACCAATCACTCAGACTTTGGATCTGCTGCATCCCTGATCCAGCACTTCAAGGCCCAGGAGAGGGGGTGTATGTACTCTGTCATTATAAGTCTATACTAATGATTCCCATTATGACATTTTAAAGGCTGCAGGGGGGGTGACAAGGGTTGTGCAGCCATGGCTACAGACACATGCTGCTAAAAGCTTTTAGCTACATATCCTCTATTGTAGAAGCTTCACATTTAACAACGTAAGTTTGAGATGGAAAATTCCAGGATGCAAATGTCTGTCTGAAATAATCCTTAATAACAATTCTTTGATTGTGCGGCACTCTGCTGCCATTTTTCTGGGTCCCACCTGGGCTTTATAGTCTTTGAAATGAAAAGGTAAATGTAACAGCACTCCCATTTATCTCACTAGATCCCATTGCTTCATTTTTACAGTCACTCAAGAGATGCCTTCAGTAAAAGTCAAGCTCTTTCCAATTGATTTGTTTGCTTTCATATCTTTCTTCCTCAAAAACCGTCTGTCCACACACCTTAGCTTGCACTGTGTATCCGGGAAGCCAATGACCATAAAGGGCTTCCTACAAATGGCTGCATGCCTCATTGGGGCCTGAGGAAATCGACCCACTTCACCACACCCTGACGGAACTCCACAATTTCCCCATGCCAGCCAGCACCACTTTCAAAACCAGCTGCACCATCTACAGATAGACCATGAGCGGCAGCCCCTGCTTACTTGGATGTCAAGCTTACCATTTTGGGTGACTCTCTGCACACTTGCAGCCAGGACACCTTTTGTAGGGGAAGAAGAAACCAAGGCATTCTCCATGGTTTTCCTGTATCCCTCCGGACAGCCCGAACCTAGTTCCAATTTAGGTTTCAGCTGAATAATCACCTCTTTAAAGAACACTAGATGCCATAACAGTGCACAAACCAGCTACACATGTTGACTGTGTCTTTGCCTTTGCCCCTCTACAGGACTCCACTGTCTATTAGATTTGCAGTATACAAATGCCACAAACTACATAAGGTACTGACCTGGAAAACACTTTTCAATATTGGAGTAAAAATATATTTTTTGTAGAAACCTGATCCAAGCCTTCCACCCAGTGGGCCTGATAACATGTATTATTACTTCATGCAGCTTTGAAATAAATGTATTTATTTTATTAGGGCTATTATTTATGTGTTGTTGTTTTTTTTTATATCTGCATCAGGAAAGTTGCTTGTTGCAAAGTCGCTTCAACAATGCCAGGGGCTTTGCAGTTAATTAATGGCACTATTTTTCAGATCACGTTGTATGCAAATTAGAGGGGCCTCACAATTTCCCAGTCTGCCCAGGGCCCCTCAAAACGTAAAGGCAGGTGTTTATCTTTCTGGTGTTCTGAGAAGTAAGGTTGCCGCTTACCTGCTTTCGGTGATTCCAGCTTTGCTATCGTCCAAGCTAAGCTTCTGCTAGTCTTCACTGTGTGTCTGCACCAAACACAGACCTAAAGAGAAAATAAAGTTTGCAACATTTTCTTCGACACGGGTGATTGCCCATAAGCACAGACAAAAAAAAAAAAGACAAAAAACAATAAAACAATGATATTGGGAAAAAATTATCCCAGGCAAAGTTTTTAAAACAAAATAATTCTTCAAAAACCTCAGATAGAAGATTCAGAGTGAAGGCATATCAAAAAATTCAACGGGTACCTTCCCAACCCCGTTTTCCCTGGTCAGGCACTTCCACCAATTGCATAATTTGTTGGTGGGCATCTTTCTTTAAGAGGCATCATTCGGATTATAATAATAATAATAAATCCGTATTTGTAAAGCGCGAACTACTCACCCTTACGGGTCTCAAGGTGCTGGGGGCCGTTGTGGAAATTAAGTGAGCTATTGCCCAGAGTCACATGGTGCTGAGCTGAGCTGCCGCCAGAGCCGGGGATCGAACCGTGAGCCCTGTGCTCCGAAGTCAGCTGCCCTGGCCGCTGCACCACATGTCGCTCCTGCAAATCCAGAGGTTCTTGGCATCAGAAACAAGGTTAGTGCTTATTACAAAAGTAAGCTTGTTGTCATGTGTACCCCATATTTGGTCTAGATTAGCTGGCCACCTGCAACGTTATAGTATGTTAAACACAAGGGGGCATATTTACAAGGGCATTGTGCCACCGTTGCGTCACTTTTTAGGATGCTCTGGTGGCACAATGCCCTGCTTCAAATTTACAAAGGGGCCTTAAGCCACTTTGCATGGCTTAATGCAGCTTTGTAAATTTCGTCCCTTTCATGCAGGCATCTGTGTGAAAGGAGCATGCAATGGGCGTGACTGTGGGCGTTCCACCACTACACCCATTGCGTTTTGATGAACACCACTGAAAAGCAGGCATTAGATTGGCGCAACGAGGAGAAATGCTTTTATTTCTCCTCGTTTTTGCTCTTTCTATGTGTGCTGCATTCGGCAGCACATATGGAAGGAGCAAATTGCCTTTAATGATTGTTTATGTGCAGGAAGGTGCCGCTGTGCACTGAAAAACCATCTCTTGAGCCATATTCACAAAGAAATGGTGCAGCGTGGCCCTGCAAGCAATTTAGCAGCATCATTTCAAAAACACAGGGATGCGCCATATTCACAAGGATACAGCACACCCCTGTGTTTCCCTTTCGCTGGCACTAAAAAAACCTGCCCAGCGCCAATACAGACACCTTTGCGCCATGGTACAAATGTGTCTGTCCTGCAGGGATGATTGTTTATGTGTAGAAAGGGACACTTTCCTGCACATAAGCAATCATCCCTGCAAGACAGATATCCTTGCACCATGGTGCAAGGGAGCATGCGTTGCAGGGATAATTCCCTGCAATGCTGACAGCTTGCATTGCAGGGATGATTCCCTGCAATGCTGGCACCCTTGCACCATGGCGCAAGGGTGTCTGTATTGGCTCTAAGCAGCGTTTTTTAGTATCAGTGCAAGGGACAACACAGGGGTGTGCCGTATTCTTGTGAATACTGCCCATTCCTGCGTTTTTTTAAAGATGCAGGGCAGCGCTTCTAAATTGCTTGCAGCGCCCTGCCATTTCTTTGTGAATATGACCCAAGAGATGGTCTTTCAGCACACATTCTGAACTTATGCATTTGAAAATGCTCTCTTATTTGATAATGCAAACAAGGAGGTTCGCTGAAATAAAATATTCACGTAAGGTTTCCTTTTATACAGCGCACATCCTGAGCTCACGTATTTCAAGACTCCAGTGGTGCCGAAACAATTTTCAGAGTGGGGGTGCTGCTATCAATGTTAAAGTGTAGCCGTTGGAAAGTGTGTTATTAGTCGCGATAAATGTGTAGCTTCCACCGGCAATAAGGCCACTAACACAGTCCAGGGCTCAGTACAGGTCTCATTAAATTATTCCCATGCTCAGCACTGGGTAGCTGGGCTGCAAGCAGGCAGGCTTAAATTAGGAGACAGGTATGTAAAGCATTTAAAAACAGAGATTCAGTGCATAATTAAGACTCAACACACAAAAAAATTCCCACATCAATTTATAAAAATAGGAAATATTTTTATCTTTAAACTAACACCACAATGACAAACATCCAATGTAGGGAACCGGAGATATGAATTTTTGAAGATTTAGAACTATATAGCACTTAGAAACATATAGTACCACTCTGGGACATCTGGTCATGCGTGACTGGGACAAAATCAAAGTTTCAGGCTGAATGCGGTGGAGCCCTGCTCGAATACACCTCGCGGTACGCCTTGGTCAAAATTTTACCTTCTGCCTCCGAAACTTTTATGGAGCTTTTTCTGCCGTGACCCCTGGATGCTCTTCACCAGTCCGGGTTTGGTGAGGGTTCGCCGGCTTGCTTTTCAGGGAGCTCCTGGTCAAACTCTGGAAGTCGGACCTCCGGAGCTTTTCAGCGGGACAAACCAGCAGGTCAGGCCGGCTCGCGGTTGAAGGTGGCCGGCTTGGCTCTCGCGGTTGAGTTGGTCCCCTTATGGAGCTTTTTTCCAAAGTTGCTCCAAACCTCTCCAAGCTTCTGGAATTTCTTCCTGAAGTTCCAAGGGTCTGGAAGCTCCAATAGGGTCCTTGAAAGGTTGGGACCATAATTCCCACAATGCACCTGGACAAAACCCTTGCAAATCCACTGGACGCACTCCAGGCAGGAGATTCTTGGTGGTGATGGTCCAGGTGAGCTCTGTTAAATGGTAGCTTGTAAGACTTCACTCTTTATTCCTACTGAAGCAAGGTACATCCAAAGGGCTGTATTTTCAGATAATGCAGCAGGTGCAGTCAGTCAGAATGAAGAGCCTGATGGTGCAAATGAATTTTCCAGCCTGGCAAGCCTTCTTCTTCTTTTAGTTTCAAGGAGCAGAACTGAGAGGCTTTGCTCTTCTCACATATTTAATCATTGTTCACTGGGGTAAAGCAGGAGAGCACTCCTGTCCAATGATGAGCTGGGCAACACCCCAGAGCATGACCACTTCCTCCGAAGTGTGGCATACTGTTCACTGAGAAAGCACTATTTCTCCAAAATTCAGAATGACTGAAATCTCAGCAAAGGAGCAAGAACTAGTTAAACCAATCTCCAGTATGGCTCATTTCCATAGCTCTCCTCCCCCGACCATCTGCAAATTCCTGCCTTAAGCATGCCATCTGGCTGGGTCAGAGGGGCTCAGGGTAGATGGACCTGGCATTCCCTGCCTGTCCTATACCCCTTTGAAACTTCATGCTTTACGACCTCTCCACCCTCCTCTGGCATTCCTGTGTAGCAGAGCTCTCTCTGCCAGATAGCCTCTCCCTGGGGGAGCCACTTATCACTTCATTAAAGCAGCCTGGATAATCCTCTTAACTCTGACCAATCAGGGAAGAGGGCAGGAATGCTGAATTTTGGCTTACAGACAAGAACGTCTTATAACTTCTTTTCTGTATACTTTAGGATAAATTCAACAATGGTATATTTTTGGATTTATGAATATCATTCTCCTAAGTCCTTGAATGGTATTTTATTTAATTCCTAGCAATATGTATGCATTCATAAACTATTGCCATGTTATACTATGTGGCTAGGCATCTACAAAGGGGAAATAGCAATGTGCAAATTCTCCATCATCAGGGCATAATAAACATCTTTTATAAGGCCCCTGCCTATAGTTACAGGACCACCCCACCACCACTGGGACACCTAGGGGAGTCGATTTTGGGAGGCACTTTACTACAATGGGAAAGTGGAATGTGTAATGTCTCTATCCCCAGGGCATATAAAACATCTTTTATAAGAGCCCTCTTTATAATGGCTTGACCCCTCAACCCTCGGACACATAGGGAAGACCTTGGCAGTACCTAAAATCCCCAAATATTGTAGTTTATCACTTTTTAAGTGCCCCTACCACCAAAGTCGAGTTTGTGCACAATTTACATTTAAAAGCAGTTCTGCAATGCAGGGCTGCTTTTGAAATGACCTCAGGCTCTCAGCAGTGCACACATGCAAGTGCAGAAAGGGATGCATGGCCTCTAAACTGCCAAGCCCTATTATACACTAGGGACCTATCGGTAGATTTAATCCCCCTTCCCTATTATCTACTTATAGGGTAGGTCATGCCGATTATAAGTGTACCCTAATATATAGTGTACCCTCATGTATGTGTGTGTTGTTACTGTGTTTTCAACATAGCACTGGCCCCGGACCTGGTTAGACAGAGCCCAGGGACAGTCAGAGTAAGTTACCACCAGTACCAGACAGCGAAAAATGGGGGTGCATCAGGCACACAGGATGACTTTGCAACAGCAGCAAATGTATTCAGCAGGAGAGCGCTCAGGGTGTAGGATGTTGCTGGTGGTTCATTTTTGGGCACACTGTCACAAACATACTTCTAAAGCATCGTGAGGTAGTGCACTGTCATTTACAGACATCACATTTCCACTGAAATGGACTCTAAATTTGCAGAGGAAAAAAGTTTTACTGATAAAACTATATAGTATACAAGTGGTAGTGTGTGAAATCTGGGTTTCAGCTTATATTTATCATTTCTGCATCACAAAGTAAATTGTCTGGATTCGTTTTGATCCTATAAAATCTTTGTTTCCATCACACTTAAGATTTTCAATAACAATGTGCTCCCTTTGTGCTGTCCTTACCGCTGATATATTCTGAAATGTTTGTACAGTTTATCCAGCCTTGAGGCTGAAAGCAAACATAGCTGAGCTTGAAGCTTAATTCCTTCCAGCAGCCCTGCTGTGCACATCCTCAGCTCATGTCGTTTAAAATGTTCTCATATGTGCTCTTGAAGTCATAAGCACATTTGAGAGCACCTTGAAACACGCTGGCTTAGGATAGGCACTGTATAACCAGTAGGGGCTGCTACCAAACCCAGGTGGTGAGGCGGGGTTACAAAAAAAGAAACACTTACATGAAAATGGCCAGCCGCCGCCTGTCCTTCGTCCTTTTTTCCCTGTCTCCGGTCCGGTAGCAGGAAGCACCCGGGCTCCAAGGCTCCCCTGAGTCAATCACAACACTGTACTGGGATTGGTCTGAGTGCTGTGGTTCGGCGCTCAGACGGGGAATGGGAGGCTGGGCATTTTCCTCACCAGGCTGTGCATTACAGCCTAGTGGGGAAGATGCAAAGTGCGCATGACTGTTTGCCCGGCCCAAGAGGGCCGGCTAAGCAGTCGTGCGCACTTAGGGAGTGTAAACCACTCCTCCCCCTGCTCTGGCCAGCCTTGCCCTACCAGCAAGCCACTGACTTCAATAGGAAAACTAAAATGACAATAATAATATGTTATTATCATTTTATTTTTCCTTCTAGAGCAGTGAGATGATGCTCCTCCGCCTTAGTGGAGGAGCTGCCACTGTGTATAACTGTTGTAGGCTGTGCCGTATTTGCGTAGTTTCTGAAAGGAATATCGATTGATGAAGTACAATGTGAGAAACGCTCTACTTTTTACACATTTTGCTTTTAAATTTTGGTGAAAATATACAAGTAGAGAGGTCCTCATCTTATCAGTGGCCAACAACATACTTGCGGAACTAGAGGTGGGCGAGCCACTGAAAGCTCGAGAAAGGCTCGTGTCGAGTGCCTGGTTCTGGCTCAGCTTGAGGTCCTCTTCGACACTTGAGCCCAAAACGAGGCGAGCATTTATATGACTTCTGTGTGCCGCCAATGATTTAATGTCTTGTGCCAAGAATAAAAAACAAACCATTAATCTGTGATGAAAAACAGGAAAACTAGATAGCCATCTAGTGGTACATGTACGACCTGCTTTAAAGCAGAGAAACCGGTGCCAATGCATCGGGGACCGGGCATTGGGAGGGGAGCTGCACTGTGTTTAGAAATTCCTTATGGGTCTAAAAGCCCCTGCTGCAGAGTTCCTTGTATGTTCTTCAATTTTGAGGCAACAATAAAAGAGATAACTTTGATGACTAATGCACCTGCTGGGGACAGATCAGAGTTTGTCTAGTGGAAGTTTTGACTCAAGTAGCGCAAAGGGTTAATATGCCTCCTGGAAAGCAAGTGTACCATGCAGACTGTCGCGGCTGGTATGACTCGCGGGTGGGGGCCCGGGGGGTCACGCGGGGAGGGGCGGTTAATTTAATTTAACTTACCTTCGCCTCCGGTCCCGGACTCCTGCGTCGCGTCTCCTGCTCTCTCTCTGCTCACAGAAAGCAGAAGAAGGCAACCTCCCTCTCCTCCCCTAAGCCAATCACAACGCTGGAATGGCAGCGTTGTGATTGGCTAGGACGCCGTCCATACAGGCGTCTATGGGGAGGCCGTTTTCTCCATGCAGGCTGCATGCAGCCTACATGGAGAAAACGGGAGAGTGCTCATGACTGGTTAGGTCGGCCCTGGGGCCGACCAAACAGTCAGCGCCCATAACATTGGGCTAGCCACTCCTCCCTGAACCGTCCACCCGCCAGCCCTCAACCAGGGATACCCTTCTTTTGCTTTCTCGCAGTGCGAGAAGCAGAAATGTAAAATGGTATTTATACCATTTTACATTTCTGCTTCTCGCACTGCGAGAAAGCAGTGGGGCGACGCTCCGATGCCCACGAGGAGGAGCTGCCCCTGCATGCAGATCATAGAATTGTATTGTATGTAGACAGCTCAGTGGGCTACTGCTTTTGTCACAGAGATCCCTTGATTACTGGCAGTTCATAAGTTACAACTTAATATGGCGCAGGGAGCTGTGAACTGCCATCAAAGAGCTGCATGCAAACTAAAAGGTATAGGGTAGAACATTATGGGCCCTATTTTGATGTCGGTTGGAAACTGTCCGGTCAATCCGGCTGGCTTCAGACGGGCTCATGGCGCCCGTCAGCCAGTCAGAACCAGCAAGTAATCCCTTCAAGATGGTGTTCCCATCGTAAGGATTACGTCGGTTTCCCACAGGCTTTCCAGGCGACTTTGGGGGCCCCTAGCAGGGACCCCTTGATGCTGCAGCCTCCGGTTGGGGTCCGAGGGGGCACTGTGATGGCTTCAATAAAGATGAGCAAGGGGCATCAAACGGTGAGTGAGATCAACTTTATTCATGCACCTTCACCAACAACGACACACCAACTTCGCTAACTCCAAACTTACACTTGTCAGCTTTAAGAGTCAGACCCGCCTCCTGTAGTTTGTACATAACTTCACAAACCCGCTGATCATGCTCTTCATTCGTGGGCCCAAAAATGAGAATGACATCTTGATAACATTTTACACTAGATTGATCTTTCAAAATCCTCGACACAATCCTTTGAAAAACTGCTGCAGCCGAAATCAGACCAAATGGCATCCTTTTGAAATGATGGATTCCAAAAGGAGTAACAAAAGCTGTAGGATCCTGAGAACATTCATCTAATTTGACTTGTTGGTAAGCAGACATAAGGTCTAGTGTGCTAAAAACTTTGGCACCTGAAAAAGTGGTGACCATTTCCTCTATGTTGGGCAAAGGAACTCTATCAACTACCACCTACCAGTTTAGTGCCCTCTAATCCACACAAAGTCAAATGTCGCCATTGCCTTTGCGTGCAACCACAATGGGAGCCAACCACTCTGTTGCCTCCACCCCCTCAATGACTCCACACTCACCCAATCTCTCTAATTCATTCGCAACCGTTGCCTGCAAATATATGGGGATCCTCCTCACTTTTGCCAATACTGGGCTTGCATGCGGCCTTAACTTAATCTAGTGTTTGTAGCCAACTAATTTACCAAGTTTGTTTTGAAACAAATCCTTAAATTCCATCACAAAATTGTGTCATTTACATTCAACTTCTTCTATTTGTACCTGGGGTATTTTGTTGGGATGTAGGCTAACACCCAATTCTTTCTGGTGACTCCACCCCAACAAATCATCACCATAACATGAAACATATACCTTCCCACAAGTGCACTTCCCACTCTCACTAATGCAAGCTTCAAAATATCCCAACATTTCAATCTTTGTGCCACCAAACCGCCAGGTTGTGTGTCCATTTTTGTGAATGTCCTTTTGTTGGCAAACACCTCTAAAAACGTTTGTTCAGATATTATTGTAATACCTGAACACGAATCAAATTTCATCTGAATTTCCTTCCCATCAATGCTTACCATTTCTGAAGGGAACAGTTTGTTAGACTCACCAACCTGCAAATCACCTCTTGACACGTCTCCTGACCTTTGTTCCTATTAAATTTCTTATGTTTGTTCCTGCAACATTTACTAAAGTGTCCCCTGATCCCACAAGAATTGCACATTTGAAACCAAGCAAGACAAGATTTATCATTTGCTGTATGACCCTCAAGCCCACATCTGAAACATGTTCCCTTGAAGTTTTGCTCTATTCTCCTAGATCCTTTAGCTTCAGGACTCTCTTTTTTCCCAGAAGCAAATGAGTCTTGACCCCACAAACGTCTGACACATTTTCCTTATTTGTCGCTTTCACCTCATTCCCTGCCTTGAGTTCCCCTACACATTTCATCATATGCTCCACCTGTTTTGAAACAATGAGCACCTCCTCAAGTGGGGGTTCATCTTTTATCCATAACTCCTCACGTATCTTGTCACTGTTACACAGAACAATGGATCTCAGTTCTGGAAGCCACCAGGCCAGACAGGGACCCAAACCCTATCTTGGCCAATGAGAAATTTAATTACTGGATTCAGAGCTCCCTAGATGACGTACTTCCCAATAGACCCACCCACAAAAAATGTAGGGCAAAGATTTCCCCATGGTACTCTCCAAAGTTACGGGAACTCAAACAACACTGCAAAAGGTTAGAGAGGCAGTGGAGACAGAACTATGCAGATTCTAGCAAATCTGAATATAGGGAGGCAATAAGAACCTATAAAGGCGAAATTAAAGCCGCCCAAGCATCCTTCTACGAGGAAGAAATTAACTCAGCCTCTAACTCCCCATAGGAAATCTTTCGGATTGCCAAAACCCTTTCAAAACTCTCCCAGAAACAACCAATCATGAACGATGCACATACCCGCTGTAACAACCTGGCAGAGTATTTTCACCAGAAAATACAAAATATATACTCAACTTTTCCTTCCACTCAGACCCACCAAACCCTGGTTCCCATTACTGTTTCAGGATATAGAACTCAAGTCGTACTGGAGCTCCTCCCTCCTTTGGACCTCGTAACTCTTGATTCTATCATGGCCCAGGTAAAATCGGGCTCCCCCTCAGACCCTGCGCCCCCCCGTGCTTTGACACCAGGCATAGGGGACATCCTCCCAGTAGTCCTTGACCTGCTCAACGCCTCCATTTCCTCTGGAGTGGTCCCCCCTGCATGGAAATGTGCAATGGCAAAGGCTCTCTTAAAGAAACCCAACCTTGACCAGGACAACTTGAGCAACTACCGTCCTATCTCCCTCCTTCCAAGGTTGAGCAAGATTTTGGAAAAGCACGTCAACTCGGTTCTGGTAGAGTTTCTAGAAACCAACAATTTACTTCATCCCTCACAGACCGGCTTCCGTCCCCAACATGGGACCGAAACCGCCCTTCTTGCAGTAACTGAGGAGGCTAGGAGGATTTTAGATCAAGGGGGCACTGCAGCGATCATTCTTCTTGCCCTCAGTGCCGCATTTGACACTGTCAACCACGACATACTGATCCTTAGACTCAGGAGCCTGGGAGTGACAGGCAGTGCCATCGCCTGGGTACAGTCCTTCCTAGGAGAACAATCTTTCCAGGTCTTTGAAGGAGATGTTGTTTCCAAACGTATGCCCCTCAGCTGTGGTGTGCCTCAGGGCTCCTCCCTGAGCCCCACACTGTTTAATGTCTATATGAGTCCTTTGGCAGAGATTGTCCGTCCATTTGGCATACAAATCATTACCTACGCTGATGACACTCAGCTCGTGGTGGCATTAAACCACCCCGAGAAGTCACCAAGCGACCTAGGAAGTTGCCTAGAGGAGGTAGCCAAATGGATGGAACTCTCTTGCCTAAAACTCATCGGGGTATGCTCCTCGGTAACTCTCCTTCTTTTAATCCTGAGCTACTTTGGCCGAAATGCCTTGGCCCTGCTCCAGTCCCCAAAGACCAGATTAAAAGCCTCGGCATCTGGTTGGACCGCTCCCTTAGCTTCAACTACCAAGCGGCAAAACTATCGGCCACCTGCTTTGGCCTGCTGAGAATGCTACGCAAAATACTTCCTCTTCTCCCATTTCAGGCAAAAAGAATCATGGTTCAGGCTCTCATTCCATCCCGCTTGGACTATGGGAACGCCCTTTATTTAGGAGCCCCTCAATCCACTACACGCAAGCTCCAGATTATTCAAAACTGCGCAGCTCGCCTGCTCCTCCAGACCCCTCATCGGCAATCCGCAAAACCAGCACTGAGGAGCCTTCATTGACTGCCGGTCAGGGAGAGAATCCAATTCAAAGCCATGTGTATTGCTCATAAGACCTTCTGGAGCGATGGCCCAGCAATCAGCCGATCTATGATAACCCCTTACCAACCTAGTAGAAACCTCCGCTCGGCGTCCTCTTCCCTCGCCCTACTCCCAAGAATAAAGAGAGCTAGATGTGGCTGACGCTCCTTTTCCTACAACTCCGCCAAGTTATGGAACACTCTTCCCCCATGCATACGGGCGGAGCCTAATCTGCTACCCTTTCGTAAACTACTAAAAACACTGCTCTTTAACAAATGCTTCTAACCTCTGTGCTTTCTCTGTCTGTTCGCGTTCGTCTGCAGCGCTGGGTTGTTTCAGGGTAGCTATCGCGCTATATAAATGGTTTTTTTCATTTTATTTCATTTTTTTCATTACAATGTAAAACAAACTGGTCTCTAATCATCTCCTCAACTGCACCTCGAAAATTGCACTTCGAAGCCAATTTTCTCAAAGCCGTCACAAACTCTTCTACAGATTCATTCTGTCCCTGACACCTCAGCCCAAAATGATACCTCTCTAAAATTGTACTTACGCGTGGTAAGTAATGACGATCTAATTTGGCTATAGATATTTCGAATTCATTTAAATCATGCGCTTCTTCTTGTGGAAGTTCAGGCAAATTTTCAAAAACATCTTGTTCCTCTGCCCCTAAGCAATGCAATAACTATCCATGTTTCCTCTCTGCACTCAGGTTTGTGCCACACACGTGCATAGTTCCCAAAAACTTTTTTCCATTCCGCCCACCCAATTAAAGGTTCACCTTGAGAGGGTAAGAAAAACGGTGGTGATGTGACATTCTGCATATTGTATCACCTCCTATGGGGTAGGATAAAAATTAAAACCAGAGAGACAGTAATGATAGTAACAAATGCACATGAAAATCTGGCAGAAATTTGCACGCCACCAGTTAAAACACCAAACGTTGAGAATACTAGCTCATACAAATTGATAAATTCAAGATGTGCACCTGCTCGTGCATGCAGAGAGTGTGTGCAGCTCAAGATTTCTTAAACTGACCCCCGAAATAGGATCGATAAATTGGACTGAAAGAAAAACCACTTTGTCAAAAACAGTATCTTAATTGCTTGTGAACATGCAGATATAAAATGTCACCTTCCCACAATACGTTGGTGCTCCAAGTGTGACTGTAGTCTCTCAACGAGACCCTGCAAATACTGAAACCACACAGTGAAAGTCTGCTACTGATGAAATGTCTGCTCGTCCTCCCAGAACTACCTACTACCGTTTATCAATGTGCATGCTCAGTAAGTCAACACTTTACGGGCCAGATGTACGACCCTATTTTGCATGCGCAAATGGGTTTGCAATCCGTTTGCGCATGCAAAATCTAATAGGGCCATGTACAATCCCTATTTAGCAAGTCACAATTTTTTTGCGACTCGCTAAATAGGAATTGCGAATCACTATTAGGAAGGGGCGTTCCAAGGGCGTCCCTTCCTAGGTCAGAGGACTATCTAAGAATGTATTGCAACCGCAATTGCAAAATACTCGCAATTTACCGCCCTCTTCAAGCACTCGCAAATGGAGACCCCTTCCCCTTTGCGAATGCAGGGGAAAATATTTTTTAGGGGCAGGCAAGTGGTCCCGGGGACCACTACCTGCCCTTAAAAAATGAAATGAAAACGTTTCATTTTTCCTTTTTTAAATGCATCCCGTTTTCCTTTAAGGAAAACGGGCTGCATTTAAATAAAAAAAAAAACTGCTTTATTTGAAAGCAGTCCCAGACATGGAGGTCTGCTGAGCCCAGCAGGCCACCATACCTGGGAGGGCCAGCCATTCCTAATGAGGTCGCAAATTGCGAGTGCCTCATTAATATGCATGAGGTATGCAATTTGCGACCCCATTAGGAATCGCTATCAGTGTCTCAGACTCTGTTGTACATATCATTTAGCGACTGGCAAATTGCGACTCGCCATTGAGCGCATTTTGTGAATCGCTAAATGACATGGTCGTACATCTGGCCCTGCATTCCTAAAGACTTGCTGATGGTGTGCATGCGCGAACTCCTCCATGCATCCTCCTCCTCTGAGAATGACACCGGACTTCCTGCCCCCACCACACAACAGGGCTTGATGCTGGAACTCATCTGCAGCGACTCGCCTGCCACAAGCTGCCTCCCCAAATGAGGATTAACCACAGAGATGCACGGACTCCTCCGTTCCGACTCCACCTACGGGGAGGATGCCAGACTTCCTGCCCTTACCACACAACAGGGCTGTTACCAGCAGTCATCTGCAGCAAATTTCCTGCCGTACGCTGATTCCTCAAGCAAATCTCATCCACGAACAGGTTCTGCCACCACACGCCGTTAACCCAGGAAACACCGCACCACACAGGTCTCCGGCCGTCTCATGCATACGGCGTGATCCACAGCGAGTTAAATGTAGACTCAAACCGGCACGCGACACACTGGAGCACCACAGCCTCTCTCTTTGTGCCACCACAGCTCGCTTCACTGCTTAGGACGGACACAGACAGAGCACTGACCCGATCAACCTGGCTGAGTGTGCTGAAGATGTAGTATTAACGTTTGGTGACACGGAAGGCCCCGACTGTAAACAGGATCAGAGTTCAGCTTCTCACTTTGGTTACGGAAGACCAGGAACTGTAATCAAACTTTGGAGTCACCTGGTTAAGGTGCATGCCCAGTTCCTTGATCCTCATCCCAGCAATCGTTGCCAAAATGGGATGTCTTCAATAAAGATGAGCAAGAGACATCAAACGGGAAGTGAGATCAACTTTATTCAGGCACCTTCACCAACAACGACACACCAACTGTCACCCCTCCGCTACCAGGGTTCTTTTCCCAACAATCGCTTCTGAGCTCATCACATTCCAGGAGAGACAGGTTGAACCTTCACAGCTCTAAGCCACAATTCTCCCTCCCAACACAACACTGCTTGTAAATACTAAATAAACATTGACAGAGATCTAAATCTACCCCTTACTCAGAAAATGAGAAAAACTTGAAGTGTCTCGTGGAGAAACACAAACAACCTAAAATTTAGAAAAATAAGTGAAATACAGAAAGGAAGAAAAACATGGAAGCAACACAAGTAATATGATAAGGATTCACTCTACAAAATTTCTGAGATACATTGGTCTCTTAATAACCCTATCACTCTTCTTCTGCACCACCTGACCTTCATCATGACCCTTCTGAGTGCCACTGTTAGAGAAATTTCTCAATGGATGATCATCACTTGGATTGACAAAAGAGGGTTCCCTGGGTTTGGGAACAACTACCACTCTGCTTTTGTTCCAAATGCATCCATCATGTGTTTTTACTGCATTTTTTAAATATTTGATCACTTCCAACCTCCTAGTAAACTTAGACTATTCCGCACACTCTTTAGGCGCCTTTATCTTCATGAAATCACCCACTCTAACCGACACACACCTCACTTTTTGGACATATCAAATGCCTCTTTCCTACTTTTTTTGTGCAGCAATCTCCTTGCGTCTCCACTTTCCAACCGTATTGTCTATACACCCCTTGTCCCAATGCATCCAACCAGGATTGACCTTGGTTAACGGGGCCCTGCCTTTGAACAATTCAAAGGGAGATTTGCCAGTGGTTTTTAGTGGTGACATATGATAACCAGATAACCTATTGGACAACTCTTCCTTCCAATCTAAGCCATAGGCCTTCGCCAATTGTATGCCTTCTTTTAATGTTTTGATCACACTCTCAATAGCTCTGTTAGTCTCAGGGTGATACAGTGCAGATGTCTTGTGTTCAATGCCACATTCCCTCAAAAAGCTTTCCATCTCATGTGAACAAAACAGTACACCATTGTCTGTTAATATGAAACGTGGAAAACTTTCTTGTATAAAGATGTTTGCCAAAAATGTTATCAACGCAGAAGAAGAGATGTCATGAACACACGACTCCTCCACCCATCTGGAGTATAAGTCAATGAGAACCAAGACATAGGGGGTGGCATGCTCCCCTCTCACTGGTCCCAAAATATCCATCATTATTTCTTCCCACGGATATCTTGGAAGTGTTCTACAAACCATAAACATCTGACTAGTTTTCAAACCTTTGTCACAGCCTACACACTCTGTGCAATTCCTAATCATACATTCAACACCATGGTCAAAACCTGGCCAACAAAAATCTTTGAAAAGTCTCCCTTTTGTTTTTACAATACCCATGTGTCGTTCATGAGCTAACTGTAAAATTCTTGTTCTTAACTTATCAGGTGGACTTAATCTTGTACCTCTCAATAAAAATCATTGTCCACTGCAAGCTCATCCAATATTTTCTCCCATCCTACTTTGCAATCTATGAGCTCCTTTTAATTTTTTCCACCCAAACTCACAATTCTCCTGACTTTACATAACGCTTCATAATTCTGTAGTTCTTCTAACCACTCATCTTCACCTATGGTACCTTCTGTTATTTCGCACACCCTCACTTCATCTTCCTCATCCACCTCATCACTACTATCTGTACCAATCTTTACAAACAATCTGGAGAAAAATTGCTTGCTCAGAAGACGTATTGAACAGAAAAGCAAAAATCTTGCAATCCTACAACCCATCTATGTATACGTGACAATATAGAATCTAGACCTTTCTAGGTGAAAACTTCAACTAAAGGTTTGGGATCTGTCTGTACACCAAATTTGATACCTCACAGAAACTGTTTGCACCTCATAACAGACGAAAAACATCTGGAGATTCTCTCTCAATAACAGAGTATTTACATTCAGCATCTCTGAGGGTTCTTGAAATGAATGCAATCAAGTTTTCTCTGCCATTTTTCATTTGAATAAGAAGTGCATCCAACCCTTTTGCACTAATATCACACACAATCTTTGTATCACACAAAGGTTCAAAAGCCTGAAGAGAAGGAGCATTGTTCAACTCCTGTTTTACATTTGTAAATTCCTCACTACATTCAATGCCCCACACAAAATCTGCTCTCTTTTTTAACAATTTACTCATATTGAATGTTTTTCTGGCAAAGCCTTTGATGAAACAACTATAACATTCAACCATTCCTAGAAAAGATGATAACTCCTCCTTGGATTTGGGTTCCTTCAATGCTTTGATCGTGTCAACTAGTTAATTTCTAGGTCTGATTCCTGTTGCTGCAATTCTGTAACCTAGATAACTGACTTCGCTAACTCCAAACTTACACTTGTCAGCTTTAAGAGTCAGACCCGCCTCCTGTAGTTTGTACATAACTTCACACACCCGCTGGTCATGCTCTTCATTCGTGGCCCCAAAAATGAGAATGACATCTCGATAACATTTTACACTAGATTGATCTTTCAAAATCCTCGACACGATCCTTTGAAAAACTGCTGCAGCCGAAATCAGACCAAATGGCATCCTTTTGAAATGATAGATTCCAAAAGGAGTAACAAACGCTGTAAGATCCTGAGAACATTCATCTAATTCAACTTGGTGGTATGCAGACATAAGGTCTAGTGTGCTAAAAACTTTGGCACCTGAAAAAGTGGTGACCATTTCCTATATGTTGGGCAAAGGAACTCTATCAACTACCACCTCCCAGTTTAGTGCCTTCAAATTCACAAAAAGACAAATGTCGCCATTGCCTTTGCGTACAACCACAATGGGAGCCAACCACTCTGTTGCCTCCACCCCCTCGATGACTCTACACTCACCCAATCTCTCTAATTCATTTGCAACCGTTGCCTGCAAATATATGGGGTTCCTCCTCACTTTTGCCACTACTGGGCTTGCATGCGGCCTTTACTTAATCTAGTGTTTGTAGCCAACTAATTTACCAAGTTTGTTTTGAAACAAATCTTTAAATTCCATCACAAAATTGTGTCATTTACATTCAACTTCTTCTATTTGTACCTGGGGTATTTTGTTGGGATGTAGGCTAACACCCAATTCTTTCTGGTGACTCCACCCCAACAAATCATCACCATAACATGAAACATATACCGTCCCACAAGTGCACTTCCCACTCACACTAATGCAAACTTCAAAATATCCCAACATTTCAATCTTTGTGCCACCAAACCGCCAGGTTGTATGTCCATATTTGTGAGTGTCCTTTTGTTGGCAAACACCCCTAAAAACTTTTGTTTAGATATTATCGTAATACGTGAACACGAATCAAATTGCATCTGAATATCCTTCCCATCAATGCTTACCATCTCTGAAGGGAACAATTTGTTAGACTCACCAACCTGCAAAATCACCCCTTGACACGTCTCCTGACTTTGTTCCTATTAAATTTCTTATGTTTGTTTCTGCAACATTTACTAAAGTGTCCCCTGATCCCACAAGAATTGCTACATTTGAAACCAAGCAAGACAAGATTTATCATTTGCTGCATGACCCTCAAGCCCACATCTGAAACATGTTCCCTTAAAGTTTTGCTCTGTTCTCCTAGATCCTTTAGCTTCAGGACTCTCTTTTCTCCCAGAAGCAAATGAGTCTTGACCACACAAACCTCTGACACATTTTTCTTATTTGTCGCTTTCACCTCATTCCCTGCCTTGAGTTCCCCTACACATTTCATCATATGCTCCACCTGTTTTGAAACAATGAGCACCTCCTCAAGTGGGGGTTCATCTTTTATCCATAACTCCTCACATATCTTGTCGCTGTTACAATGTAAAACAAACTGGTCTCTAATCATCTCCTCAACTGCACCTCGAAAATTGCACTTCGAAGCCAATTTTCTCAAAGCCGTCACAAACTCTTCTACAGATTCGTTCTATCCCTGACACCTCAGACCAAAATGATACCTCTCTAAAATTGTACTTACGCGTGGTAAGTAATGACAATCTAATTTGGCTATAGATATTTCGAATTCATTTAAATCATGCGCTTCATCTTGTGGAAGTTCAGGAAAATTTTCTAAAACATCTTGTTCCTCTGCCCCTAAGCAATGCAATAACTATGCATGTTTCCTCTCTGCACTCAAGTTTGTGTCACACACACGTGCATAGTTCCCAAAAACCTTTTTCCATTTCGCCCACCCAATTAAAGGTTCACCTTGAAAGGGTAAGAAAAACGGTGGTGATGTGACATTCTGCATATTGTATCACCTCCTATGGGGTAGGAAAAAAATTTAAACCAGAGATACAGAAATGATAGTAACAAATGCACATGAAAATCTGGCAGAAATTTGCACTCCACCAGTTAAAACACCAAACGTTGAGTATACTAGCTCATACAAATTGCTAAATTCAAGATGTGCACCTGCTCGTGCATGCAGAGAGTGTGTGCAGCTCAAGATTTCTTAAACTGACCCCCGAAATAGGATCGATAAATTGGACTGAAAGAAAAACCACTTTGTCAAAAACAGTATCCTAATTGCTTGTGAACATGCAGATATAAAATGTCACCTTCCCACAATACATTGGTGCTCCAAGTGTGACTGTAGCCTCTCAACAAGACCCTGCAAATGCTGAAACCACACGGTGAAAGTCTGCTGCTGACGAAATGTCTGCTCGTCCTCCCAGAACTACGTACTACTGTTTATCAATGCGCATGCTCAGTAAGTCAACACTTTACGGGCCAGATGTACGACCCTATTTTGCATGCGCAAACGGGTTTGCGATCCGTTTGCACATGCAAAATCTAATAGGGCCATGTACAATCCCTATTTAGCAAGTCACAATTTTTTTGCGACTCGCTAAATAGGAATTGCGAGTCGCTATTAGGAAGGGGCATTCCAAGGGCGTCCCTTCCTAATAGTGAGTCAGAGGACTATGTATGTATGTTTTGCATCCACAATTGCGGTCGCAAAACACTTGCAATTTTCTGCCCTCTTCAAGCACTCGCAAATAGAAAGGGGCCACCAGGGGACCCCTTCCCCTTTGCTAATGCAGGGTAAAATATATTTTAGGGGCAGGCAGTGGTCCCGGGGACCACTACCTGCCCTTAAAAAATGGAACGAAAACGTTTCATTTTTCTTTTTTCAAATGTATCCCATTTTCCTTTATGGAAAATGGGCTGCATTTAAATAAAAATAAAACTGCTTTATTTAAAAGCAGTCCCAGACATGGAGGTCTGCTGAGCCCAGCAGGCCACCATACCTAGGAGGGCCAGCCATTCCTACTGGGGTCGCAAATTGCGAGTGCCTCATTAATATGCATGAGGCATGCAATTTGCGACCCCATTAGCAATCGCTATCAGTGTCTCAGACACTGTTGTACATGTCATTTAGCGACTCGCAAATTGCGACTCTGCAATTGAGCGCATTTTGCGAATCGCTAAATGACATGGTCGTACATCTGGCCCTACATTCCTAAAGACTTGCTGACGGTGTGCATGCGCGTACTCCTCCATGCATCCTCCTCCTCTGAGAATGACACCGGACTTCCTGCCCCCACCACACAACAGGGCTTGATGCTGGAACTCATCTGCAGCGACTCGCCTGCCACACGCTGCCTCCCCAAATGAGGATTAACCACAGAAATGCATGGACTCCTCCGTTCTGACTCCTCCTACGGGGATGATGCCAGACTTCCTGCCCTTACCACACAACAGGGCTTGTTGCCAGCAGTCATCCGCAGCAAATTTCCTGCTGCACGCTGCTTCCTCAAGCAAGGCTCATCCACGAACAGGTTCTGCCACCACACGCCGTTAACCCAGGAAGCGCCACACCACACAGGTCTCCGGCCGTCTCATGCATACGGCGTGCTCCACAGCGAGTTAAAATTAAACTCAAACCAGCACGCGACACACTGGAGCACCACAGCCTCTCTCTTTGTGCCACCACAGCTCGCTTCACTGCTTAGGACGGACACAGCCAGAGCACTGACCCGATCAACCTGGCTGAGTGTGCTGAAGATGTAGTGCTAACGTCTGGTGACACGGAAGGCCCGACTGGAAACAGGATCAGAGTTCAGCTTCTCACTTCGGTTACTGAAGACCAGGAACTGTAATCAGACTTTGAAGTCGCCTTGTTAAGGTGCATGCCCAGTTCCTTTATCCTCATCCCATCGATCGTCGCCAAAATGTGATGTCTTCAATAAAGATGAGCCAGGGACATCAACGGTAAGTGAGATCAACTTTATTCATGCACCTTCACTAACAACGACACACCAACTGTCACCCGTCGCATATCAGGGTTCTTTTCACAACAATCACCTCTGAGCTCATCAATTTCCAGGAGAAACAGGTTGAACCTTCAAAGCTCTATGTCACAGGCACCAATAGTGCATTCTGTTAATCCCTGCACCGTGCTGTAAAACAAATGAAATACATCTGAGAGAGAGGCCAAACAGAGATGAGTGGCACCATCGGAGAGTGGCAGTGTGGGATTCCATGGAGCAAGCGGCCATTGGGAGTCGGCGCCAACATAGATTGCCGCAACAGGTGCCATTAGCACTAAAACCAGCCCTGCTGACTTGCACAATGTGAAACAAGAAAACCAGGAGTTATTCCTGACTTCCCTGCTTGACTAAATGGTGTGATTCAAGGCAAATATTTTTTCACTTACCCTCCTTTTTCATTATCACATAAGACAGCACTTTCAAAAACGTGAGTTCAGAATGTGTGCTCTACAAAAACTTTTGCAATTGATTCAATACACTATTATGTTGTCACATCTATAAAAAGAATCTAGGACAAAGGTAGGGTACTAATAAGAAAAGCCTTATTTTTTAGCTCAGTAATGGCATTGTCAACAAGGCGGTGATGGGCATGAATGTTTCTAAGTTCAGTTTAAAAACTATCCCTTTCAACATGCAGGAGCGCTTCACCTTAGTACATCAGTTTATGTCACTATATAGAGAGGCATTTGTTAACAGTTTTAATAAATGTCTCTTAGTAATATTGAAATTTTCCCCCTTGTTAAAAGTATATCAAATCAATTGCAAAAAGTTTTTGCAGAGCACACATCCACATCTCACATATTTGAAAGTGCATTCATATGCTTTTATCGAGAGGCATTTATTAAAAATGTTAATAAATTCCTCTCAATATGAACATGTTATATTATGTTATGTTACGTTACATTACCTGCATTTGTACAGCATGCTAATCCAGGATCTTTGTAGGTGGGTTAGGCAGCTGTCTCCTTCATGAGGTTAATCGAAGAGCCAGATTTTCAGCTTCTAGCGGAACTTGAGAAGCAATGAGGAGGCTTTAGGAGACATAAGAGAAGGCAGGGCCTCCAGCTGTGGCTTTGCAGATGTGGAGTATGCGTGTCTGTAAGAGTCCAGCAGAGCAGAGGTGCCTGGAAGTTGTGTAGAAGTGTATGTAGCTGTTAAGGTATGCTTCTGTCCCCGGTTACACTTACCTGGCAGATCCTGCTCTGGAACATGCATGCCAGCCTGTAATAGGGTGTGCTGAAGCTCTGCCTGTCCAGTAAAGGAGGCTTGAGAGTGCCAAGCATGCCCCTCATCCTCCGATGCAATTGAGCAGACATGCTATGAACAGATATTCTACAGGTGCTAAAACATGCACAGAGTATCTTTTTACAGCATGCATGTGACTCGAGGTCACAGTCTCATAACTCTGTGATGTCAGGTCACATGCCATTCACAGGCTGCAAATAGCTCCCTTTTCCAACTTGTCACAAGTGATCAGTTGGGAAAGGGTGTTGGTTGCAGCCTTTGAAGTGATATACAGGCAGCCCCTGAAAATACAGGGCATATACCCTAGGGGGCAGATTTACAAGCCCCTTGCACCACTTTTGCATCATTTTTAACATGGGAAAAATTACGCAAAAGTGGCGCAAGGGGCTTGTAAATCTGCCCCTAGCTGCCTAAGACTGCTTGAAAATATGACGCTGCAGTGCGCCATGAATGGAAGGTCTCTTCAGTACCCCTTAAAAGGCTGGCTAGGGCTGTTGGTAGGTCAGCCCTTAGCCTGCTTAGGGATTTAAAAAAAAAAAAAAAAAAAAAATGCTGTGTGGCAGATGCTCACTAGAGAATATGTCCTTCTCAATAGTGCCTGGCTGCCTTATTCTCATCTCAGCAAGGATGAAAGGCAGTCAGCCACTGAGGGCAACACCCGACACAAACTTAAAATCCTTATTTAATTTTAAAAAATCAACTTATGTGGATGGTAATTGCTCTTAGTAATTACCATCCACATAACTTGAAAATCGGGATGGGCCGTGCCCTGGCAACCTCTACTGGCAGCCAACTCTGGTGAATAAGTAGCCATAGTCAAAGATGAATGGATTCAGGCAAGTACCTCTGTAAATATATTTTTTACCAAATAGAATGGTACTGAAGTTATGTAATTAGGTATATGAAACAGTGCTCACCACAAGCATGATCTATTAGCTGGGTCTGTGGATTCCAATGGAAGTGATACATGTTCAGACTCCTGAGGACCCTCATGACATCACACATAGGAGAAAGATAATAAAGTATGACATTAGGACAAAGAGACCAAATGACAGACACAAGAACACATCTCTCTCCTTTAATAACCTAAAGATTACATCTCATTCTGAAAACCAGAACACACTGAAAATCAAATAACCAATCAAACGAACATAGTCCAAAAATTCAAGTAGAAAATGTCACAAAATCTTGTCAAGCAACAACACTCTGATTCTGTGTCAGATAATTTCACATTGCTTTACACATTTAATAAAGGGAGAAAGCATCCTTTCTGAGTGGCATATACCTGTCGGAAATCTCAACTGTATTTTCCGCAAGAGGAGGCCATGGTACTAGGTCCCAACTTCCCTATCAATCGAGATGACCCAACAAAGGTCAAAGTCAACCCCGAACGAAGGGGACGAGGGGAAGGGAAGAGAAAAGAGACAACATCCACTGATTACTGTGCTGCAGGAGATGTGTCTATTGGGACCAGTCTAGAATCTCCCTAAATGAAGAAATAAAAGTGCATCAGAAATAATGCCAATCCAGTAATCACTACTAATTGCTATATGATGTGTATACCAAGTAATGCCCTAATACCTATGTGAATCCCCTCTTCCGTCTAGTGTAGAAGATAGTGAGGTCAACTGGTAATACTACATATCTAATGCTAGGAAATAAAAGGAGGAACCTGTGTGTAGGAATTGTTTATAGTACTTCCTGAAATATAATATGTAAAGTTATCACTGCATACCTCATGAGTTAATTACATCTTCTTAATTTAGGCTCATATGGCATGGCTGGAGAGTATCATAAAAAAGAACAAAGCAAATAAATATACATGCATAGTGCATTACTTTATGGGCCCAATATTTCAGACATATCACTAGGGTCCAAAAATACAAAACAAAAACAAGCCAGTCAAAAATAAGTGTGTTGAGAGTTGTGGTATCAGTGCAGTATATTCAAATTACACTGTTCGTATTCTTGGTTCTTCTAGGGAAGAAATTAGAAGATTCCTTTAGTATTCATGACTGATCAGAAGACTTCAAATTCAGATAATTAAAGCATATAGAAAAGCAGGATTAGATTTTAGACAAGTCAGCGCGATAGCACATTACCTGTCAATGTTTGTGTGGCTTGATTCTTTGTTCTTTTCTGTTTCTTTTGCAGGAACGACGTAGAGGAATATCCAGGATCATGAGGAAGGTTCCTCGAGGAAGCGGCCACCGATGAGATGGGGCGGGAATCATTCTGACGTGAGGAGCCTGCGGAGTATGCTGTGATCAGTGAGGGAGAAGCCGTAAGCAAAGGTAGGTAAGGTAACGGCAGGAAGCTGCAGACTACAAACAACTAGAACAACAAGCAGCTTCCCGTTCATTGATGCCATAGATATGCCCGACATGCTCCTCCCCCACCGCACTCTGACAGCAATGTGGAACGCCTGAGGAATGACAATAAGCACGCAGAGAACCTCACTTGTAAATAGACTCTTTCAGATCTACAATAATCACACCTCCTTCTATCCTGAGCCAGCCAAACAACAATCTGCAAGACCCACCCCTTGGAATGACTCCTGGTGGCCCTCGGAACTAGGACCATCACCCAAAACGACCAACCATGCCAGAAACCTCAGCTAGATCCTGGGCAGCAAAATGACCATGAAATCCCAGAATAATGCAGTCTCGTCTGCCTGCTTTCTCACAGTTCACATGTTACAGAAAGTCTTCAAATGGCTTCCCCTTCAACACCAGACTTACCGTCACCCAGGCCCTAATCACCAGCCAATTAGACTATGGCAATGCACTCTATGCTGGGATCATCACACACCTTCTGAAGATACTCCAGACCATACAGAGAGCTTTCCCCTCACTTGCCTACACTCCTCGCATCCACCAAAACAACAGCGGAGGACGTTCGTTCTCCTACCTCAAAGAAATAACCTGGAGCAACCTTCCTCCGCAGTTACGGACCTCCACCTCTCTACTGGAATTCTGAATAGCACTTAAGACCAGGCTGTTCGATTGAGTCACCTGAACCTTCATGACCCTCAGCGCTTGGATGCCTCTCTGGTGATTAGTCGCACTATATAAATCCACTGATTGATTGACCTGTCAAAGCAGGATGGAGACTGCAACATTACATGTAGCCACAATATCAAACAAGTATTGCTGCTAAATAAGAACACACTAGTGAGGACCAACCACCAACTTATAGAAAAACAAGACATGACTCACAGGTCCTGCGAAGCACAACCAACATTCATTGCAATCAAACACATTACTAGCTATTCCCAAAGTAATATTACACAATGCCCACTTGACAAGTTTACTCTTGTCAATGACATACAGGAAATGGCCTACAGTGGCAGATGTAACAAGAATAACATAAACAGTCATAACCTACAGCATGCAACGAGACTAGAAAAGAGCAAGCATTGTCAAAGAAAAGCACTGTCTGCCAGCCTTTTGGCAACTCTTGTTTTGTTTTGTCATGGATTTTGCAAAACCGTATTGTTCAGGAAGCTGCTAGGCCCTCATCAATCTAAACCAAACATTGGCTAAATGCAAAAAATGTTTTTTGTTCTTAAAATCACAGATTACCATAGTACTACCTGGAACTGAAGGGAACTACTTTGTGTGTGGATGTGTTCCTTGTGAAAGGTCAGCATGCCATAATTCATATTGAAGTCAGCTAATGGCTGAAGTGGGTTGACACATTGAGCCTTGATGCATTCTTGAGTGGCTAAAAGAAAAATATAAATGACAGAACCACGGATGAAGGGATGAAATCTGGTTGAAAACCCTATAAGTAATTATGTGATACATATAATTTAAGTAAAATCTAAAAAAGCCAACTGGTTTGCCATTGAGTGTCAGCTTCTTGCCTTTGAGAAAGAAGGAAGGAAAGCAAGAAAGAAAGGAATAAAGAAAGAAAGAAGCAAGGAAAGAAAGAAAGGAAGAAAGGAAGATAAATTAGTAGAAAGAAAGGATCACAGAAAAGAAAATAGAAGAAAAAATAAAAAAGAAGTCAAGAAACAAAGAAATCAAGAAAAAGAAAGATAACCAGAAAGAAAGAAAAAATGATTGAAGGGAAGAAAGAATTGAAGAAAAGAAAGAAAAAGAAAGAAAGAAAGTAAGAAAGAGAGAAAGAAAGAAAGAAAGAGAGAAAGAAAGAAAGAAAGAAAGCAAGAAAGAAAGAAAGAAAGAAAAAAGATGGAAGGAAGGAAGAAAAGAAATAAGGGAAGGAGGAAGGCTAGAAAGAAGGAAAGAAGGGAAGGAGGAAGGCAAGAAAAAAGGAAAGAAAGAAAGACAGGCATGATTAGGTTTGCAAGGATAGACACTGCACACTCATGAGCTTATATTCAGAGGTTTGGTGAGCTGCTGTTTGTATTACTGTTGTCCTTTAAAAGGTTGTGTTTGCCACAACTTTTAAGACTAGTCCCAGAGGCGGTGCACTATTGATATTGCAGTGGGCAGATTTTCATACGGACTGTTTAATTCACATATACATTATACCAAAAAGAATGTTGACCATTTATAGAATACATAGAACAAGGACGACAAAGGAAGCATTGCAGATCGGGATCGCTTGCTCATAACCAACCCACTCAACTATCTCAGCAGCTAGCAAAGGTATCATTGGATCATTGATTTCACTGTAATGAGCTGCCTACCTGACTAATGAAAATATACATAATTACACTCTTAATTATTTAAATGTATTAAATGTATTTAAATGTATCTATGATTATATTGTAAATGAACTACCTTCCCACCACATGAAGACAACTGTAACTCCATTTTCAGAGCACCCATAAGTTTCTTGGCTTTTTGTCTAATTCACAAAATAAAATATTGGATACTAAAACCCCACTATGTTTAAATAAAAGTGCTACAAATGTGATGCAAATTAACCAAGATGAAGGTTTGTTTTTTTATAGGGCAATGTTTATTAAAGAACAATAGGTGAAACCAAATACAGAATAAAACATTCTGCAGAATTGTCCGCTTATGAATGCACATCCTATAATTTTGAAGTTTTGGTTTGTGTATCATATTGGAATAGATAGATATAATTACATTGTGTGCATAGTAAAAAGAGGATAACTTAATACAGAACAGTTTGAAGTGGGCACAAATGGGTTTGCTATGAAACAGCAGCAGTCGAATAAACAAAGGCCACTCCAAAATGAATTTACAGCAGCAATAACATGAGATAGGAACTGATAAACGTGGAATGTGCCCCATGCTCACATCAAAAGCATCCTGCTATCCCATCAGGCTCTAAACACAAAGGCAACACCAAAGCAATTAAAAACAAGGATTGGAAATGCAATAGGTCTGGCATTTTTATGAGTTAGAGCCATTGGTATTGTAAATGGCAATGTCTTTTATTATGTATTAGGAGTGGATACATGTGGTTTGGAGTGGAATTTTGTAGGTTGCATTGGATTAGTTAGTTGTGGATTGCGTGGCGTGGAATTGTGTGGCATGGAATTGTGTGGTGTGGCGTGGATTTGTGAAGTGGAATTATGTGGCATGGCATGCTGTAGAATGATGTGGATAGTATTTATGTGGTGTTGAGTGCACTGGAATTATGTGGAGTGGGTTTGTGTGTTATGGAGTGTAAATATGTTGAATGGTATTTTGTGTTGTGGAGTGGTATGTAGCGGAGGTTAATTATGTAGTGTGCTGTTGAATTTTGTGGTGTGGACTGGATGTATGTGTTGGTTGTGTAGTTTAATTGGTTTGCTGAGTTGATGTATGTGTTTGGTGTGTTGTGGAACAGTGTGGATAGCTTTGCACTTTCTGTGATGAAAAAAACCAAGGGGCATATTATCAAGCCCCAGCGATAATTATCCACTTTGAATTATCGCCTGCTATCGCTGGAATATATCGCCAAGCTAGCGCTGTATCATCAACGCTTAGCACCATGGTGATAAATATTCCAGCGATAGTGGGGTTTTCCATGGAACATCGCTGGTTTCCCAGCGATGTTCCATGGAAAACGGCAATAACTTGATGATAAGGCCCTGTGGCCTTAGCCCCACAATCCACCTCCCATGTTAGGTATGCCTTAGTCAGGAATTTAACAGACGTTACATTCCTGCGTTAAGGCATAGTTAACGCGATTTCAAATATCGCTACCCCTCGTTGATAATATCGCGAAGCTGGGTTAGCGATATTTTCCCATGGGGTTTTGTCAGGCACGCCTCCTTTGCATCTCATTAACGATGCGATGTGATGCGAGGCGTGCTGACAACGGGCGCTAAGGCAAGGAAACACGCGCTAGCGTGTCCTTGTTAATAAAGCGATAATATTATCGCCGCTTTTCGCCCGAAAACGGACGCTAAAGCGGCGATAATTTTATTGCGGCCCCTTGATAATATGCCCCCAAATAGGTAGGGTTACATAGAAGGGTAAACCCAAAACGTCACTGGGACCTGGGTATAGAGCAGTACATAAGAAAAATGGTCCCAGTACACGATTGCATAGAAGAACCACAAAATTACATTGAATTAAACATAAATTACACAAACCATCTTATTCTTCATGTACAGTGTTGTTTAATCACACTGAACATACAGTAGTTCATAATATTTTCACTGATATTTATAAAGCAGTGCCCCAAGAGGGAAGGGTGGAGGTAAAGTGAATGAAGTGAGGATAGGGAAGTGAGTGAAACGGTGTACAATTCACATAATCAATTGTTATAAAACACAAAAGCGGCTCATAAAGGAGCCAGATCTCCTTATTAGGTACAAATGTTAGATAGCCATGATTGTAGACAGGGTCACAGTGATGAATCGCTGTTGGTCAAACTGGCTAGTATGGTAGATGTCGACGTTTCGACCCCTGAATAATAGTAGGTCAATGTGTCCCTTACGTCGGGGTCTTCTTCAGGACAGGAGTGTAGGTGGGTGTATGGGGGCAGGTTATCATCAATGGCCCATTCATTGGGCCTGAGGGGCAAGTGGGCGCGTAGTCTCCAAACTGTAGTAGGCAAGAACAATCACTTCAGCGCGTACTCAAAGATGCCTGAATTGGGGGTGGGCCACACAGGGTTAATCTCCTGGGCCCGGAAAAATTACTTGTGAGGTCAATGTGGAGGGCCAGATTGCTCCGTACTCAGTCGTTCTGTAACTCCAGGAAAACGTCTCGGTCCGTCAAAGGCCTGTCCTGAAGAAGACCCCGACGTAAGGGACACATTGACCTACTATTATTCAGGGGTTCTTTTCCACGAGACACCGGAGGACAACGTACACATATGTGGTGGCCCGGTTGATACTCAGCTACCTGACGGATTTAGAAAATCTACAGAAATATTTAGGAATCCCCAACTACCTTTGTTGCAGTGGATCGGGGCTCCGACCATGCACCTTGCCTACGCTACTCTTGATAATTAACCAGTAGAGCACTTTTGGCTGTCCTGTAATCGTTCGCAGACGTTTTTTAGCGCTGCTCCCTTGTTTCGGTATAATATCGAATTCCGACTCTTGTGGTTTACAGTACTTATAATTTGGGCTACCCGGTCCTGATGATGATCCAGATTAACTAGGATCGAAACGCCGTCGACCGACTTTGTCAGTGCAATTAATGGCGCATATTCACTATTGGTTCACAGAATTGCCTTAAATCTTGTTCAAATTACTTGAAAATTATTGTATTGAACCAATTAAACTTGTATATATTTTAGATCACCTTATCACTTTGCGCTTACCACTGTATGTTCCACTTGTCACTTGCGCCGCCACTTACTGTCACGAGCACAACGTGCACCAAGTTTCTTTGGGTTGCCTTTACATTTTTGCTTACAGTGCTGATATAACTGTCATGTATAAAATGTGTTTTTAAAATATGATGCTATGAGCACATTTAACAAATTACTTGGAGTCTCCCTTCTTTTTTCTGTTGCCTTTTTGTAATGTTTTGAACATACAGTAATATTAATTTCCATTAAATCCGGTTGAGACTTTGTTGTTAGTTTTATTGCATTTACCCAGATCTCAACCTGGTCTATGGGTTACACTCCTGTTGTGTTTTATTACAGTGTGATTAAACAACACTGTACATGAAGAATAAGATGGTTTGTGTAATTTATGTTTAATTCAATGTAATTTTGTGGTTCTTCTATGCAATCGTGTACTGGGACCATTTTTCTTATGTACTGCCCAAATAGGTAGGAGCCTTGCTTTAGATCTGTCTTCGGTTTAAAAAAAATGAAAAACTGATGTTTGGACACATAGGTGGAGCCTTTATGGGGCTCCTTGGCATTATGTTTATGGGCAGGATGGTGTAGCGACAGAGGCAAAATGTGCCACCTACCAGAGGAGAGAAGGTATTGGAAGAGTTACAACAGAAACAAAGGGAGGAGGGAGGAGATCTTCAGCACGACCATGATGCCTCCTCTGCAACAGAGTTAAACATAGTGTGTGTTCTTGTGCATCCACTTCCCATTATAGCGCCAACACCATTATCAATCACGACGTGCCACCGTCCTCAATAGCATTGGCCAATTTTGAAAAGTCAATGCACCTGTGATGCAGCCCGAGCTATGGCCCGCTCAGGGGCTCGGTACTGTAATAGATCAATGTTATGAAACAGAATGCCGTTGCAATAATTATAAATTAAATGACACATCTTGATTAAAAATGGATCCACTTGGAAGCGCCATAAAACTGTTAAACATAGAATTGCATCGTGAGGGATGCTGGCGGCAGGAGACATTTTTGAGAATGGGGAATGAACACCCACTTAAAATAGTTTTGTCCATGTTAGTCCTCACCATTCATACATGGTTGCGTGCTCATTGGAATGGTGCCCTGCCCCAATGGCACCTGAGAATTATGTTACTGTATTTGAGGGACGGTTCCCCGCCCCCGCTCCAACGGCACAGCATAATGCTACTTGCATAAATTCTTCTTTTCTACGTAATTTTATTCCAAGTTTTCCTTTCTTTCATCATATCTTCCACTTTAATCCCTCTTTTCAATATCACACGTAAGGTACCATGCCAATTTTCGACGGTTTCTCATATTCAAGATTGTCCATCCGGACCTTATTTCAAGAATAAAATTAAATGACACATCTTGGTTAAAAATGGATCCACTTGGAAGCGCCATAAAACTGTTAAACATAGAATTGCATCGTGAGGGATGCTGGCGGCAGGAGACATTTGTAAGAAGCATTGACAGGGTCAAGCTACTCGCAGAGCTAGTGATCATATTATGGCGTCACCCTGTGTTGTCAAACTTTACAAATAAACTATTGCGATGCAAAACAAAATGCTCACTCAGCGTGCAACAGGCGAATGGGCAGATTTAAAAGGGTCAGCCAATGGCGGCAAGAATGGTTTCTTTGATGGCGCTTGGGTTGGGGTTTTGAACGTATTAGTGGCATCCCTCTCCCGGTCACCCCTTTAAAGTACCCATAAAGGCGCCTTGAGACATTGCGTTGAGTTTCTCAACACCCCCACTTGCGCATGGTGTGAACGAATACAAGTAATACACCTCCATCGCCGGTGAGTCCAAGTGTTCCAAAGGTCAGGGAGACGCCCGTTTCGAAACAATGCTTTCCCCAGGTGGTTAACCTTTGTCAAAATGTGCCCCATAGTGGATTTCTGCTAGTTTCCAGGCCCCTTTCATCCCTGCCTCGTTTCATCTGGAGAGAAGTGCAGTTTTAAAGTAATTTCTGAAAGATGCATGAAAGGCCCGGCTCCATAGATATTTTATCTTGTGACAAGCTGATGCCCGCTTTGTACACAAAAGCCTTGAATGGGAGGGGTAGATGTGACCGCCCCAGATAAAGGGACCATCCAAATGACAGAGCTTAGGCAGGGATGGGGGTTGTTTAGTGACTGGAAGGTGTAAATATTGGCGAGTTTAGCCTGCTATAAAACTCCCAAGGAAGGGATACTGAGCTCAAATTAACAGATCCTGTTTTGCAGGAAGTGCGACCATGTGCAAAATTAAAGACAGCTGCTGTAAAGAAAGGGGGTGGGGGTCTGTGCTCCCATAAATCAGACCTTCGAAAGAATTTCCGGGAGTACCGTGGAGACAGCTGCATGTTTTCATGTTTGCATTTGCACTATAAAGTAACCGATGGTGTGGTCTTGGAAGTTTAATGATACCTGGTTCATGGAGATCGGAGGTGATCTCTCCACCGTGATGGCTTTTGCCCATTGTAATGTTTACCACAAGAAACCTCTCCTAGTTCAGTGACCTAAGTGCCCATTGTAGCCTAATGACGGTATTAAAAGCAGACATAGTCTGCTCCATTATTCTGTAAAATTAATGTGACATAACAAGAAAGCGTTTGTTGATGATGTGGGCAAGGTATTGCTAAACAGGGTGGAGAGGTACTTTTCCTGCTCCCGTAACCAGCTAGCATTTGCCGGCTCCACTTAAGAGACTGTTAACTGTTCTGATATTACTGGTTTTTAGGTCTCGGCCTGCACCAGCGCTTGCGCTGGTCTGGCCGAGAGTTTTAGTAAGCGGGTTTTGGAAGTGCAAACCCACTGGCTTTCGGCTGGCGACCAGCTTGCGTTCACGATGGCGTGCACGCGCGCAGCTGCCATCTGGGTTTCCTATCTCTTCCTCATTTCCTCGTCATGGCTCATTAACTCTCTGGACTCTGATGTTTCAATCGCAGCAGCAGCTCACATTACCAACTGACCGCCCTGGACTACAGTCACATGAAAAACAACAGCGATTAGCATTGAAATGCAAGCTTTTTTTTGTCTAGTTAGAAATATTGCTTCGGTGGGTTGATTTCACCTTATATCGCTATTTGTTTTATGTTGGGAGTCACAGCCTAATTACCAGTATTTTTGTCTCACTCTGTTTTTTTTTAATATTTATTCGCGCTAAAGCACAAAGCTATATTTAAGGTTACTTTTTCCGCGTCACTTCTTCACTCTATTTAAACTCCACACCCCCACTCTTATTGTCTCTCTCCTTCTCTCTCTCTCCCCTCTCTAATTCTCTCTCTACTTAATTAACTCTCCCCTCTCTATCTTTTTTCGCCTTTCATTCCTCTCTCACCCCTTTATCTGTTTCTCTTTCAAACTCCTTCATTCACTCTCTCTCCCCCTTCTTTCTCTCTCTCTATCCCGCTCCACTCTTTATTCTATGTACACCCTTTCTCTCTCTTTCTCTCTCACCACCCTCTCTAATTGGGCATTATATCTTCACTCTATCTCTCACTCGGCAATACCACAGCATCACTCAGCATCACCACAGCATCACTCAGCGCAACCACAGCATCAATCAGAGCCAGCACAGCATCAATCAGAGCCAGCACAGCATCACTCAGCACCAACACAACATCTCTCAACGCCATCACAGCATCACTCAACGCCATCACAGCATCACCCAGTGCAACCACAGCATCACTCAGTGCAACCACAGCATTACTCAGCACAGCCACAGCATCACTTAGCGCCACAACAGCATCACTCAGCGCCACCACAGCATTACTCAGCAGCACCACAACATCACTCCGCGCCACCACAGCATCACTCAGCACCACCATAGCTTCACTCAGCGACACCACATCATCACTCAGGGCCAACACTGCATCACTCAGCACCACCACAGGATGACTCAGCACCACCACAGGATGGATGACTCAGCACCACCACAGGATGACTCAGCACCACAACAGCATCGCTCAGCACCACCACAGCATCACTCAGCACCACCACAGCATCGCTCAGCACCACCACAGCATCGCTCAGCACCGCCACTGCATCACTCAGTGCCACCACAGTATCACTCAGCGCCACCACAGCATCACTCAGCGCCACCACAGCATCACTCAGCGCCACAACAGCATCACTCAGCCCCACCACAGCATCACTCAGCACCACCACAGCATCACTCAGAACTACCCCAGCATCACCACAGCATCACTCAGTGCCACAACAATATCACTCAGCACCACCACAGCATCACTCAGCACCACCACAGCATCACTCAGCGCCACCAAAGCATCACTCAGCGTCACCACAGCATCACTCAGCGTGACCACAGCATCACTCAGCACCACACACAGCATCACTCAGCGCCCCCACAGCATCACTCAGCGCTGCCACAGCATCACTCAGCACCGCCACAGCATCACTCATTGCCGCCACAGCATCACTCAGCGCCACCACAGCATCACTCAGCGCCGCAACAGCATCACTCAGCGCCGCAACAGCATCACTCAGCGCCGCCACAGCATCGCTCAGCACCGCCACAGCATCGCTCAGCACCACCACAGCATCATTCAGCACCACCACAGCATCACTCAGGGTCACCAGAGCATCACTCAGGGCTACCACAGCATCACTCAGCGCCACCACAGCATCACTCAGCGCCACCACAGCATCACTCAGCGCCACCACAGCATCACTCAGCACCACCACAGCATCACTCAGCGCCGCCACAGCATCACTCAGCGCAGCCACAGCATCACTCAGCGCCGCCACAGCATCACTCAGCGCGCCACAGCATCACTCAACGCCGCCACAGGTTCACTCAGCGCCGCAACAGCATCACTCAGCACCGCCACTGCATCGCTCACCGCCGCCACAGCATCACTCAGGGCCACCACAGCATCACTCAGCGCCACTACAGCATCACTCAGCGCCACCACAGTATCACTCAGCGCCACCACAGCATCACTCAGCGCCACCACAGCATCACTCAGCGCCACCACAGCATCACTCAGCACCACCACATCATCACTCAGAACTACCCCAGCACCACCACAGCATCATTCAGCACCACCACAGCATCATTCAGCACCACCACAGCATCACTCAGGGTCACCAGAGCATCACTCAGGGCTACCACAGCATCACTCAGCGCCACCACAGCATCACTCAGCGCCACCACAGCATCACTCAGCGCAACCACAGCATCACTCAGCGCCACAACAGCATCACTCAGCACCACCACAGCATCACTCAGCACCACCACAGCATCACTCAGCGCCACAACAGCATCACTCAGCGTCGCCACAGCATCACTCAGTGCCGCAACAGCATCACTCAGCGCCGCCACAGCATCACTCAGCGCCGCCACAGCATCACTCATCGTCGCCACAGCATCACTCAGCACCGCAACAGCATCACTCAGCGCCGCCACAGCATCGCTCAGCACCGCAACAGCATCGCTCAGCACCACCACAGCATCATTCAGCACCACCGCAGCATTATTCAGCACCACCACAGCATCACTCAGGGTCACCAGAGCATCACTCAGTGCTACCACAGCATCACTCAGCGCCACCACAGCATCACTCAGCGCCACCACAGCATCACTCAGCGCCACCACAGCATCACTCAGCACCACTACAGCATCACTCAGCGCCACCACAGCATCACTCAGCGCCGCAACAGCATCATTCAGCGCTGCCACAGCATCACTCAGTGCCGCAACAGCATCACTCAGCGCCGCCACAGCATCGCTCAGCGCCGCCACAGCATCACTCAGCACCGCCACAGCATCACTCAGTGCCGCCACAGCATCATTCAGCGCCACCACAGCATCATTCAGCACCACTATAGCATCACTCAGCGCCACCACAGCATCACTCAGCGCCACCACAGCATCACTCAGCGCCACCACAGCATCACTCAGCGCCGCAACAGCATCACTCAGCGCCGCAACAGCATCACTCAGCGCCGCAACAGCATCACTCAGCGCCGCCACAGCATCACTCAGCGCCGCAACAGCATCACTCAGCGCCGCCACAGCATCACTCAGCGCCGCCACATCATCACTCAGCGCCGCCACAGCATCATTCAGCACCACCACAGCATCGTTCAGCACCACTACAGCATCGCTCAGCACCACCACAGCATCGCTCAGCACCACCACAGCATCGCTCAGCACCACCACAGCATCACTCAGCACCACTACAGCATCACTCAGGGCCACCACAGCATCACTCAGGGCTACCACAGCATCACTCAGGGCCACCACAGCATCACTCAGCACCACCACAGGATGACTCAGCACCACCACAGCATCATTCAGCACCACTACAGCATCACTCAGGGCCACCACAGCATCACTCAGGGCCACCACAGCATCACTCAGGGCCACCACAGCATCACTCAGCACCACCACAGGATGACTCAGCACCACCACAGCATCGCTCAGCACCACCACAGCATCGCTCAGCACCACCACAGCATCGCTCAGCACCACCACAGCATCGCTCAGCACCACAACAGCATCGCTCAGCACCGCCACTGCATCGCTCAGCACCGCCACTGCATCGCTCACCGCCACCACAGCATCACTCAGGGCCACCACAGCATCACTCAGCGCGACCACAGCATCACTCAGCGCCACCACAGTATCACTCAGCGCCCCCACAGCATCACTCAGCGCCACCACAGCATCACTCAGCGCCACCACAGCATCACTCAGCACCACCACAGCATCACTCAGAACTACCACAGCATCACCACAGCATCACTCAGTACCACAACAATATCACTCAGCACCACCACAGCATCACTCAGCGCCACCACAGCATCACTCAGCGCCAAGACAATATCACTCAGCACCACCACAGCATCACTCAGCGCCAAGACAATATCACTCAGCACCACCACAGCATCACTCAGCACCACAGCAGTATCACTCAGCAAGACCTGAGTATCATTCAGCATCACCTCAGCATCGTCTCCGCAACAGTCACCACCACCACCACTACCACCTCAGCATCACTCAGCACCACCTCAGCCTGCTCTCGGAATCTGGCATCTGTTGATTCTCCCCTAGCGTCTGGCCGCTGCTAGTGTTATAATACAGGTACTAGTTCCCAACCTTCACCCTCCGATTGTTTATGCCCCCTCAAAAAAAAAAGCTTTAACAAACAACCATTGCAATAGGCAGAAACAAGTTGCCAGCATTGCAAGAACAAAAGAAAACTGAGGAAATTTTTTATTGTAAATACTTTTTTTAATATGGTCTTTCAGTTTTACATAATGCCTTCTTGGTCATATATAAAGTAACAAAAATGTTTCTGACACTTTTTTATTATAACTTTTCAGCATGCTGCACAGCAGCCACACTTCTCTACAGCACAGCTTGAAGACATTGGCAAATGCAATAGCTCTGGCTAAACACTTATAAGGCCCCAAAGGCGAGACCTATTGGCTATGCCAATGCTTGTTTAAATGCCAAGTGCTTGGCTCCCTGTGTGGGTGGGTGTGCGGACAGAGTGAGGCAGACCCCTGACAGGCAGGAGAAGAGGTGGATAGTAGCCTGCACAATGTTTGTACACAGGTTTGGCTCTTTAGACATGAGCCGCTAGTGTGGTGCAGATACATGGGGAAGAGGAGGTGGCGTTACGGATGGAGCTGCCAAGGTTTGCGTCCTACCGTGTGATCCTGGACAAATCACTTCATTTACTGACGAATATAAAAACAAGCATTGGGAACGCTAATAGATCTCGGCAACGCGCAGTATTGGCTTTGTCAATGTTTTAGCCATTTTGTACAGCAGCGAGGCTGTTACATTGCTTTTTTTGTTACGCCAGGTGGGGGGATCTGGGCAACACGACAATGGAAGGAGGGCGGAGAGAGGGTGGCAGGGGAACACAGACATGGTGCGAGGGTTGGTAGGGGCAAAACAGGTGCGAGGGGCAACACGGACAATTGAGGGAGTGCTATGGGGCAACGCGGTGATGCGTGAGGTCGGGCAGTGGGGGCAACATGGCGGGCGGTTGGGGGGGCAACACGGACAATGGAGGACAGGTGCGGGGCAATACAGGCAATGGAGGAATGGTGGGCGAGGCGACAGACAAGATGGTCGGCAGGAGGGAGAAACACAAGGGGCAAGAAGTAGGCAAGGGGGACAGCTGAAAAGACACTCTGTAAAGTGCTTAAACAGAAAGAACAAGCATTTGCAATGCAATAGGTCTCGCAGTTACGCGAGCTTAAGCTATTGGCATTGTAAATGACAATGCGTTTTATTTATGTTTTAAAAACCAAAACATAAATAAAAGGCATTGTCATTTACAATGCCATTAGCACAAACTCGCGTAAATGCGAGACCCATTGCATTGTAAATGGTAGGTATCATGGACAATGGGAGGGAGGGAGGGGGGGCGGGGGGAGAGAGGGAACAGACAACGAGTGGGGGTAAAGAAGCAGGCACGACACGGAAGGGGGGGTAAAGAAGGCACAACAACGGGAGGGAGGGCGGGTGGGTAAAGAAGGCATGACACCGGGAGGGAGGGCGAAGGGGGGGTGGGGTAAAGAAGACACGGACAACCGGAGGGAGGGCGGGGTTGTATAGAAGGCACCAAAGCACATCGTGTCTGCAATAAGAGAGCCAGCATTTAGGACAGACAATGACACAAGCCAATGGCAAATATGGGCGGAGAGTGGGCGTGGCTTCTATTCCCTACTCCACTACAACAAGTCTTGCAGAACAGCGAATGCGCGCTGGCTCTTGGCTCGACCTAAAAAGCAGTGCCTAAAAAATGGGCAGAGGAAGACCACATGAAATGCATGCATGCTCCAGGGGAGGGGCACAACACACGACGACGAAGGAAGCCTATGGCAGCCGACCAATACGAAAGCCAACACATGAGCCTGACAATGAAGCAAAGCAATGGTAAGAAATGGACGGCCTCTAAGCCACTGTTAAAAAACAATACATCCACAAGAGACTGCGCATGGCTGTCTTATGCGCTATCTACAAATGACTATCTAAAAACAAGCATTGAAAATGCAATAGGTCTCGCTTTATTAAGTTAAAGCCATTTGCTTTGCTAATGGTATTGTATAGCAAAGCAAATGGCTTTAACTTAATGAACGGCGAGACCTATTGCATTTTTAATGCTTGTTCATTTTACTTCACACACAAGCACTTTCTCTGCACCCCTTTTCCCTGAGCAACCTTCCATTTCGAATACATATGGTAATGTCTTCACCTTCCTTGTGCATTTTTTGAAAATATATTAAAAAACGAAGATTTCTACTAAAAAACAGTGGGTTTTTTCTTTTCTGTTCTTGGTGCGTATTGATGAATGTTTTTGTTATGCATTAATTACTATATGCTGAATATTTGACCAGCAAAGTACCTCATATTCTAAAAATCATTTTCCTTTGTGTTTTTCTAAATACATCTGGGACCACTTGTTGTTCATATTAAACTATAATGGAACAGCACATCTGTGCACACGACAGTAAAACACAATAAAACAAATGACTGCGCAATGTTGTGTGTGTTGTTCCCCACTCATCAATGAAGCAGCCCTCCCGCCAGAGGACAGGCTTCGCTGTCTCAGAGCCACAAGAATGGGTGGCAGACAACAGAAGTGAGGCAGCTTTCTCCTCACTCCTCTTCCCTGCCGCGAGGACTCCAATGTCTCTTCGAGCAGACTCATGGCGACTCCTATCTGTGAAGCATATTTCGGTACCCAAATGGACACAGCACAGACAACTGGTTTCCTCTTAGATCACCAACAGCATTGGGGTGAAGGTGGTGGAGTGGGGGAAGAAATGTTTCTAAGTTCATGTTTAAAAACCATCCCTTTTCATAAATAAATGTCTCTCAATGCAGAGTTATAATGTGATGTACTAAGGTGAAAGGCTTTTACATGTTTAAGAAATATACTTTTTGAATTTTGATGGTACCTTATTTTTTACATGATGTTTGCTGGATTATTTGCATGCCAAACATTTCCGTGGCTTTACTCATGCAGCTAGAGGTAAAACGCATATATTATATACACATACATATATAAAAATCATCGCTGATATTGTGAGGGTGTTAGCAAGCTGTTTATTTCAATAACCCCACATCACGTATTGCTACAAAGAATAGCGCAAAACCAAAGGGGATGATGGACAGAGTGTTGAGCATTGCAAGCACTCACCCCCAGTCAACTGATCTGGGTTTAATCCATCATCATTCTTTAGCTCACTCCACCACCCCAGTTCAGACATGGCCATATGCAAATCAGTCTGAAACAAGTATCCTGGGATCGGTTTCTGGCTAATCAGCCGTCATCAGCCAGGCTAGCTTGAATCCAGTGGCAAAGTGAGCTCTCCATGCCACTGGAATCAAGCTATCCTGGCTGAAGAGGGGTGAAACCCCGAAACCGGTCCTAGGATGCTTGTTTCCAGTCCAGGGAGGACCTGGCTTGGCAGTTCGGGCTGGACTGTTCCCATGAGGCACAGGGTCAAGACTGATTTGCATATGGCTGGGTTCAAACTGGAACGGCATGGTGAGCAAAAAAACGATGGATTTAGGCCCATATCTCTGTACTGGGGTGAATGTATGACATTGTTCTGCATTCTGTCCATCAACTGTTGTTTTTGCATACAAAGAATAGCAACACACTTCAAAGTACTTTGTAATCACTCTGATCTTGAATGGGTGGTCATGCTTTTATTGTGTATGACCATACATTCAAGATGTGTGGTAATGCATAAAATCAGTGGGAAAATGAGATTGCACACTGTATTTGGTTGCATAAGACACTGAGGTGCTATATATAATTTACTTTTAAGTCCCTAGTAAAGTGCACATGTGCCCATGGTCTGTAAATGAATTGCTACTAGTAGGCCTGCAGCATTGATTTTGCCATCCACTTAAGTAGCCCATCTAACCATGTCTCAGGCCTGCCACTACAGTATATCCCATATGATTTACTGCTTCAACTACAAATCTCGAGCTTGTGTTGTCATGTAATTGAACTGCCAGCCCTAACTGCAACGGTGCAACTAAGACTCGTGGGCGCACAGCTTGCATAATTTCCTGTCCTATAGAAGCTACTTTTCTCTCTCTGTTTGTTTTATCAGTAACAAAAACTGATAATAAGAGCCTTAACGAATCAGGAATATAGCTCACATTATAGTCAACACTACTCATGTTTTCAATGGGTGGATATGTTTCTGGTTCTACAGGGATGTCTTTAATATCATTTCTTATTATTTCAGCAGCTGCCATAAGGAGATTGTTTCGATCCTCTTCAACATCTTCATGGCTATGACTGTGGTACTCTTGCAATACATGAGCAGCTGTACTTTTAAAAGTAACGACATCAGCAGTCCCTGCAACTGTTCCTATGAAGATTTCATCTTCAAAATGCTCTTTGAGTTTTTGTTTCATATACTTCGAACTGTATGGTTCGCTATCTTCTGGCAGTAATTCTCGCATTTTATTAACAAGTTCTTTAACAGTAGTTTGTTCTTCATCATTTTCCTCCATGTATTTAACTACTTGAAGAAAAGTTTCCTGGCGAACTGAGTCCTCTGGTCGACCTGAAGATATTGGAGGGTTATCAGTGAACTGCCCAGGAATGAATTTTCCAGTATAAAAATTGACGTAACACTGTTTGTGGTAGCATGCATCTACAGCATGTAAATCAGACACATTTTGGATATGTCTCTTAACTTTGTCTGCCCATTCATCATTGCGTTCATTGCATTTTTGTAAAACTGATGATTTGAATTCAACTGTTCGTGCATTAAACCACGCATTTTTTTTCCTCTCCCTGAAGTTTAAACTTAACTCAGTACCACAGAAAAAACAATTTTTTCTAAAATCAAACGGGGTTTTACACGACCGTAGAACACGAGAAGTTGTGGGATCTGATTCTTTCTCCTGGAACGGAGTTTTCAAGTTAACAAAACGCGCTCTACATTTCTTGTGAACTTTCTGCCCAACACAAACGTGAAACTTAGATATTTTTCTCTCCTTGCATGTTTTTTGAATTCCAGTCACTCCTCTTTCAGTGAGTACAGATACATCGTCATCTTCTTGAAACACCACATCACAAATGAAACACTTTTCTACGTCCATTTTCACTGTATCTCACAGCAACTCGCAAGAACCTGTAACACATAAATGAAACATTTTTGATTAACAAAAAAACAAACAATAACAACAAAGTTACAAAACAAAACACAAACAATAGCAAACTTTTATTTCAAAAGTTAATTGTAATATTTACGTTCCTTCACACTTTGTCATATAAGTCAACGAAAAAATTATACAAACTTTGTCTATCTGACATATTCCGCAATTATTTGATATTATGGTCATCAGAAACAATTTTTGATGTTATTTTTGACTTTTCCGTCCCTAAAAACATATAAAATGATACCACACATGGGCATATAAACAGTTATACCCTATATCTCAAATAATGGGCAGCCCTTTTGAAAAATCCGCCATATTGGATTAACGCGTCATGATAGAGTGGTAGACTTTTCACCATCGTTTTCTACGGAAACATTTCAATAACAATCCACTCACAGAAATTGTATTGCAATTAGTTCTAGGTTCCGCAACAAATTGACTAGTCTACAGAGCCTATGTGTACATTCTGCACTGCCATGTCGACCTGGCAAAATAAACCTTTTACCAGGCCCAAACCTTTCCTTTTTATACATATGTTGCCCCTAAGGTAGCCACTGAACAATCCAGAGGGCAGGGTGCAATGTATTTAAAAGGCAGGACATGTACTTTTAAGCTTTATATGTCCTGGTAGTAAATAAAACTCTCAAAGTCTTTTTTCACTACTGCAATGCCTAGCTCTCCCATAGGATAACACCGAGATTGCCTTATTACATTTTTTAAGTGTAATTTCTAATTGGGAAGAGATACGCCCTTTAAGTCTGTTGTCTCTGGAATCACAATTTAAAATCCAAACTTATGGGGAAGGTGGATTTTAAATTGCAATTCTGAAAATGCCACTTTTAGAAAGTTCAATGGGCCTATTTAACATCAGCAAAGCTAGGCCATTACAACATCAAAAGAACAAAGCAACGCCAGTGCTGGCTGTTTAAACAACACAATGATTTCAATTGTAATCACACAACTTAATTGCTATGATCCCCCTTTAATTCTTCATTGTACCTAAATCATTTATACCATGTTGCGTAAACTGTCACTGACAGAGGAACAACATCTTCATATTACAAATACAGTGTCGTATTACATAACTCAAATTAAATAAACATACACGCATTGAGACAATGAATTAATATGCACGACAAAAAATTACATAGCACACATGTAACATTCAATGTATCAGTTCTGAATTTGAAAGCAACCAAAGGGGTACAAGGTAAAATGCCCTTAATGTGCTCCCACTTTTTGGCCTATAACCTAGGAGAGTCAAAATAGCCTTTTCCTTCAGTTTAAGGCCTCACATAGGGATCCTATATTTGTCCTTAACATCTGTGGGTTATTCTTGCTGTTGTTCATGCAGGCGTGAACAGCAGCAGGAATAAGTGAGACATTAATCAACATGTTTGAAACCCAAGACTGAAAGAACATCCGTCCTGAAAAAAAAGTTGAAGGGTTGCACTGCAAATAACTTCACCAAAATATTTCAAAGGAGACAAGATTGATCTATATGCACCGTGCCTCAACTAAAAAAAAGACCCAAAAAAAAACTAACAAAAAGAATACGGTAAAGATTAATCCGGTCATCGGACATTACTATAAACCTATTTTCCTACAGTTAAGACAACAAACATTGCCTGAAACAAGCTCAAATCATGCAGCCTTCCATACATTGAAAAATACTTACACAATCAATCAATCAATCAATCAAGCATTTGTATAGCGCGCTACTCACCCGGAGGGTCTCAAGGCGCTTGGGGGAGGGGGGTCCGCTACTGTTCGAACAGCCAGGTCTTGAGTTGCTTCCTGAAGGAGAGGTGGTCTTGGGTAAGGCGGAGGTGGATGGGTAGGGAGTTCCACGTCTTGGCAGCCAGGTAGGAGAAGGATCTTCCTCCCGTTGTGGCTCTTCGGATGCGGGGGACGGCGGCGAGGGCGTGGTTGGTCGATCGTAGCTGGCGGGTGGGAGTGTAGAAGGTCAGACGGTCGTTGAGGTATCTGGGGCCTTGGTTGTGGAGAGCTTTGTGTGCGTGGGTGAGGAGTCGGAACGTGATTCTCTTGCTGACGGGGAGCCAGTGCAGGTCTCTCAGGTGTCTGGTGATGTGGCTGTGTCGGGGGATGTCCAGGATGAGTCGAGCTGAGGCGTTCTGGATGCGTTGGAGTCTTTTTTGAAGTTTGGCTAGTTGGAAGTTAACAGCATGTGTTAAGTTCAAAAGAACCTCAATCTGCAAAAATGGGACAATTTTTTGCTATCTAATTAACTAATGGGGGCCACTTTTATTTTGGTGCCCAGGTAGGGTGACCAGGCGTCCCGGATTTGCCAGGACGGTCCCCGTTTTTCACATTATTCAGCAGATGATAGATTATGTGGCAAATGCACAATAATGCTTAAAACGCCACCGCAGAATAGCACAATTGGAGCAGCATATAAATAGATTCCACCTACCTCAGCGAGGACTGCATGAACCCACGCAAACCCGGCTTCAATGGTCATGAAACAGATTTGCCAATGTTGGGCTGTACAGATATCCTGAATCATCGGGCAACTCCCGCGCCCCAGTCACCACACTGTTATTGAAATAATCTGCAGAACTAAAGCAGCTCTTTTGGTACATTTGAGATTAAAAAACTGTCTTTGTCTTTATTATAATATAGAAAACCCGAAACGCGGCCGATTTCCAAAGAACTGCACGAGTGTGACGTCATGTTTTCCTCATACCGCGGCTTCTACGGGGGCAATAGGTATTTTTTTCCGCACATTATGGATATGGTAAAATAACGTCCTACAAAAAATATAGAAAATAAATAAAATGGCCTAGCCATGAATGTGCTAGCGTTGTACCGTCTCTCTAGACAGTGTGGTGTGTCGAGGCCCTGGTACATAAGCCCTTACAAATACTTCAAATGACATCATTAAAATGTCCCAGCTATGATTCGTCCTGAGAGTGAAGTCTCCAGACACAGCCGGCTTTACCTCTCCTCTTTGTGGTGGGATTTGTGCGCTTACTGTGAGATGCCTGTGAGCCCTGAAGTGGCTGGGCGGGCTCAGCCTATATGGCTACTGTGAGCTTGGTTCTATTTGCTCAAATTATTGCACCCAGTGCCCGTGCGCTAATACTAAACATAAAACATGTGATCGTTTCCTAGTTATTTCATTCAGCGCCAAGAGGCCCTGGCGCCATATAAATAACCGCTACAAATATTCCCTCTTCTGAAGTAACGCGAGGAGCGGCAGCAACAAACATCAAACACTGCGCTCACTTCCAGGTCTCCCACGCTCGACCCCCCACCTCCCCTTTCCACAGTAGATGAGAACCCCGATTCCACACAGCAATCATCAAGCCGTGGCACTGCCATCAGCCCCCAGGGGGCATTAATAGGCACTCACGGGGGTGGAGGGCCCTTTCACATTCTGCACCACAATGGGCGGCCGCTCACCTTGTACTTCAGAGACAAAGGCAGGGCTGTTGGGATGGATGAGATGGGCGGGCTGGGGCTGGCTCCAGACACCGTCCTATGGGTACTGAAGACATGTCTGTGGTATGTGATGGGCGGGCTGGGGCTGGCTCCAGACACCGTCCTATGGGTACTGAAGGCATGTCTGAGGCATGTGAGCGCTGGGCTGGCTCCAGAGCTGCATACAGCTTGTTTTGGTGAAATGTTTTAGGAGGTGGGGGGTCCAACTGCTTTGTTCTGTCACATGACATTGCATCCTAGCGCCCTCCTCTCCTTTGAGGCACTGAATAATGCAAAACAACACCAGTATTACAGCTTGCTGCCGGGGGTGTCTTGGGGCTCAAAAGCCCTAGCAGAAATCGATGCAATAACAACATAGGCCTGTTGTTAACGTGCAGGTCTACCTTGGGAGCCTTTCATCCTCCCAATGTCGATTAAGTGACTGCCGTCGAACTGGGTAATAACACCTATTCTTTACACTGTTGCTAAACTGTGGCAATAACCTTGATGTAAAAAAATATAATTCATTATAAAGAGGATCGCAACAATATAGGTAATTATTATTATATTAATAATTGTGGTGTGCTTAGCTCACACTGCTTACTGAATAGTCTCTCGTGATCATTTAGATAGCAAGAGCCAAAAACACCAAACTCAATAGCACCCATATGAGACCGACCTAGTAAGGATAACAGGCTGACCCTGCCCGGTCGGGTTTGAACCCGTGGTACGTTTGTGAATCCAGAGCTGCCCCTATCACGGCACCCGCCATCTTGGATGAGCTTGGTGGAAATTCCAGTTGTCGAGTTGCAAATGGCTTCTATCGGACCCAGTTGCCTCACGTGGGTTCTAGGACAGTAAAGTACCTGTGAAGAACGCAGCACACACAGAGAAGGGCACTTAAAACCTCCATCGGAAACCAATTGTTCCCCGTTGCTGACTGACAGCGCCACTCACAAAAGTCACAACACTGCGAAAAATATTTCAACAATATGAATTTCGAGATCGGGTTTGGAGTCCCACGTGGCCCCTCAGAGGCGCATCTCTTTCAGGCTCGACGAAAACTCACTGCTACAGAGTTATAGCACACAGAGCGTCGAAAGTTACAAAACAAGAGGCAGACTCTTGACGCGCATGCGCGCGCGCATGCGAGAGTCTGGACAGGTCAGGCAAAAGGAAGTGCGAATGCAGGCAGCCAATCAAATGAAAAAAAAGCATTTACAAATGCAATAGGACTCGCATTTACGCGAGTCCTATTGCATTGTAAACAAAAATGCGGGCGCCGAAGAAGGCAGGAACGGGAGTGGGTGGGGGGGTGGGGGTGGCCAGAGAAGTCACGGACTGCGGGAGGGAACAGGGGGAGGCAGGGGAACAAAAGAGTTGCTGAAGTAAAGGGGCTGATAGCCATGGAAGGATAAAAATGATGTCATGGCATTAAGGAGGCGGGACTAATACGCCGGCAACCAATCAGAATGCAGCATTTCAGATTTGAGCCAATCAAAAGCATGGGCAGAAAGTGGGCGGAGCTTCCCCCACAATACTGTATACAGCATCTCTCGACGAGACAGCGCATGCGCTGCCTAGCCGAGACCTAAAAAGGAATGTGTCCTTGTACAATTTAAGATGATAGAATTATTGATCAATCCAGTTACTTGACAGACAATTCCCCATCTTAAAGGGGCCATTCAGTGAATGATGCTGCAATTAATGTAAAAGCTGCAGCAGACATCATGAAACAAACAAACATTCTTAAATGCCTATTGGTGATTCATACAGGGGGTATGAGAGGCAACATATATAGACAGTAAGTTACAAGGTCTCTGTATTTAAAAAATGATCCACGTCGCTATTTGTAGCCTTGGTGTGTCTTTATTGCAGGAATGCTGGATAAAGATGTGGTATCCGCAAAAGGTAGATCCGTGTTGGGTCGTAGAATCTCGCCAAGGTAAGGAGATCAGCAAGATTCAGGTCCGTGTTTGGATGGCGTCAGGTCCCGTCGCTACCGACGGGACCTGACGCCATCCGAACACGGATCGCGCCTCGCTTGCTTAAAGAAGGTACCTATCTTCATTCCACGTCCTGACACGGACCTGAATCTTGCGGATCTCCTTACCTTGGCGAGATTCTACGACCCAACACGGATCTACCTTTTGCGGATACCACATCTTTACCTTGGCAAGATTACATTACGCTCCATTCGCCCTGAAGAAGCCCATGTTTGGGCGAAACGCGTTGGCTGTGCATTTATGAAAACCCAGCATTCCTGCAATAAAGACACACCAAGGCTACAAATAGCGACGTGGACTCATTTTTCAAATACAGAGACCTTGTAACTTACTGTCTATATATGTTGCCTCTCATACCCTCTGTATGAATGTTTAACTTTATGGTCAAGTGGTAGCTGGCCATTTGAGGTGGGCAATATCCCAGAAGGATAGTGACTAGACTGGGCAGTGCAATCCTCTCGAAAACCCGGCTGCCTCTTCCAATTGTTGCCTATTGGTGATGTTCAGAGGTGCACGACTGGGTAAAGAGAGCTCTTTTTTTTTTTACATTGGGTGGACCCGTTAAAGAATTTGCATTTTTGTTTTTTTTACTAAATTCATCATGGCCAGACAAGCTGAGCAAAAATGTCCTTGAACTTAATGTCAGGAGGAATGAAGCTTAACACTACAGGAGGTCAAACACCTGGACACCTGTGTACCTACTAGTGGAATTATTTCCGATTTGATCTTTGGTATTATAAATCTACATATTTAAAAGCAAACTAAAACCAATGCTATTCTGAATTAGTTTAGACAAATCATCATAAGACTAGCATTAAGAGCCAATTTAGTCACGTGAAGCACCTTACAAATGCCATTAATAATAATAACCTCTAACAAATGAATAATTTGGGTTGTATGGAATGTAGTGGCAGACCAAAGCAGACCATACTCTGCATTCAAGTAAATCACACAATAATTTAGAAAGTGGCTGGTTTTGCGAAAGAGGATATCTCCAGAGATATGATATTAATTGCTGATGAGAAAGAGGGAGCGCGGGCATTTAAAACTAGATTAAAACAATGCTAAGTAACAATTCACTGGTTCACGAGGTCCTTCAAAAATATTATTTTCCTTTTATACAGTTGAAGGAGGGAAGCATTAATATAAAGTGAAAGGCATGGTCTAATTTCTCACAAGAGGTACATGTTTGCATGCACAGAGGGTAAATGCAGACAGAGCATTTTAAAAAGTGATGTCTGCAAATGGAAAGAGGGACAGATGGGGATGTATACTGTTAAAAAAGTAGATGTATCGGTTGGGGGAAATCAATAGCTCCACTCAATGAGGTACACAGACTAAAAAAGACGCTGTCCCTTTAAACACTTGACACGCCCAGCAGAAGGTTGAAGCGACCAAGAAATTAGGCGATTTCAGTCACAAATTAGAAATAAACAGGCAGCATTTGTAGGACCCCAAGAGGTATGCAGGGAGGCAGACTCTCCTTGGACCAGTAAGCACTTCCAGACCGGGGAGAGCAGGCAGCCTGGCCCCGGGGGTGCAGGGTTCTTCCATGGCTGTTCTCAATTGGCCGGGGCTCCTACACGCAGCGACTTGTGAGCCAAGTTAAATAAAAAGCAAACAAAAGGAGATGATGGACTGAGTGCTGAAACTTTTCAAACACTCACCCCCAGATCTGGGTTGAATCCATCATCATTCTTTAGCTCACTTTGCCACCCCAGTTCAGACATAGCTATATGCAAATCAGTCTTGACCCTGTGCCTCATGGGAACAGTCCAGACCGAACTGCCAAGCCATGCTTCCCTGGACCGGAATCAAGCATCCTGGGACCGGTTTCGGGCTAACAGCCCTCATCAGCCAGGCTAGCTTGAATCCAGTGGCAAAGTGAGCAAGGGACCCACGTCTGGGCATACCCTGCCAACCTAGGGCGAACAAAGCAAACACAAGGAGATGATGGACGGAGTGCTGAAACCTTTCAAACACTCACCCCAGTCACAGATCTGGGTTGAATCCATCATCATTCTTTAGCTCACTTTGCCACCCCAGTTCAGACATAGCTATATGCAAATCAGTCTTGACCTTGTGACTCATGCGAACAGTCCAGACCGAACTGCCAAGCCATGCTTCCCTGGACCGGAATCAAGTATCCTGGGACCGGTTTCAGGCTAACAGCCCTCATCAGCCAAGCTGGCTTGAATCCAGTGGCAAAGGAAGCAAGGGACCCACGTCTGGGCATACCCTGCCAACCTAAGGCGAACAAAGCAAACACAAGGAGATGATGGACGGAGAGCTGAAACTTTTCAGACACTCATCCCCAGTCACAGATCTGGGTTGAATCCATCATCATTCTTTAGCTCACTTTGCCACCCCAGTTCAGACACAGCTATATGCAAATCAGTCTTGTACCTGTGCCTCATGGGAACAGTCCAGACCGAACTGCCAAGCCATGTCTTCCCTGGACCGGAATCAAGCATCCTGGGACCGGTTTCGGGCTAACAGCCCTCATCAGCCAGGCTAGCTTGAATCGAGTGGCAAAGTGAGCAAGGGACCCACGTCTGGGCATACCCTGCCAACTTAGGGCGAACAAAGCAAACACAAGGAGATGATGGACGGAGTGCTGAAACTTTTCAGACACTCACCCCCAGTCACAGATCTGAGTTGAATCCATCATCATTCTTTAGCTCACTTTGCCACCTCAGTTCAGACATAGCTATATGCAAATCAGTCTTAACCCTGTGCCTCATGGGAACAGTCCAGACCGAACTGCCAAGCAATGTCTTCCCTGGACCGGAATCAAGCATCCTGGGACCGATTTCGGGCTAACAGCCCTCATCAGCCAGGCTAGCTTGAATCTAGGGGCAAAGTCAGCAAGGGACCCACATCTGGGCATACCCTGCCAACTTAGGGCGAACAAAGCAAACACAAGGAGATGATGGACGGAGTGCTGAAACCTTTCAAACACTCATCCCCAGCTCTGGGTTGAATCCATCATCATTCTTTAGCTCACTTTGCCACCCCAGTTCAGACATAGCTATATGCAAATCAGTCTTGACCCTGTGCCTCATGGGAACAGTCCAGCCCGAACTGCCAAGCCATGTCTTCCCTGGACCGGAATCAAGCATCCTGGGACCGGTTTCGGGCTAACAGCCCTCATCAGCCAGGCTAGCTTGAATCCAGTGGCAAAGTGAGCAAGGGACCCACGTCTGGGCATACCCTGACAACCTAGGGCGAACAAAGCAAACACAAGGAGATGATGGACGGAGTGCTGAAACTTTTCAAACACTCACCCCAGTCACAGATCTGGCTTGAATTCATCATCATTCTTTAGCTCACTTTGCCACCCCAGTTCAGACATAGCTATATGCAAATCAGTCTTGACCCTGTGCCTCACGGGAACAGTCCAGACCGAACTGCCAAGCCATACTTCCCTGGACCGGAATCAAGCATCCTGGGACCGGTTTCGGGCTAACAGCCCTCATCAGCCAGGCTAGCTTGAATCCAGTGGCAAAGTGAGCAAGGGACCCACGTCTGGGCATACCCTGCCAACCTAGGGCGAACAAAGCAAACACAAGGAGATGATGGACGGAGAGCTGAAACTTTTCAGACACCCATCCCCAGTCACAGATCTGGGTTCAATCCATCATCATTCTTTAGCTCACTTTGCCACCCCAGTTCAGACACAGCTATATGCAAATCAGTCTTGTACCTGTGCCTCATGGGAACAGTCCAGACGGAACTGCCAAGCCATGTCTTCCCTGGACCGGAATCAAGCATCCTGGGACCGATTTCGGGCTAACACCCCTCATCAGCCAGGCTAGCTTGAATCGAGTGGCAAAGTGAGCAAGGGACCGATATCTGGGCATACCCTGCCAACTTAGGGCGAACAAAGCAAACACAAGGAGATGATGGACGGAGTGCCGACACTTTTCAGACACTCACCCACAGTCACAGATCTGAGTTGAATCCATCATCATTCTTTAGCTCACTTTGCCACCTCAGTTCAGACATAGCTATATGCAAATCAGTCTTGGCCCTGTGCCTCATGGGAACAGTCCAGACCGAACTGCCAAGCCATGTCTTCCCTGGACCGGAATCAAGCATCCTGGGACCGATTTCAGGCTAACAGCCCTCATCAGCCAGGCTAGTTTGAATCTAGGGGCAAAGTGAGCAAGGGACCCACGTCTGGGCATACCCTGCCAACTTAGGGCGAACAAAGCAAACACAAGGAGATGATGGACGGAGTACTGAAACCTTTCAAACACTCACCCCCAGATCTGGGTTGAATCCATCATCATTCTTTAGCTCACTTTGCCACCCCATTTCAGACATAGCTATATGCAAATCAGTCTTGACCCTGTGCCTCATGGGAACAGTCCAGCCCGAACTGCCAAGCCATGTCTTCCCTGGACCGGAATCAAGCATCCTGGGACCGATTTCGGGCTAACAGCCCTCATCAGCCAGGCTAGCTTGAATCCAGTGGCAAAGTGAGCAAGGGACCCACGTCTGGGCATAACCTGCCAACCTAGGGCGAACAAAGCAAACACAAGGAGATGATGGACGGCGTGCTGAAACTTTTCAAACACTCACCCCAGTCACAGATCTGGGTTCAATCCATCATCATGCTTTAGCTCACTTTGCCACCCCAGTTCAGACATAGCTATATGCAAATCAGTCTTGACCCTGTGCCTCATGGGAACAGTCCAGACCGAACTGCCAAGCCATGCTTCCCTGGACCGGAATCAAGCATCCTGGGACCAGTTTCGGGCTAACAGCCCTCATCAGCCAGGCTGGCTTGAATCCAGTGGCAAAGTGAGCAAGGGACCCACGTCTGGGCATACCCGGACAACCTAGGGCGAACAAAGCAAACACAAGGAGATGATGGACGGAGAGCTGAAACTTTTCAGACACTCATCCCCAGTCACAGATCTGGGTTCAATCCATCATCATTCTTTAGCTCACTTTGCCACCCCAGTTCAGACACAGCTATATGCAAATCAGTCTTGTACCTGTGCCTCATGGGAACAGTCCAGACCGAACTGCCAAGCCATGTCTTCCCTGGACCGGAATCAAGCATCCTGGGACCGGTTTCGGGCTAACAACCCTCATCAGCCAGGCTGGCTTGAATCCAGTGGTTAAGTGAGCAAGGGACCCACGTCTGGGCATACCCTGCCAACCTAGGGTGAACAAAGCAAACACAAGGAGATGATGGACGGAGAGCTGAAACTTTTCAAACACTCACCCCAGTCACAGATCTGGGTTCAATCCATCATCATTCTTTAGCTCACTTTGCCACCCCAGTTCAGACACAGCTATATGCAAATCAGTCTTGACCCTGTGACTCATGGGAACAGTCCAGACCGAACTGCCAAACCATGCTTCCCTGGACCGGAATCAAGTATCCTGGGACCGGTTTCAGGCTAACAGCCCTCATCAGCCAAGCTGGCTTGAATCCAGTGGCAAAGGGAGCAAGGGACCCACGTCTGGGCATACCCTGCCAACTTAGGGCGAACAAAGCAAACACAAGGAGATGATGGACGGAGTGCTGAAACTTTTCAGACACTCACCCCCAGTCACAGATCTGAGTTGAATCCATCATCATTCTTTAGCTCACTTTGCCACCTCAGTTCAGACATAGCTATATGCAAATCAGTCTTAACCCTGTGCCTCATGGGAACAGTCCAGACCGAACTGCCAAGCAATGTCTTCCCTGGACCGGAATCAAGCATCCTGGGACCGATTTCGGGCTAACAGCCCTCATCAGCCAGGCTAGCTTGAATCTAGGGGCAAAGTCAGCAAGGGACCCCCATCTGGGCATAAACTGCCAACTTAGGGCGAACAAAGCAAACACAAGGAGATGATGGACGGAGTGCTGAAACCTTTCAAACACTCACCCCCAGATCTGGGTTGAATCCATCATCATTCTTTAGCTCACTTTGCCACCCCAGTTCAGACATAGCTATATGCAAATCAGTCTTGACCCTGTGCCTCATGGGAACAGTTCAGCCCGAACTGCCAAGCCATGTCTTCCCTGGACCGGAATCAAGCATCCTGGGACCGGTTTCAGGCTAACAGCCCTCATCAGCCAGGCTAGCTTGAATCCAGTGGCAAAGTGGGCAAGGGACCCACGTCTGGGCATACCCTGCCAACCTAGGGCGAACAAAGCAAACACAAGGAGATGATGGACGGAGTGCTGAAACTTTTCAAACACTCACCCCAGTCACAGATCTGGGTTGCATTCATCATCATTCTTTAGCTCACTTTGCCACCCCAGTTCAGACATAGCTATATGCAAATCAGTCTTGACCCTGTGCCTCATGGGAACAGTCCAGACCGAACTGCCAAGCCATACTTCCCTGGACCGGAATCAAGCATCCTGGGACCGGTTTCGGGCTAACAGCCCTCATCAGCCAGGCTAGCTTGAATCCAGTGGCAAAGTGAGCAAGGGACCCACGTCTGGGCATACCCTGCCAACCTAGGGCGAACAAAGCAAACACAAGGAGATGATGGACGGAGAGCTGAAACTTTTCAGACACTCATCCCCAGTCACAGATCTGGGTTCAATCCATCATCATTCTTTAGCTCACTTTGCCACCCCAGTTCAGACACAGCTATATGCAAATCAGTCTTGTACCTGTGCCTCATGGGAACAGTCCAGACGGAACTGCCAAGCCATGTCTTCCCTGGACCGGAATCAAGCATCCTGGGACCGATTTCGGGCTAACACCCCTCATCAGCCAGGCTAGCTTGAATCGAGTGGCAAAGTGAGCAAGGGACCGACGTCTGGGCATACCCTGCCAACTTAGGGCGAACAAAGCAAACACAAGGAGATGATGGACGGAGTGCCGACACTTTTCAGACACTCACCCACAGTGTCAGGACTCACGGGAGGTTTCCTCCTTCTAACTGTATGCTGGCTACCATTTTCCCCTACAAACTTACCAAAAGTCAGATAATCCCTCAAGCTGGAGTGCTTGTTGGCACCGATGGAACTCCAAGATGGCTGCCAACATGCACATACTGCGACAGCACACCACTGTTAGCAGTCTAGTCTTTTAGGCTTCATGACATCAGGTGAAGTGTGCTTCAACATTCCACTGTGCACTTCACTGAAGAAATAATTTGAAGAGCACCTGTTTTCCCAGCGTCGTGGAAGTCAGTTAGGGTAGTTGCGATAAAATCGGGTTAGCTTCGTCGGAACTACATTCCCTCACTAATCAGGTTAGTGTTAAACTTGTAGCTAATATAAAACATTCTGTGAGAAAAGGTTATTGTGTCAGAGGTAAATTTCTATTTAAAGAGAAAAAAGGAAACAAGTCAGAATATATTTTCCTTCGTTTGAAAACTGGAAATACTTTTTTCAGTAATTGCTTTCCTTAGCTGAGAAGATTAAATAAAAAGCTTTTTGAATCAGCTGTCTTTTTCAGCTGTTCCAGAATCTGTCAGACGCAGGCGTGACCTTTCAACACGCAGTGTCTTCTTAGACTGAAACTTGTTCACTCTTCTGAGAATTAATTAAAAGGTGAAGTCAGGGTCAAAGGCCCGGCATGTTTCTTTCTCATGCCATGTGTTAAAGAACTCCAGTAATGTTCTCCTCACGTATGGCAGTGCTTCCAGCAAACATTAAAACCAAAGGCCTGAATAAAAGGAACGCTTCCTTTTAACATTTAACCTAAGTTCTGAAGCATTGTTTAAAAACTAATTAAAGACAGAAAACCAGTCATCCTACTACAGAAACCCCAGTTCAAGGCCCACTCCAGTCTCTTAACAGTGAGTTAATAGAAAGAAAGAGAAACCCAAATAATACATAAATTAGGAATACAGAAATAAATACTTACCTTATCTTTCTTACATTAAGGAATAGCAGGATCAAGTGCAGATTGTACCTGAGAACGAAAAGGAAAGAGATCTGAGTGAAGACTTCTCATACAACCTAGCAAACAATACATGAGAAGTAGAAGAGAAGTAAGCTTCAGTAAACATTCTGGTAAGATAAGTTATTTATACACCATAGAAAAACAGTAAGTTAAAAGGCACAATAAATAAAGGTTTTTACATGTTAATGTTGCAGTCCAGTAAGAAGAAGAAGACGTAGCTGAACAGGCAGAATATTGGAGCAGTCTCTTCTCTGTCCCCAACCCCTTTTCCCCCTTAGAACTTACCTGCAATGGAATACTAAAAGACCTAGCAGGGTTGGTTCTGAGAAGGGTATTGGGACCTAGCGTCATTCTGCTCCTGTGTGGTTCAGACAGCAAAAGGGATTTAGACCCTGACAGAGTGAAGTGCCCACGTTGGTACAAGCACCTGAGCAGAATGGCAGAAGGACTTGATTTAAAAAATTTGGGCGAGATTTTGAGTAATATACAAAGGGACTTGGAGGCAGTCAGAGAGGAAAATAAAATACTAAGACAGGAGATAATAACCTTTAAAACGGGAACACCAGCTTTGGGATCTAGGCCAAGCACCGCATCCTTTGAAACCCAGAGTCCTAACATCAGCACTTCATCCTTTGCCCCCACACAAGTAATCCACTCATTATCCCCAGTAATTCCTCTTGCCCCTCCAGAGCGATTTAATGGAGACCCGCAGAAAGCGCAAATTTTTTTGACCCAATGCTCTCTGCATTTTATGTGCCGTCCAACGATCTTCCCCGATGCTCAATCCCGAGTGGCGTTTATCTTGTCCTACCTTAGTGGGGACGCCGCCTCATGGTCCATGCCACTAGTAACCAAGGATGACCCAATTTTGTACAGTTTAGATGACTTCAAGAAGGAATTTCTCCGAATTTTTGATAGAAGAACAGCATCTCAAGCTTCAGACAACGAACTGTTGGAATTAAAGCAAGGAAACCGAGAACTCGTGTCTTACCTAGCCCAATTTAATAAACTAGTGGTCGAGACCAACTGGCCCGAGGATAAAAGAGCAGCAGTATTCTATAGAGGATTGCGAGAGGAATTGAAGGACGCTCTATCTCAAATCCCTAATCGACCCACCGACATCTCTGCCTTAGTGGATTTAACCTTAGAGATCGATTATCGGCAAAGTGAGCGGAAAGGAGAACGGCGGAAGGAGCTTAGACCAAGTGTTCCTCGTTTTGACCGTGTCAAAACAGAATCCACACGGACAGTAGAGAGTTCTTCGGGAATTGAACCCATGCAAATCGGTGTAGTCAGAGGTCCACTCTCTAAAGAAGAAAAAGAAAAGAGAAGGCTGAACAAACTGTGCCTATATTGTGGAAGAAGTGGACATTTTGTCAAGAATTGCTTAAAAAGACCAAAGTTGCCTGCTAAGGAGAAGGAAAACTAGAGGCACCACAGGTAAGGGGAGTTGGACCTGTGGATGCGAATGGAAAAACGACTCCAACAAATCACCAATTGGCAAACACACTACAAGTCTCCTCTCCCCATTTGGTTATGACTGTGACCTTAAGGTTTAGAGATGTGGTTTTGACAGGAATCATCGTCATGGTAGATTCTGGGGCAACAGGTAATTTCTCCGACCACAAATTCGCTAGCCTGATCGGTTTACAAGCTATCAAGAAGGAGAAAAGTGAGAAGGTCAGAGCGGTGGATGGTACGGATTTAACTTCAGGGCCCATAACCAGTCATACTGAATTGGTACACATGACTACTGTCGAAGGACACCAAGAGACCTTGCAATTTAATTTAATAGACGCCCCCAATTTCAACTGATTCTAGGTCTACCATGGCTAACGGAACACAACCCGTTAATTGATTGGGAGCCCGAACTATTCAATTAAATTCAGACTACTGCACCAAAAATTGTTTCGACGACCAGACACATTCTTCTGTAATCTGCGCTGCCACCCAATTGTGTGAAGGTGGAGGTTCGGTATGTGCGATCCAAACTACCATGATACCAGATGAATACCAAGACTTTGCAGACGTCTTTGATGAGAAAAAGGCAGAGACGTTACCCCCCACAGGCCCTATGACTGCAAAATTGATCTAGAACCAGGGGCTAATCTACCATGCAGCAGAGTTTACGCATTAACGGAGAAGGAAAACATCCATTTGAAGGAATACCTAGCTAAGAATCTGGAGAACGGATTTATCCGACCGTCGCAGTCCCCTGTCTCTTCCCCACTTTTTTTCGTGCCGAAAAAGGGGGAGATCTCAGGACTTGTATTGACTTTAGAGCGATTAACAGGATAACTGTGAAGAATCGTTATCCATTGCCTCTCATTTCAGTACTAATTGATCAAGTGAAGGAAGCAAAGATATACACTCGCCTAGACCTACGAGGAGCGTACCACTTGATTAGACTCCGGGAAGGCGACGAGTGGAAGATCATGCGTTCAGGACCAAATTTGGCCTTTATGAGTATCTTGTGATGCCATATGGTCTCTGTAACGCACCAGCGGCCTTCCAGTACTTTATCAATGATGTTTTAAGTGAATTCATTGACCGATGCGCTATAGTATACATAGATGACATCCTGATTTATTCCAACACGGTTGAAGAACATCACAACCAGGTCAGAGCAGTTTTACAACGTCTACGAGAGAACTCTCTATACGTTAAATTGGAGAAATGCCTCTTCAACACAGATACAGTAGAATTCCTAGGTTTTGTGTTATCACCTGCAGGAGTTCGAATGGATGAGCAAAAAGTGAAGGCGATAACAGACTGGAAATCTCCTACCAGTATCAAAGAGGTTCAAAGCTTTATCGGATTCTCTAATTTTTACAGACGATTCATTAATGGATTCTCCAATAAGATACTTCCGCTGACTCGTCTTCTGAAGAAAGGAGTTCCGTTCCAATGGTCAGAAGAAGCAGAAGAAGCTTTTCAGTTGATGAAGGACAGTTTCACCACAGCACCGGTGCTGCTTCATGCAGATCCCTCTGAGCCTTTTTATTTGGAGACAGACGCATCGGACCTAGCCATCGGGGAATACTTTCTCAGAGGCACAAGGACACGGGACAGTTACACCCGGTGGCATATCGGTCCCGCAAACTCAACTCCTGCGGAATGCAACTATACGATTACAGAAAAAGAACTCTTGGCAATCAAAGATGCCTTCAAAGATTGGAGGCATTACTTAATGGGGGCAAAACACACTGTAACGGTGTTTACGGACCACCGCAACCTAAAATTTTTGCGATCTGCTCGAACTCTCACACCACGTCAGCTGCGTTGGTCTCTTTACTTCGCGGACTTTGATTTTGTTATCACTTTTCGTCCCGGATCCAAGAATGGAAAGGCTGATGTCCTCTCTAGACTCGACACAGAAAATCAAACTTCAGTCATTGAAAACCAGCAAATCATACCTGATGGAAAATTCATTGGAACTATCTCCTTAGAACCTTTTGAACATCACGTTCGAAATTTGATGACCGACCTTGAAATGGAGAACTGGGCCACAGAAGATCCACAACGTTTCATTCGCAATGGCCTCCCCTATTTAGGTACCACCCTGTATTTACCCACCAAGGAGCTTCAGCTGAAGGCAATGCAGGAATGTCACGACAACCCTCTGGCTGGCCACAAAGGTGTTGTGAAAACCGAAGAATTACTCAAACGTCGTTTCTGGTGGCCATACATGTGCCGAGACGTCCGTCAATATGTGTTAGGCTGTGAAATTTGTGCACGGGGAAAATCGGACAGACAAGCTCCTAAAGGTCTCCTACAACCCATGCCAACCCCCCATATCCTTGGCACACAGTCTCCTTAGATTTGATTGTTGATCTACCTTCTTCCCATGGGTATGATACCATTCTTGTAGTTGTCGACACTTTTAGTAAGATGGCACATTATATACCCTTCAAAGGTACACCCACTGCTAAACAATTGTCCCAACTTTTCAATCAACATGTTATTCGCCTTCATGGGATTCCTAGGGTCCTCGCTTCAGACAGGGGCTCTCAGTTCCTATCACGATTTTGGAAGGCTTACATCAAAGGCCTTAATATTGACCATCGTTATTCCACCAGTTTTCACCCAGAAACTGATGGTCAGACTGAACGCATTAACCAAGACCTAGAACAACACCTCAGACTTTATTTGTTAGATGAGGAGGGTGACTGGCCTGACCACTTATGGACTGCGGAGTATGCTCACAATAATGCTCTAAATGTATCCACTGGCCACTCCCTTTCTTTATAAACTCAGGCAGACATCCCAATTCTCATGCTAATTTTGATGATATTAATGTTCCTGCTGTTCAAGATATTGCCCGACAGTTAACTAAAATTCATCACTCAGTAACCCAGAATTTGTCGATCGCGAAGGATCGTTACAAACACTTCGCTGACCGAAAACGTAAAAAGAACCTGAGCTTCATGTAGGAGACTTAGTCTGGTTGAGTACAAAAATCTCAGACTCAAAGGTCCCCGTAAATTTCAGCCTCGTTTTATGGGTCCTTATCCAATTGAGAAGGTCATAAATCCAGTCACTTATCAACTATCTCTTCCTGGTTCTACCAAAATTCATCCAGTATTTCATGTTTCTCTCCTTAAACCAATTCAACCGGGGTTGCGTAGGGTTTCCCTCCTGATCCTCTGATGGTTAATGGTGAGGCGGAGTACGAAGTTAAACGAATTTTGGATTCAAAACTCATCCGCAATGAAATTTTCTACCTCATTGATTGGCAAGGTTATGGACCTGATGAACGTTCCTGGGAAAAGAGTACTAATGTCCATGCCCCCGCTTAATTAGAGCCTTTCATGCCAAATTCCCTGCCAAACCACGACCGGAGGAAACCCCGTTGGGAGGGGGTACTGTCAGGACTCACGGGAGGTTTCCTCCTTCTAACTGTATGCTGGCTACCATTTTCCCCCTACAAACTTACCAAAAGTCAGATAATCCTCAAGCTGGAGTGCTTGTTGGCACCGATGGAACTCCAAGATGGCTGCCAACATGCACATACTGCGACAGCACACCACTGTTAGCAGTCTAGTCTTTTAGGCTTCATGACATCAGGTGAAGTGTGCTTCAACATTCCACTGTGCACTTCACTGAAGAAATAATTTGAAGAGCACCTGTTTTCCCAGCGTCGTGGAAGTCAGTTAGGTAGTTGCGATAAAATCGGGGTTAGCTTCGTCGGAACTACATTCCCTCACTAATCAGGTTAGTGTTAAACTTGTAGCTAATATAAAACATTCTGTGAGAAAAGGTTATTGTGTCAGAGGTAAATTTCTATTTAAAGAGAAAAAAGGAAACAAGTCAGAATATATTTTCCTTCGTTTGAAAACTGGAAATACTTTTTTCAGTAATTGCTTTCCTTAGCTGAGAAGATTAAATAAAAGCTTTTTGAATCAGCTGTCTTTTTCAGCTGTTCCAGAATCTGTCAGACGCAGGCGTGACCTTTCAACACGCAGTGTCTTCTTAGACTGAAACTTGTTCACTCTTCTGAGAATTAATTAAAAGGTGAAGTCAGGGTCAAAGGCCCGGCATGTTTCTTTCTCATGCCATGTGTTAAAGAACTCCAGTAATGTTCTCCTCACGTATGGCAGTGCTTCCAGCAAACATTAAAACCAAAGGCCTGAATAAAAGGAACGCTTCCTTTTAACATTTAACCTAAGTTCTGAAGCATTGTTTAAAAACTAATTAAAGACAGAAAACCAGTCATCCTACTACAGAAACCCCAGTTCAAGGCCCACTCCAGTCTCTTAACAGTGAGTTAATAGAAAGAAAGAGAAACCCAAATAATACATAAATTAGGAATACAGAAATAAATACTTACCTTATCTTTCTTACATTAAGGAATAGCAGGATCAAGTGCAGATTGTACCTGAGAACGAAAAGGAAAGAGATCTGAGTGAAGACTTCTCATACAACCTAGCAAACAATACATGAGAAGTAGAAGAGAAGTAAGCTTCAGTAAACATTCTGGTAAGATAAGTTATTTATACACCATAGAAAAAACAGTAAGTTAAAAGGCACAATAAATAAAGGTTTTTACATGTTAATGTTGCAGTCCAGTAAGAAGAAGAAGACGTAGCTGAACAGGCAGAATATTGGAGCAGTCTCTTCTCTGTCCCCAACCCCTTTTCCCCCTTAGAACTTACCTGCAATGGAATACTAAAAGACCTAGCAGGGTTGGTTCTGAGAAGGGTATTGGGACCTAGCGTCATTCTGCTCCTGTGTGGTTCAGACAGCAAAAGGGATTTAGACCCTGACACACAGTCACAGATCTGAGTTGAATCCATCATCATTCTTTAGCTCACTTTGCCACCTCAGTTCAGACATAGCTATATGCAAATCAGTCTTGGCCCTGTGCCTCATGGGAACAGTCCAGACCGAACTGCCAAGCCATGTCTTCCCTGGACCGGAATCAAGCATCCTGGGACCGATTTCGGGCTAACAGCCCTCATCAGCCAGGCTAGTTTGAATCTTAGGGCAAAGTGAGCAAGGGACCCACGTCTGGGCATACCCTGCCAACTTAGGGCGAACAAAGCAAACACAAGGAGATGATGGACGGAGTACTGTAACCTTTCAAACACTCACCCCCAGATCTGGGTTGAATCCATCATCATTCTTTAGCTCACTTTGCCACCCCATTTCAGACATAGCTATATGCAAATCAGTCTTGACCCTGTGCCTCATGGGAACAGTCCAGCCCGAACTGCCAAGCCATGTCTTCCCTGGACCGGAATCAAGCATCCTGGGACCGATTTCGGGCTAACAGCCCTCATCAGCCAGGCTAGCTTGAATCCAGTGGCAAAGTGAGCAAGGGACCCACGTCTGGGCATAACCTGCCAACCTAGGGCGAACAAAGCAAACACAAGGAGATGATGGACGGTGTGCTGAAACTTTTCAAACACTCACCCCAGTCACAGATCTGGGTTGAATCCATCATCATTCTTTAGCTCACTTTGCCACCCCAGTTCAGACATAGCTATATGCAAATCAGTCTTGACCCTGTGCCTCATGGGAACAGTCCAGACCGAACAGCCAAGCCATGCTTCCCTGGACCGGAATCAAGCATCCTGGGACCAGTTTCGGGCTAACAGCCCTCATCAGCCAGGCTGGCTTGAATCCAGTGGCAAAGTGAGCAAGGGACCCACGTCTGGGCATACCCTGACAACCTAGGGCGAACAAAGCAAACACAAGGAGATGATGGACGGAGAGCTGAAACTTTTCAGACACTCATCCCCAGTCACAGATCTGGGTTCAATCCATCATCATTCTTTAGCTCACTTTGCCACCCCAGTTCAGACACAGCTATATGCAAATCAGTCTTGTACCTGTGCCTCATGGGAACAGTCCAGACCGAACTGCCAAGCCATGTCTTCCCTGGACCGGAATCAAGCATCCTGGGACCGGTTTTGGGCTAACAGCCCTCATCAGCCAGGCTCGCTTGAATCCAGTGGCAAAGTGAGCAAGGGATCCACGTCTGGGCATACCCTGCCAACTTAGGGCGAACAAAGCAAACAGAAGGAGATGATGGACGGAGTGCTGAAACCTTTCAAACACTCACCCCCAGATCTGGGTTGAATCCATCATCATTCTTTAGCTCACTTTGCCACCTCAGTTCAGACAAAGCTATATGCAAATCAGTCTTGACCCTGTGCCTCATGGGAACAGTCCAGAACGAACTGCCAAGCCATGTCTTCCCTGGACCGGAATCAAGCATCCTGGGACCGATTTCGGGCTAACAGCCCTCATCAGCCAGGCTAGCTTGAATCTAGGGGCAAAGTGAGCAAGGGTCCCACGTATGGGCATACCCTGCCAACTTAGGGCGAACAAAGCAAACACAAGGAGATGATGGACGGAGTGCTGAAACCTTTCAAACACTCACCCCCAGATCTGGGTTGAATCCATCATCATTCTTTAGCTAACTTTGCCACCCCAGTTCAGACATAGCTATATGCAAATCAGTCTTGACCCTGTGCCTCATGGGAACAGTCCAGACCGAACTGCCAAGCCATTTCTTCCCTGGACCGGAATTAAGCATCCTGGGAACGGTTTTGTGCTAACAGCCCTCATCAGCCAGGCTAGCTTGAATCCAGTGGCAAAGTGAGCAAGGGACCCATGTCTGGGCGTACCCTGCCAACCTAGGGCGAACAAAGCAAACACAAGGAGATGATGGACGGAGTGCTGAAACTTTTCAAACACTCACCCCAGTCACAGATCTGGGTTGAATCCATCATCATTCTTTAGCTCACTTTGCCACCCCAGTTCAGACATAGCTATATGCAAATCAGTCTTGTACCTGTGCCTCATGGAAACAGTCCAGACGGAACTACCAAGCCATGTCTTCCCTGGACCGGAATCAAGCATCCTGGGACCGGTTTCGGGCTAACACCCCTCATCAGCCAGGCTAGCTTGAATCGAGTGGCAAAGTGAGCAAGGGACCGACGTCTGGGCATACCCTGCCAACTTAGGGCGAACAAAGCAAACACAAGGAGATGATGGACGGAGTGCCGAAACTTTTCAGACACTCACTCCCAGTCACAGATCTGAGTTGAATCCATCATCATTCTTTAGCTCACTTTGCCACCTCAGTTCAGACATAGCTATATACAAATCAGTCTTGACCCTGTGCCTCATGGGAACAGTCCAGACCGAACTGCCAAGCCATGTCTTCCCTGGACCGGAATCAAGCATCCTGGGACCGATTTCGGGCTAACAGCCCTCATCAGCCAGGCTAGCTTGAATCTAGGGGCAAAGTGAGCAAGGGACCCACGTCTGGGCATACCCTGCCAACTTAGGGCGAACAAAGCAAACACAAGGAGATGATGGACGGAGTACTGAAACCTTTCAAACACTCACCCCCAGATCTGGGTTGAATCCATCATCATTCTTTAGCTCACTTTGCCACCCCAGTTCAGACATAGCTATATGCAAATCAGTCTTGACCCTGTGCCTCATGGGAACAGTCCAGACCGAACTGCCAAGCCATGTCTTCCCTGGACTGGAATCAAGCATCCTGGGACCGGTTTCGGGCTAACAGCCCTCATCAGCCAGGCTGGCTTGAATCCAGTGGCAAAGTGAGCAAGGGACCCACGTCTGGGCAAGGAGATGATGGACGGAGAGCTGAAACTTTTCAGACACTCATCCCCAGTCACAGATCTGGGTTAAATCCATCATCATTCTTTAGCTCACTGTGCCATTCCAGTGCAGACACAGCTATATGCAAATCAGTCTTGTACCTGTGCCTCATGGGAACAGTCCAGACCGAACTGCCAAGCCATGTCTTCCCTGGACTGGAATCAAGCATCCTGGGACCGGTTTCGGGCTAACTGCCCTCATCAGCCAGGCTAGCTTGAATCCAGTAGCAAAGTGAGCAAGGGACCCACGTCTGGGCATACCCTGCCAACTTAGGGCGAACAAAGCAAACACAAGGAGATGATGGACGGAGTGCTGAAACATTTCAGACACTCACCCCCAGTCACAGGTCTGAGTTGAATCCATCATCATTCTTTAGCTCACTTTGCCACCTCAGTTCAGACATAGCTATATGCAAATCAGATTTGACCCTGTGCCTCATGGGAACAGTCCAGACAGAACTGCCAAGCCATGTCTTCCCTGGACCGGAATCAAGCATCCTGGGACTGATTTCGGGCTAACAGCCCTCATTAGCCAGGCTAGCTTGAATCTAGGGGCAAAGTGAGCAAAGGACCCACATCTGGGCATACCCTGCCAACTTAGGGCGAACAAAGCAAACACAAGGAGTTGATGGACGGAGTGCTGAAACTTTTCAGACACTCACCCCCAGTCACAGATCTGGGTTGAATCCATCATCATTCTTTAGCTCACTTTGCCACCCCAGTACAGACACAGCTATATGCAAATCAGTCCTGACCCTGTGCCTCATGGGAACAGTCCAGACCGAACTGCCAAGCCATTTCTTCCCTGGATCGGAATCAAGCATCCTGGGACTGGTTTTGTGCTAACAGCCCTCATCAGCCAAGCTAGCTTGAATCCAGTGGCAAAGTGAGCAAGGGACCGACGTCTGGGCATACCCTGCCAACCTAGGGCGAACAAAGCAAACACTAGGAGATGATGGACGGAGTGCTGAAACTTTTGAAACACTCACCTCAGTCACAGATCTGGGTTGAATCCATCATTATTCTTTAGCTCACTTTGCCACCCCAGTTCAGACATAGCTATATGCAAATCAGTCTTGACCCTGTGCCTCATGGGAACAGTCCAGACCGAACTACCAAGCCATGCTTCCCTGGACCGGAATCAAGCATCCTGGGTCCGGTTTCGGGCTAACAGCCCTCATCAGCCAGGCTGGCTTGAATCCAGTGGCAAAGTGAGCAAGGGACCCACGTCTGGGCAAGGAGATGATGGACGGAGAGCTGAAACTTTTCAGACACTCATCCCCAGTCCCAGATCTGGGTTAAATCCATCATCATTCTTTAGCTCACTGTGCCATTCCAGTTCAGACACAGCTATATGCAAATCAGTCTTGTACCTGTGCCTCATGGGAACAGTCCAGACCGAACTGCCAAGCCATGTCTTCCCTGGACCGGAATCAAGCATCCTGGGACCGGTTTCGGGCTAACTGCCCTCATCAGCCAGGCTAGCTTGAATCCAGTAGCAAAGTGAGCAAGGGACCCACGTCTGGGCATACCCTGCCAACTTAGGGCGAACAAAGCAAACACAAGGAGATGATGGACGGAGTGCTGAAACATTTCAGACACTCACCCCCAGTCACAGGTCTGTGTTGAATCCATCATCATTCTTTAGCTCACTTTGCCACCTCAGTTCAGACATAGCTATATGCAAATCAGTCTTGACCCTGTGCCTCATGGGAACAGTCCAGACCGAACTGCCAAGCCATGTCTTCCCTGGACCGGAATCAAGCATCCTGGGACCGATTTCGGGCTAACAGCCCTCATCAGCCAGGCTAGCTTGAATCTAGGGGCAAAGTGAGCAAGGGACCCACGTCTGGGCATACCCTGCCAACTTAGGGCGAACAAAGCAAACACGAGGAGATGATGGACGGAGTGCTGAAACCTTTCAACACTCACCCCCAGATCTGGGTTGAATCCATCATCATTCTTTAGCTCACTTTGCCACCCCAGTTCAGACATAGCTATATGCAAATCAGTCTTGACCCTGTGCCTCATGGGAACAGTCCAGACCGAACTGCCAAGCCATGTCTTCCCTGGACCGGAATCAAGCATCCTGGGACTGGTTTCGGGCTAACAGCCCTCATCAGCCAGGCTGGCTTGAATCCAGTGGCAAAGTGAGCAAGGGACCCACGTCTGGGCAAGGAGATGATGGACGGAGAGCTGAAACTTTTCAGACACACATCCCCAGTCACAGATCTGGATTGAATCCATCATCATTCTTTAGCTCACTTGGCCACCCCAGTTCAGACACAGTTATATGCAAATCAGTCTTGTACCTGTGCCTCATGGGAACAGTCCAGACCGAACTGCCAAGCCATGTCTTCCCTGGACCGGAATCAAGCATCCTGGGACCGGTTTCGGGCTAACTGCCCTCATCAGCCAGGTTAGCTTGAATCCAGTGGCAAAGTGAGCAAGGGACCCACGTCTGGGCATACCCTGCCAACTTAGGGCGAACAAAGCAAACACAAGGAGATGATGGACGGAGTGCTGAAACTTTTCAGACACTCACCCCCAGTCACAGATCTGGGTTGAATCCATCATCATTCTTTAGCTCACTTTGCCACCTCAGTTCAGACATAGCTATATGCAAATCAGTCTTGACCCTGTGCCTCATGGGAACAGTACAGACTGAACTGCCAAGCCATGCTTCCCTGGACCGGAATCAAGCATCCTGGGACCGGTTTCGGGCTAACAGCCCTCATCAGCCAGGCTGGCTTGAATCCAGTGGCAAAGTGAGCAAGGGACCCACGTCTGGGCAAGGAGATGATGGACGGAGAGCTAAAAATTTTCAGACACTCATCCCCAGTCACAGATCTGAGTTGAATCCATCATCATTCTTTAGCTCACTTTGCCACCCCAGTTCATACACAGCTATATGCAAATCAGTCTTGTACCTGTGCCTCATGGGAACAGTCCAGACCGAACTGCCAAGTCATGTCTTCCCTGGACCGGAATCAAGCATCCTGGGACCGGTTTCGGGCTAACTTCCCTCATCAGCCAGGCTAGCTTGAATCCAGTGGCAAAGTGAGCAAGGGACCCACATCTGGGCATACGCTGCCAACTTAGGTCAAACAAAACAAACACAAGGAGATGATGGACGGAGTGCTGAAAATTTTCAGACACTCACCCCCAGTCACAGATCTGGGTTGAATCCATCATCATTCTTTAGCTCACTTTGCCACCCCAGTTCAGACATAGCTATATGGAAATCAGTTTTTGACCCTGTGCCTCATGGGAACAGTCCAGACCGAACTGCCAAGCCATGTCTTCCCTGGACCGGAATCAAGCATCCTGGGACCGGTTTCGGGATAACAGCCCTCATCAGCCAGGCTAGCTTCAATCTAGGGGCAAAGTGAGCAAGGGACCCACGTCTGGGTATACCCTGCCAACTTAGGGCGAACAAAGCAAACACAAGGAGATGATGGACGCAGTGCTGAAAACTTTCAAACACTCACCCCCACATCTGGGTTGAATCCATCATCATTCTTTAGCTCACTTTGCCACCCCAGTTCAGACATAGCTATATGCAAATCAGTCTTGACCCTGTGCCTCATGGGAACAGTCCAGACCGAACTGCCAAGCCATGTCTTACCTGGACCGGAATCAAGCATCCTGGGACCGGTTTCGGGCTAACAGCCCTCATCAGCCAGGCTAGCTTGAATCCAGTGGCAAAGTGAGCAAGGACCCACGTCTGGGCATACCCTGCCAACTTAGGGCGAACAAAGCAAACACAAGGAGATGACGGACAGAGTGCTGAAACTTTTCAGACACTCACCCCCAGTCACAGATCTGGGTTGAATCCATCATCATTCTTTAGCTCACTTTGCCACCCCAGTTCAGACACAGATGTATGCAAATCAGTCTTGACCCTGTGCCTCATGGGAACAGTCCAGACCGAACTGCCAAGCCATGTCTTCCCTGGACCGGAATCAAGCATCCTGGGACCGGTTTCGGGCTAACAGCCCTCATCAGCCAGGCTAGCTTGAATCCAGTGGCAAAGTGAGCAAAGGACCCACGTCTGGGCATACCCTGCCAACTTAGGGCGAACAAAGCAAACAAGCGGAGATGATGGACAGAGTGCTGAAACTTTTGAAACACTCACCCCAGTCACAGATCTGGGTTGAATCCATAATTTTTCTTTAGCTCACTTTGCCACCCCAGTTCAGACATAGCTATATGCAAATCAGTCTTGACCCTGTGCCTCATGGGAACAGTCCAGACCGAACTACCAAGCCATGCTTCCCTGGACCGGAATCAAGCATCATGGGACCGGTTTCGGGCTAACAGCCCTCATCAGCCAGGCTGGCTTGAATCCAGTGGCAAAGTGAGCAAGGGAACCACGTCTGGGCATACCCTGCCAACCTAGGGCGAACAAAGCAAACACAAGGAGATGATGGACGGAGAGCTGAAACTTTTCAGACACTCATCCCCAGTCACAGATCTGGGTTCAATCCATCATCATTCTTTAGCTCACTTTGCCACCCCAGTTCAGACACAGCTATATGCAAATCAGTCTTGTACCTGTGCCTCATGGGAACAGTCCAGACCGAACTGCCAAGCCATGTCTTCCCTGGACAGGAATCAAGCATCCTGGGACCGGTTTCGGGCTAACAGCCCTCATCAGCCAGGCTAGCTTGAATCCAGTGGCAAAGTGAGCAAGGGACCCATGTCTGGGCATACCCTGCCAACTTAGGGCGAACAAAGCAAACACAAGGAGATGATGGACGGAGTGCTGAAACTTTTCAGACACTCACCCCCAGTCACAGATCTGGGTTGAATCCATCATCATTCTTTAGCTCACTTTGCCACCCCAGTACAGACACAGCTATATGCAAATCAGTCCTGACCCTGTGTCTCAAGGGAACAGTCCAGACCGAACTGCCAAGCCATTTCTTCCCTGGATCAGAATCAAGCATCCTGGGACTGGTTTTGTGCTAACAGCCCTCATCAGCCAGGCTAGCTTGAATCCATTGGCAAAGTGAGCAAGGGACCGACGTCTGGGCATACCCTGCCAACCTAGGGCGAACAAAGCAAACACTAGGAGATGATGGACGGAGTGCTGAAACTTTTGAAACACTCACCCCAGTCACAGATCTGGGTTGAATCCATCATTATTCTTTAGCTCACTTTGCCACCCCAGTTCAGACACAGCTATATGCAAATCAGTCTTGTACCTGTGCCTCATGGGAACATTCCAGACCGAACTGCCAAGCCATGTCTTCCCTGGACTGGAATCAAGCATCCTGGGACCGGTTTCGGGCTAACAGCCCTCATCAGCCAGGCTGGCTTGAATCCAGTGGCAAAGTGAGCAAGGGACCCACATCTGGGCAAGGAGATGATGGACGGAGAGCTGAAACTTTTCAGACACTCATCCCCAGTCACAGATCTGGGTTAAATCCATCATCATTCTTTAGCTCACTGTGCCATTCCAGTTCAGACACAGCTATATGCAAATCAGTCTTGTACCTGTGCCTCATGGGAACAGTCCAGACCGAACTGCCAAGCCATGTCTTCCCTGGACTGGAATCAAGCATCCTGGGACCGGTTTCGGGCTAACTGCCCTCATCAGCCAGGCTAGCTTGAATCCAGTAGCAAAGTGAGCAAGGGACCCACGTCTGGGCATACCCTGCCAACTTAGGGCGAACAAAGCAAACACAAGGAGATGATGGGCGGAGTGCTGAAACATTTCAGACACTCACCCCCAGTCACAGGTCTGAGTTGAATCCATCATCATTCTTTAGCTCACTTTGCCACCTCAGTTCAGACATAGCTATATGCAAATCAGATTTGACCCTGTGCCTCATGGGAACAGTCCAGACAGAACTGCCAAGCCATGTCTTCCCTGGACCGGAATCAAGCATCCTGGGACTGATTTCGGGCTAACAGCCCTCATTAGCCAGGCTAGCTTGAATCTAGGGGCAAAGTGAGCAAAGGACCCACATCTGGGCATACCCTGCCAACTTAGGGCGAACAAAGCAAACACAAGGAGTTGATGGACGGAGTGCTGAAACTTTTCAGACACTCACCCCCAGTCACAGATCTGGGTTGAATCCATCATCATTCTTTAGCTCACTTTGCCACCCCAGTACAGACACAGCTATATGCAAATCAGTCCTGACCCTGTGCCTCATGGGAACAGTCCAGACCGAACTGCCAAGCCATTTCTTCCCTGGATCGGAATCAAGCATCCTGGCACTGGTTTTGTGCTAACAGCCCTCATTAGCCAGGCTAGCTTGAATGCAGTGGCAAAGTGAGCAAGGGACCGACGTCTGGGCATACCCTGCCAACCTAGGGCGAACAAAGCAAACACTAGGAGATGATGGACGGAGTGCTGAAACTTTTGAAACACTCACCCCAGTCACATATCTGGGTTGAATCCATCATTATTCTTTAGCTCACTTTGCCACCCCAGTTCAGACATAGCTATATGCAAATCAGTCTTGACCCTGTGCCTCATGGGAACAGTCCAGAACGAACTACCAAGCCATGTCTTCCCTGGACCGGAATCAAGCATCCTGGGTCCGGTTTCGGGCTAACAGCCCTCATCAGCCAGGCTGGCTTGAATCCAGTGGCAAAGTGAGCAAGGGACCCACGTCTGGGCAAGGAGATGATGGACGGAGAGCTGAAACTTTTCAGACACTCATCCCCAGTCCCAGATCTGGGTTAAATCCATCATCATTCTTTAGCTCACTGTGCCATTCCAGTTCAGACACAGCTATATGCAAATCAGTCTTGTACCTGTGCCTCATGGGAACAGTCCAGACGGAACTGCCAAGCCATGTCTTCCCTGGACCGGAATCAAGCATCCTGGGACCGGTTTCGGGCTAACTGCCCTCATCAGCCAGGCTAGCTTGAATCCAATAGCAAAGTGAGCAAGGGACCCACGTCTGGGCATACCCTGCCAACTTAGGGCGAACAAAGCAAACACAAGGAGATGATGGACGGAGTGCTGAAACATTTCAGACACTCACCCCCAGTCACAGGTCTGTGTTGAATCCATCATCATTCTTTAGCTCACTTTGCCACCTCAGTTCAGACATAGCTATATGCAAATCAGTCTTGACCCTGTGCCTCATGGGAACAGTCCAGACCGAACTGCCAAGCCATGTCTTCCCTGGACCGGAATCAAGCATCCCGGGACCGATTTCGGGCTAACAGCCCTCATCAGCCAGGCTAGCTTGAATCTAGGGGCAAAGTGAGCAAGGGACCCACGTCTGGGCATACCCTGCCAACCTAGGGCGAACAAAGCAAACACAAGGAGATGATGGACGGAGAGCTGAAACTTTTCAGACACTCATCCCCAGTCACAGATCTGAGTTGAATCCATCATCATTCTTTAGCTCACTTTGCCACCCCAGTTCATACACAGCTATATGCAAATCAGTCTTGTACCTGTGCCTCATGGGAACAGTCCAGACCGAACTGCCAAGTCATGTCTTCCCTGGACCGGAATCAAGCATCCTGGGACCGGTTTCGGGCTAACTTCCCTCATCAGCCAGGCTAGCTTGAATCCAGTGGCAAAGTGAGCAAGGGACCCACGTCTGGGCATACGCTGCCAACTTAGGTCAAACAAAACAAACACAAGGAGATGATGGACGGAGTGCTGAAAATTTTCAGACACTCACCCCCAGTCACAGATCTGGGTTGAATCCATCATCATTCTTTAGCTCACTTTGCCACCCCAGTTCAGACATAGCTATATGGAAATCAGTCTTTGACCCTGTGCCTCATGGGAACAGTCCAGACCGAACTGCCAAGCCATGTCTTCCCTGGACCGGAATCAAGCATCCTGGGACCGGTTTCGGGATAACAGCCCTCATCAGCCAGGCTAGCTTCAATCTAGGGGCAAAGTGAGCAAGGGACCCACGTCTGGGCATACCCTGCCAACTTAGGGCGAACAAAGCAAACACAAGGAGATGATGGACGCAGTGCTGAAAACTTTCAAACACTCACCCCCACACATCTGGGTTGAATCCATCATCATTCTTTAGCTCACTTTGCCACCCCAGTTCAGACATAGCTATATGCAAATCAGTCTTGACCCTGTGCCTCATGGGAACAGTCCAGACCGAACTGCCAAGCCATGTCTTACCTGGACCGGAATCAAGCATCCTGGGACCGGTTTCGGGCTAACAGCCCTCATCAGCCAGGCTAGCTTGAATCCAGTGGCAAAGTGAGCAAGGACCCACGTCTGGGCATACCCTGCCAACTTAGGGCGAACAAAGCAAACACAAGGAGATGATGGACGGAGTGCTGAAACTTTTCAGACACTCACCCCCAGTCACAGATCTGGGTTGAATCCATCATCATTCTTTAGCTCACTTTGCCACCCCAGTTCAGACACAGCTATATGCAAATCAGTCTTGACCCTGTGCCTCATGGGAACAGTTCAGACCGAACTGCCAAGCCATTTCTTCCCTGGACCGGAATCCAGCATCCTGGGACCGGTTTTGTGCTAACAGCCCTCATCAGCCAGATTGGCTTGAATCCAGTGGCAAAGTGAGCAAGGGACCCACGTCTGGGCAAGGAGATGATGGACGGAGAGCTGAAACTTTTCAGACACACATCTCCAGTCACAGATCTGGGTTGAATCCATCATCATTCTTTAGCTCACTTTGCCACCCCAGTTCAGACACAGTTATATGCAAATCAGTCTTGTACCTGTGCCTCATGGGAACAGTCCAGACCGAACTGCCAAGCCATGTCTTCCCTGGACCGGAATCAAGCATCCTGGGACCGGTTTCGGGCTAACTGCCCTCATCAGCCAGGCTAGCTTGAATCCAGTGGCAAAGTGAGCAAGGGACCCACGTCTGGGCATACCCTGCCAACTTAGGGCGAACAAAGCAAACACAAGGAGATGATGGACGGAGTGCTGAAACTTTTCAGACACTCACCCCCAGTCACAGATCTGGGTTGAATCCATCATCATTCTTTAGCTCACTTTGCCACCTCAGTTCAGACATAGCTATATGCAAATCAGTCTTGACCCTGTGCCTCATGGGAACAGTACAGACTGAACTGCCAAGCCATGTCTTCCCTGGACCGGAATCAAGCATCCTGGGACCGGTTTCGGGCTAACAGCCCTCATCAGCCAGGCTGGCTTGAATCCAGTGGCAAAGTGAGCAAGGGACCCACGTCTGGGCAAGGAGATGATGGACGGAGAGCTGAAACTTTTCAGACACACATCTCCAGTCACAGATCTGAGTTGAATCCATCATCATTCTTTAGCTCACTTTGCCACCCCAGTTCATACACAGCTATATGCAAATCAGTCTTGTACCCTCTGCCTCATGGGAACAGTCCAGACCGAACTGCCAAGTCATGTCTTCCCTGGACCGGAATCAAGCATCCTGGGACCGGTTTCGGGCTAACTTCCCTCATCAGCCAGGCTAGCTTGAATCCAGTGGCAAAGTGAGCAAGGGACCCACGTCTGGGCATACCCTGCCAACTTAGGGCAAACAAAACAAACACAAGGAGATGATGGACGGAGTGCTGAAAATTTTCAGACACTCACCCCCAGTCACAGATCTGGGTTGAATCCATCATCATTCTTTAGCTCACTTTGCCACCCCAGTTCAGACATAGCTATATGCAAATCAGTCTTGACCCTGTGCCTCATGGGAACAGTCCAGACCGAACTGCCAAGCCATGTCTTCCCTGGACCGGAATCAAGCATCCTGGGACCGGTTTCGGGCTAACAGCCCTCATCAGCCAGGCTAGCTTCAATCTAGGGGCAAAGTGAGCAAGGGACCCACGTCTGGGTATACCCTGCCAACTTAGGGCGAACAAAGCAAACACAAGGAGATGATGGACGGAGTGCTGAAAACTTTTCAAACACTCACCCCCACAGATCTGGGTTGAATCCATCATCATTCTTTAGCTCACTTTGCCACCCCAGTTCAGACATAGCTATATGCAAATCAGTCTTGACCCTGTGCCTCATGGGAACAGTCCAGACCGAACTGCCAAGCCATGTCTTACCTGGACCGGAATCAAGCATCCTGGGACCGGTTTCGGGCTAACAGCCCTCATCAGCCAGGCTAGCTTGAATCCAGTGGCAAAGTGAGCAAAGGACCCACGTCTGGGCATACCCTGCCAACTTAGGGCGAACAAAGCAAACACAAGGAGATGATGGACAGAGTGCTGAAACTTTTCAGACACTCACCCCCAGTCACAGATCTGGGTTGAATCCATCATCATTCTTTAACTCACTTTGCCACCCCTGTTCAGACATAGCTATATGCAAATCAGTCTTGACCCTGTGCCTCATGGGAACAGTCCAGACCGAACTGCCAAGCCATGTCTTCCCTGGACCGGAATCAAGCATCCTGGGACCGGTTTCGGGCTAACAGCCCTCACCAGCCAGGCTAGCTTGAATCCAGTGGCATAGTGAGCAAGGGACCTACGTCAGGGCATACCCTGCCAACCTAGGGCAAACAAAGCAAACACAAGGAGATGATGGACGGAGTGCTGAAACTTTTCAGACACTCACCCCCAGTCACAGATCTGGGTTGAATCCATCATCATTCTTTAGCTCACTTTGCCACCCCAGTTCAGACACAGATGTATGCAAATCAGTCTTGACCCAGTGCCTCATGGGAACAGTCCAGACCGAACTGCCAAGCCATGTCTTCCCTGGACCGGAATCAAGCATCCTGGGACCGGTTTCGGGCTAACAGCCCTCATCAGCCAGGCTAGCTTGAATCCAGTGGCAAAGTGAGCAAGGGACCCACATCTGGGCATACCCTGCCAACCTAGGGCGAACAAAGCAAACACAAGGAGATGATGGACGGAGTGCTGAAACTTTTCGGACACTCACCCCCAGTCACAGATCTGAGTTGAATCCATCATCATTCTTTAGCTCACTTTGCCACCTCAGTTCAGACATAGCTATATGCAAATCAGATCTTGACCCTGTGCCTCATGGGAACAGTCCAGACCGAACTGCCAAGCCATGTCTTCCCTGGACCGGAATCAAGCATCCTGGGACTGATTTCGGGCTAACAGCCCTCATCAGCCAGGCTAGCTTGAATCTAGGGGCAAAGTGAGCAAAGGACCCACATCTGGGCATACCCTGCCAACTTAGGGCGAACAAAGCAAACACAAGGAGATGATGGACGGAGTGCTGAAACTTTTCAGACACTCACCCCCAGTCACAGATCTGGGTTGAATCCATCATCATTCTTTAGCTCACTTTGCCACCCCAGTACATCCACAGCTATATGCAAATCAGTCCTGACCCTGTGCCTCATGGGAACAGTCCAGACCGAACTGCCAAGCCATTTCTTCCCTGGATCGGAATCAAGCATCATGGGACTGGTTTTGTGCTAACAGCCCTCATCAGCCAGGCTAGCTTGAATCCAGTGGCAAAGTGAGCAAGGGACCGACGTCTGGGCATACCCTGCCAACCTAGGGCGAACAAAGCAAACACTAGGAGATGATGGACGGAGTGCTGAAACTTTTGAAACACTCACCCCAGTCACAGATCTGAGTTGAATCCATCATTATTCTTTAGCTCACTTTGCCACCCCAGTTCAGACATAGCTATATGCAAATCAGTCTTGACCCTGTGCCTCATGGGAACAGTCCAGACCGAACTACCAAGCCATGCTTCCCTGGACCGGAATCAAGCATCCTGGGTCCGGTTTTGGGCTAACAGCCCTCATCAGCCAGGCTGGCTTGAATCCAGTGGCAAAGTGAGCAAGGGACCCACATCTGGGCAAGGAGATGATGGACGGAGAGCTGAAACTTTTCAGACACTCATCCCCAGTCACAGATCTGGGTTAAATCCATAATCATTCTTTAGCTCACTGTGCCATTCCAGTTCAGACACAGCTATATGCAAATCAGTCTTGTACCTGTGCCTCATGGGAACAGTCCAGACCGAACTGCCAAGCCATGTCTTCCCTGGACCGGAATCAAGCATCCTGGGACCGGTTTCGGGCTAACTGCTCTCATCAGCCAGGCTAGCTTGAATCCAGTAGCAAAGTGAGCAAGGGACCCACGTCTGGGCATACCCTGCCAACTTAGGGCGAACAAAGCAAACACAAGGAGATGATGGACAGAGTGCTGAAACATTTCAGACACTCACCCCCAGTCACAGGTCTGAGTTGAATCCATCATCATTCTTTAGCTCACTTTGCCACCTCAGTTCAGACATAGCTATATGCAAATCAGATTTGACCCTGTGCCGCATGGGAACAGTCCAGACCGAACTGCCAAGCCATGTCTTCCCTGGACCGGAATCAAGCATCCTGGGACTGATTTCGGGCTAACAGCCCTCATCAGCCAGGCTAGCTTGAATCTAGGGGCAAAGTGAGCAAAGGACCCACATCTGGGCATACCCTGCCAACTTAGGGCGAACAAAGCAAACACAAGGAGATGATGGACGGAATGCTGAAACTTTTCAGACACTCACCCCCAGTCACAGATCTGGGTTGAATCCATCATCATTCTTTAGCTCACTTTGCCACCCCAGTACAGACACAGCTATATGCAAATCAGTCCTGACCCTGTGCCTCATGGGAACAGTCCAGACCGAACTTCCAAGCCATTTCTTCCCTGGATCGGAATCAAGCATCCTGGGACTGGTTTTGTGCTAACAGCCCTCATCAGCCAGGCTAGCTTGAATCCAGTGGCAAAGTGAGCAAGGGACCGACGTCTGGGCATACCCTGCCAACCTAGGGCGAACAAAGCAAACACTAGGAGATGATGGACGGAGTGCTGAAACTTTTGAAACACTCACCCCAGTCACAGATCTGGGTTGAATCCATCATTATTCTTTAGCTCACTTTGCCACCCCAGTTCAGACATAGCTATATGCAAATCAGTCTTGACCCTGTGCCTCATGAGAACAGTCCAGACCGAACTACCAAGCCATGCTTCCCTGGACCGGAATCAAGCATCCTGGGTCCGGTTTCGGGCTAACAGCCCTCATCAGCCAGGCTGGCTTGAATCCAGTGGCAAAGTGAGCAAGGGACCCACGTCTGGGCAAGGAGAGGATGGACGGAGAGCTGAAACTTTTCAGACACTCATCCCCAGTCCCAGATCTGGGTTAAATCCATCATCATTCTTTAGCTCACTGTGCCATTCCAGTTCAGACACAGCTATATGCAAATCAGTCTTGTACCTGTGCCTCATGGGAACAGTCCAGACCGAACTGCCAAGCCATTTCTTCCCTGGACAGGAATCAAGCATCCTGGGACCGGTTTCGGGCTAACTGCCCTCATCAGCCAGGCTAGCTTGAATCCAGTAGCAAAGTGAGCAAGGGACCCACGTCTGGGCATACCCTGCCAACTTAGGGCGAACAAAGCAAACACAAGGAGATGATGGACGGAGTGCTGAAACATTTCAGACACTCACCCCCAGTCACAGGTCTAAGTTGAATCCATCATCATTCTTTAGCTCACTTTGCCACCTCAGTTCAGACATAGCTATATGCAAATCAGTCTTGACCCTGTGCCTCATGGGAACAGTCCAGACCGAACTGCCAAGCCATGTCTTCCCTGGACCGGAATCAAGCATCCTGGGACCGATTTCGGGCTAACAGCCCTCATCAGCCAGGCTAGCTTGAATCTAGGGGCAAAGTGAGCAAGGGACTCACGTCTGGGCATACCCTGCCAACTTAGGGCGAACAAAGCAAACACGAGGAGATGATGGACGGAGTGCTGAAACCTTTCAAACACTCACCCCGCCAGATCTGGGTTGAATCCATCATCATTCTTTAGCTCACTTTGCCACCTCAGTTCAGACATAGCTATATGCAAATCAGATCTTGACCCTGTGCCTCATGGGAACAGTCCAGACCGAACTGCCAAGCCATGTCTTCCCTGGACCGGAATCAAGCATCCTGGGACTGATTTCGGGCTAACAGCCCTCATCAGCCAGGCTAGCTTGAATCTAGGGGCAAAGTGAGCAAAGGACCCACATCTGGGCATACCCTGCCAACTTAGGGCGAACAAAGCAAACACAAGGAGATGATGGACGGAGTGCTGAAACTTTTCAGACACTCACCCCCAGTCACAGATCTGGGTTGAATCCATCATCATTCTTTAGCTCACTTTGCCACCCCAGTACAGACACAGCTATATGCAAATCAGTCCTGACCCTGTGCCTCATGGGAACAGTCCAGACCGAACTGCCAAGCCATTTCTTCCCTGGATCGGAATCAAGCATCCTGGGACTGGTTTTGTGCTAACAGCCCTCATCAGCCAGGCTAGCTTGAATCCAGTGGCAAAGTGATCAAGGGACCGACGTCTGGGCATACCCTGCCAACCTAGGGCGAACAAAGCAAACACTAGGAGATGATGGACGGAGTGCTGAAACTTTTGAAACACTCACCCCAGTCACAGATCTGGGTTGAATCCATCATTATTCTTTAGCTCACTTTGCCACCCCAGTTCAGACATAGCTATATGCAAATCAGTCTTGACCCTGTGCCTCATGGGAACAGTCCAGACCGAACTACCAAGCCATGCTTCCCTGGACCGGAATCAAGCATCCTGGGTCCGGTTTCGGGCTAACAGCCCTCATCAGCCAGGCTGGCTTGAATCCAGTGGCAAAGTGAGCAAGGGACCCACGTCTGGGCAAGGAGAGGATGGACGGAGAGCTGAAACTTTTCAGACACTCATCCCCAGTCCCAGATCTGGGTTAAATCCATCATCATTCTTTAGCTCACTGTGCCATTCCAGTTCAGACACAGCTATATGCAAATCAGTCTTGTACCCTGTGCCTCATGGGAACAGTCCAGACCGAACTGCCAAGCCATTTCTTCCCTGGACAGGAATCAAGCATCCTGGGACCGGTTTCGGGCTAACTGCCCTCATCAGCCAGGCTAGCTTGAATCCAGTAGCAAAGTGAGCAAGGGACCCACGTCTGGGCATACCCTGCCAACTTAGGGCGAACAAAGCAAACACAAGGAGATGATGGACGGAGTGCTGAAACATTTCAGACACTCACCCCCAGTCACAGGTCTGAGTTGAATCCATCATCATTCTTTAGCTCACTTTGCCACCTCAGTTCAGACATAGCTATATGCAAATCAGTCTTGACCCTGTGCCTCATGGGAACAGTCCAGACCGAACTGCCAAGCCATGTCTTCCCTGGACCGGAATCAAGCATCCTGGGACCGATTTCGGGCTAACAGCCCTCATCAGCCAGGCTAGCTTGAATCTAGGGGCAAAGTGAGCAAGGGACTCACGTCTGGGCATACCCTGCCAACTTAGGGCGAACAAAGCAAACACGAGGAGATGATGGACGGAGTGCTGAAACCTTTCAAACACTCACCCCCAGATCTGGGTTGAATCCATCATCATTCTTTAGCTCACTTTGCCACCCCAGTTCAGACATAGCTATATGCAAATCAGTCTTGACCCTGTGCCTCATGGGAACAGTCCAGACCGAACTGCCAAGCCATGTCTTCCCTGGACCGGAATCAAGCATCCTGGGACCGGTTTCGGGCTAACATCCCTCATCAGCCAGGCTAGAATGAATCCAGTGGCGAAGTGAGCAAAGGACCCACGTCTGGGCATACCCTGCCAACTTAGGCCGAACAAAGCAAACACAAGGAGATGATGGACGGAGTGCTGAAACTTTTCGGAAACTCACCCCCAGTCACAGATCTGAGTTGAATCCATCATCATTCTTTAGCTCACTTTGCCACCTCAGTTCAGACATAGCTATATGCAAATCAGATTTGACCCTGTGCCTCATGGGAACAGTCCAGACCGAACTGCCAAGCCATGTCTTCCCTGGACCGGAATCAAGCATCCTGGGACTGATTTCGGGCTAACAGCCCTCATCAGCCAGGCTAGCTTGAATCTAGGGGCAAAGTGAGCAAAGGACCCACATCTGGGCATACCCTGCCAACTTAGGGCGAACAAAGCAAACACAAGGAGATGATGGACGGAGTGCTGAAACTTTTCAGACACTCACCCCCAGTCACAGATCTGGGTTGAATCCATCATCATTCTTTAGCTCACTTTGCCACCCCAGTACATCCACAGCTATATGCAAATCAGTCCTGACCCTGTGCCTCATGGGAACAGTCCAGACCGAACTGCCAAGCCATTTCTTCCCTGGATCGGAATCAAGCATCCTGGGACTGGTTTTGTGCTAACAGCCCTCATCAGCCAGGCTAGCTTGAATCCAGTGGCAAAGTGAGCAAGGGACCGACGTCTGGGCATACCCTGCCAACCTAGGGCGAACAAAGCAAACACTAGGAGATGATGGACGGAGTGCTGAAACTTTTGAAACACTCATCCCAGTCACAGATCTGAGTTGAATCCATCATTATTCTTTAGCTCACTTTGCCAACCCAGTTCAGACATAGCTATATGCAAATCAGTCTTGACCCTGTGCCTCATGGGAACAGTCCAGACCGAACTACCAAGCCATGTCTTCCTGGACCGGAATCAAGCATCCTGGGTCCGGTTTCGGGCTAACAGCCCTCATCAGCCAGGCTGGCTTGAATCCAGTGGCAAAGTGAGCAAGGGACCCACATCTGGGCAAGGAGATGATGGACGGAGAGCTGAAACTTTTCAAACACTCATCCCCAGTCACAGATCTGGGTTAAATCCATAATCATTCTTTAGCTCACTGTGCCATTCCAGTTCAGACACAGCTATATGCAAATCAGTCTTGTACCCTGTGCCTCATGGGAACAGTCCAGACCGAACTGCCAAGCCATGTCTTCCCTGGACCGGAATCAAGCATCCTGGGACCGGTTTCGGGCTAACTGCCCTCATCAGCCAGGCTAGCTTGAATCCAGTAGCAAAGTGAGCAAGGGACCCACGTCTGGGCATACCCTGCCAACTTAGGGCGAACAAAGCAAACACAAGGAGATGATGGACGGAGTGCTGAAACATTTCAGACACTCACCCCCAGTCACAGGTCTGAGTTGAATCCATCATCATTCTTTAGCTCACTTTGCCACCTCAGTTCAGACATAGCTATATGCAAATCAGATCTTGACCCTGTGCCTCATGGGAACAGTCCAGACCGAACTGCCAAGCCATGTCTTCCCTGGACCGGAATCAAGCATCCTGGGACTGATTTCGGGCTAACAGCCCTCATCAGCCAGGCTAGCTTGAATCTAGTGGCAAAGTGAGCAAAGGACCCACATCTGGGCATACCCTGCCAACTTAGGGCGAACAAAGCAAACACAAGGAGATGATGGACGGAGTGCTGAAACTTTTCAGACACTCACCCCAGTCACAGATCTGGGTTGAATCCATCATCATTCTTTAGCTCACTTTGCCACCCCAGTACAGACACAGCTATATGCAAATCAGTCCTGACCCTGTGCCTCATGGGAACAGTCCAGACCGAACTGCCAAGCCATTTCTTCCCTGGATCGGAATCAAGCATCCTGGGACTGGTTTTGTGCTAACAGCCCTCATCAGCCAGGCTAGCTTGAATCCAGTGGCAAAGTGAGCAAGGGACCGACGTCTGGGCATACCCTGCCAACATAGGGCGAACAAAGCAAACACTAGGAGATGATGGACGGAGTGCTGAAACTTTTGAAACACTCACCCCAGTCACAGATCTGGGTTGAATCCATCATTATTCTTTAGCTCACTTTGCCACCCCAGTTCAGACATAGCTATATGCAAATCAGTCTTGACCCTGTGCCTCATGGGAACAGTCCAGACCGAACTACCAAGCCATGCTTCCCTGGACCGGAATCAAGCATCCTGGGTCCGGTTTCGGGCTAACAGCCCTCATCAGCCAGGCTGGCTTGAATCCAGTGGCAAAGTGAGCAAGGGACCCACGTCTGGGCAAGGAGATGATGGACGGAGAGCTGAAACTTTTCAGACACTCATCCCCAGTCCCAGATCTGGGTTAAATCCATCATCATTCTTTAGCTCACTGTGCCATTCCAGTTCAGACACAGCTATATGCAAATCAGTCTTGTACCTGTGCCTCATGGGAACAGTCCAGACCGAACTGCCAAGCCATGTCTTTCCTGGACAGGAATCAAGCATCCTGGGACCGGTTTCGGGCTAACTGCCCTCATCAGCCAGGCTAGCTTGAATCCAGTAGCAAAGTGAGCAAGGGACCCACGTCTGGGCATACCCTGCCAACTTAGGGCGAACAAAGCAAACACAAGGAGATGATGGACGGAGTGCTGAAACATTTCAGACACTCACCCCCAGTCACAGGTCTGAGTTGAATCCATCATCATTCTTTAGCTCACTTTGCCACCTCAGTTCAGACATAGCTATATGCAAATCAGTCTTGACCCTGTGCCTCATGGGAACAGTCCAGACCGAACTGCCAAGCCATGTCTTCCCTGGACCGGAATCAAGCATCCTGGGACCGATTTCGGGCTAACAGCCCTCATCAGCCAGGCTAGCTTGAATCTAGGGGCAAAGTGAGCAAGGAACTCACGTCTGGGCATACCCTGCCAACTTAGGGCGAACAAAGCAAACACGAGGAGATGATGGACGGAGTGCTGAAACCTTTCAAACACTCACCCCCAGATCTGGGTTGAATCCATCATCATTCTTTAGCTCACTTTGCCACCCCAGTTCAGACATAGCTATATGCAAATCAGTCTTGACCCTGTGCCTCATGGGAACAGTCCAGACCGAACTGCCAAGCCATGTCTTCCCTGGACCGGAATCAAGCATCCTGGGACCGGTTTCGGGCTAACATCCCTCATCAGCCAGGCTAGAATGAATCCAGTGGCGAAGTGAGCAAAGGACCCACGTCTGGGCATACCCTGCCAACTTAGGCCGAACAAAGCAAACACAAGGAGATGATGGACGGAGTGCTGAAACTTTTCAGACACTCACCCCCAGTCACAGATCTGGGTTGAATCCATCATCATTCTTTAGCTCACTTTGCCACCCCAGTTCCGACACAGCTATATGCAAATCAGTCTTGACCCTGTGCCTCATGGGAACAGTCCAGACCGAACTGCCAAGCCATTTCTTCCCTGGACCGGAATCCAGCATCCTGGGACCGGTTTTGTGCTAACAGCCCTCATCAGCCAGGCTGGCTTGATTCCAGTGGCAAAGTGAGCAAGGGACCCACGTCTGGGCAAGGAGATGATGGACGGAGAGCTGAAACTTTTCAGACACACATTCCCAGTCACAGATCTGGGTTGAATCCATCATCATTCTTTAGCTCACTTTGCCACCCCAGTTCAGACACAGTTATATGCAAATCAGTCTTGTACCTGTGCCTCATGGGAACAGTCCTGACCGAACTGCCAAGCCATGTCTTCCCTGGACCGGAATCAAGCATCCTGGGACCGGTTTCGGGCTAACTGCCCTCATCAGCCAGGCTAGCTTGAATCCAGTGGCAAAGTGAGCAAGGGACCCACGTCTGGGCATACCCTGCCAACTTAGGGCGAACAAAGCAAACACAAGGAGATGATGGACGGAGTGCTGAAACTTTTCAGACACTCACCCCCAGTCACAGATCTGGGTTGAATCCATTATCATTCTTTAGCTCACTTTGCCACCTCAGTTCAGACATAGCTATATGCAAATCAGTCTTGACCCTGTGCCTCATGTGAACAGTCCAGACCGAACTGCCAAGCCATGTCTTCCCTGGACCAGAATCAAGCACCCTGGCACCGGTTACGGGCTAACAGCCCTCATCAGCCAGGCTAGCTTGAATCTAGGGGCAAAGTGAGCAAGGGACCCACGTCTGGGCATACCCTGCCAACTTAGGGCGAACAAAGCAAACACAATGGAGATGATGGACGGAGTGCTGAAACCTTTCAAACTCTCACCCCATCAGATCTGGGTTGAATCCATCATCATTCTTTAGCTCACTTTGCCACCCCAGTTCAGACATAGCTATATGCAAATCAGTCTTGACCCTGTGCCTCATGGGAACAGTCCAGACCGAACTGCCAAGCCATGTCTTCCCTGGACCGGAATCAAGCATCCTGGGACCAGTTTCGGGCTAACAGCCCTCATCAGCCAGGCTAGATTGAATCCAGTGGCAAAATGAGCAAAGGACCCACGTCTGGGCATACCCTGCCAACTTAAGGCGAACAAAGCAAACACAAGGAGATGATGGACGGAGTGCTGAAACTTTTCAAACACTCACCCCCAGTCACAGATCTGGGTTGAATCCATCATCATTCTTTAGCTCACTTTGCCACCCCAGTTCAGACACAGCTATATGCAAATCAGTCTTGACCCTGTGCCTCATGGGAACAGTCCAGACCGAACTGCCAAGCCATTTCTTCCCTGGACCGGAATCCAGCATCCTGGGACCGGTTTTGTGCTAACAGCCCTCATCAGCCAGGCTGGCTTGAATCCAGTGGCAAAGTGAGCAAGGGACCCACGTCTGGGCAAGGAGATGATGGACGGAGAGCTGAAACTTTTCAGACACACATCCCCAGTCACAGATCTGGGTTGAATCCATCATCATTCTTTAGCTCACTTTGCCACCCCAGTTCAGACACAGCTATATGCAAATCAGTCTTGTACCCTGTGCCTCATGGGAACAGTCCAGACCGAACTGCCAAGCCATGTCTTCCCTGGACCGGAATCAAGCATCCTGGGATCGGTTTGGGCTAACTGCCCTCATCAGCCAGGCTAGCTTGAATCCAGTGGCAAAGTGAGCAAGGGACCCACGTCTGGGCATACCCTGCCAACTTAGGGCGAACAAAGCAAACACAAGGAGATGATGGACGGAGTGCTGAAACTTTTCAGACACTCACCCCCAGTCACAGATCTGGGTTGAATCCATCATCATTCTTTAGCTCACTTTGCCACCTCCAGTTCAGACATAGCTATATGCAAATCAGTCTTGACCCTGTGCCTCATGGGAACAGTCCAGACCGAACTGCCAAGCCATGTCTTCCCTGGACCAGAATCAAGCACCCTGGCACCGGTTACGGGCTAACAGCCCTCATCAGCCAGGCTAGCTTGAATCTAGGGGCAAAGTGAGCAAATGACCCACGTCTGGGCATACCCTGCCAACTTAGGGCGAACAAAGCAAACACAATGGAGATGATGGACGGAGTGCTGAAACCTTTCAAACACTCACCCCCAGATCTGGGTTGAATCCATCATCATTCTTTAGCTCACTTTGCCACCCCAGTTCAGACATAGCTATATGCAAATCAGTCTTGACCCTGTGCCTCATGGGAACAGTCCAGACCGAACTGCCAAGCCATGTCTTCCCTGGACCGGAATCAAGCATCCTGGGACCAGTTTCGGGCTAACAGCCCTCATCAGCCAGGCTAGATTGAATCCAGTGGCAAAATGAGCAAAGGACCCACGTCTGGGCATACCCTGCCAACTTAAGGCGAACAAAGCAAACACAAGGAGATGATGGACGGAGTGCTGAAACTTTCAAACACTCACCCCCAGTCACAGATCTGGGTTGAATCCATCATCATTCTTTAGCTCACTTTGCCACCCAAGTTCAGACACAGCTATATGCAAATCAGTCTTGACCCTGTGCCTCATGGGAACAGTCCAGACCGAACTGCCAAGCCATTTCTTCCCTGGACCGGAATCCAGCATCCTGGGACCGGTTTTGTGCTAACATCCCTCATCAGCCAGGCTGGCTTGAATCCAGTGGCAAAGTGAGCAAGGGACCCACGTCTGGGCAAGGAGATGATGGACGGAGAGCTGAAACTTTTCAGACACACATCCCCAGTCACAGATCTGGGTTGAATCCATCATCATTCTTTAGCTCACTTTGCCACCCCAGTTCAGACACAGTTATATGCAAATCAGTCTTGTACCTGTGCCTCATGGGAACAGTCCAGACCGAACTGCCAAGCCATGTCTTCCCTGGACCGGAATCAAGCATCCTGGGATCGGTTTGGGCTAACTGCCCTCATCAGCCAGGCTAGCTTGAATCCAGTGGCAAAGTGAGCAAGGGACCCACGTCTGGGCATACCCTGCCAACTTAGGGCGAACAAAGCAAACACAAGGAGATGATGGACGGAGTGCTGAAACTTTTCAGACACTCACCCCCAGTCACAGATCTGGGTTGAATCCATCATCATTCTTTAGCTCACTTTGCCACCTCAGTTCAGACATAGCTATATGCAAATCAGTCTTGACCCTGTGCCTCATGGGAACAGTCCAGACCGAACTGCCAAGCCATGTCTTCCCTGGACCAGAATCAAGCACCCTGGCACCGGTTACGGGCTAACAGCCCTCATCAGCCAGGCTAGCTTGAATCTAGGGGCAAAGTGAGCAAATGACCCACGTCTGGGCATACCCTGCCAACTTAGGGCGAACAAAGCAAACACAATGGAGATGATGGACGGAGTGCTGAAACCTTTCAAACACTCACCCCCAGATCTGGGTTGAATCCATCATCATTCTTTAGCTCACTTTGCCACCCCAGTTCAGACATAGCTATATGCAAATCAGTCTTGACCCTGTGCCTCATGGGAACAGTCCAGACCGAACTGCCAAGCCATGTCTTCCCTGGACCGGAATCAAGCATCCTGGGACCAGTTTCGGGCTAACAGCCCTCATCAGCCAGGCTAGCTTGAATCCAGTGGCAAAATGAGCAAAGGACCCACGTCTGGGCATACCCTGCCAACTTAAGGCGAACAAAGCAAACACAAGGAGATGATGGACGGAGTGCTGAAACTTTTCAAACACTCACCCCCAGTCACAGATCTGGGTTGAATCCATCATCATTCTTTAGCTCACTTTGCCACCCCAGTTCAGACACAGCTATATGCAAATCAGTCTTGACCCTGTGCCTCATGGGAACAGTCCAGACCGAACTGCCAAGCCATTTCTTCCCTGGACCGGAATCAAGCATCCTGAGACCGGTTTTGTGCTAACAGCCCTCGTCAGCCAGGCTAGCTTGAATCCAGTGGCAAAGTGAGCAAGGGACCCACGTCTGGGCAAGGAGATTATGGACGGAGAGCTGAAAATTTTCAGACACTCATCCCCAGTCACAGATCTGAGTTGAATCCATCATCATTCTTTAGCTCACTTTGCCACCCCAGTTCATACACAGCTATATGCAAATCAGTCTTGTACCTGTGCCTCATGGGAACAGTCCAGACCGAACTGCCAAGTCATGTCTTCCCTGGACCGGAATCAAGCCTCCTGGGACCGGTTTCGGGCTAACTTCCCTCATCAGCCAGGCTAGCTTGAATCCAGTGGCAAAGTGAGCAAGGGACCCACGTCTGGGCATACCCTGCCAACTTAGGGCAAACCTAACAAACACAAGGAGATGATGGACGGAGTGCTGAAAATTTTCAGACACTCATCCCCAGTCACAGATCTGGGTTGAATCCATCATCATTCTTTAGCTCACTTTGCCACCCCAGTTCAGACATAGCTATATGCAAATCAGTCTTGACCCTGTGGCTCATGGGAACAGTCCAGACCAAACTGCCAAGCCATGTCTTCCCTGGACCGGAATCAAGCATCCTTTGACCGATTTCGGGCTAACAGCCCTCATCAGCCAGGCCGATAAGCCCATTGAATATAATGCACGGTTGGTTTGACCATGATTGTACAGTAGCTAACCGTGAATTGAGGATTGCATTAGGGAAAAAACCCAAAGACCAAGTACTAGTTGTTGCCCTGAGAAAGCATTATGAGGTGGTTACGGCTAAGCACTGACATACAGTCTTAACAGATCAATGGGAGTCATAATCATATGCTGCCAGTATGAAAGACAGTAAACATTTTTAGTCCACCATCTCAGATATGAGACGTAAAAATTTGACCGATCTCTTGTCACATCCCTAGCGAATCCTGGGAATATCATTTTAGCAAAGTCTACACATCCCCTTCAAGTAAGGATATTTTTGTCATAACCAACAGGAAACTAACTGAGGTTAGGGTGACAGTGGATGAGGTAGAGGAGACTCTAATACAAAGTACAGGAGGCAAGTCTCCGGGGATTGATGGCGTACCAATACATCTATTCAAACTTAACATTCAACTTTGGTCCCCCATATTATCTAACGTGTTTAATAATTTGGCACATACAGATGTCCCAGATTCTAAGCGCACTTCCATTATCGTCCATTATCCTTGAAAATCCCAGTTGCTATAGACAAATTTCATTGATCAATACAACTGTTGAAAACCTGGGACATGTAATCTACAACAGAATTCGAGAATGGGCTCAAGTAGAATCTATTCTATACTCCCCTCAGCATGGATTGAGAAGTAGGATAGGGATGTTGGACTTGGCCCTTTTTGCAGGCTCATACCAGAACTTTTTGCCTTCCTCCTGGTATTTTTTCTGTCCTGGTGTTGGTGGCTTTAGGACTCTGAGCACTTTATCACTGCTGTCCAGTGTTAAAGTGCATGTGCTCTCTATGGTAAACGTGGTAAGATTGGTCTACACCTGTTTGGCGTATTTACTTTACCTATCAGTCCCTTGTAAAGTGGTATCTCATATACCGGAGGCCAGTAAATTGAATGCTACTGGTGGGCTTGCAGCACTGCTTGCACCACCCACCAAAGTAGCTTTTCAAACCTGCCTCATGTGAGAAGTTGGCCTGGCATATGCTGTCCACTAATTATAGTGGGCACCGTGCACCAGTCCAAATCGACTATTATGGTAGGTAGGTTAAAGACAACCTTATTGAAAGCTATCCTAGTGGTAGCTATGGAGAGCAGCCTTCAGGCTAAGTCTTGAAGGAATGTAAAGCAGCTTGTTTTACCAGTCTATAATTTCTTGAGTGACCAAATGAAAGAGCACCACACCAGGTATATATTTAAAATATATGTATTTATTACTAAACACACCCCTCTAGTCTCTTTATGAGGCTAGAGTTCAAGTACATAGGTTATAAGATCTTAAATCACAGTAATAGCACAAATACACGTTTGGGCCCTAGGGGCGTACCAAACCATATACCAATAAAGTGGTATGCGAACCACGACTGAACTAGACACTAGGCCTAGAGCCTCTTGAAGTGCTTGGACCACAGGGAACCACCCAAGGTAGTGACACAGGGGATCCACGGGAGTCGCGTGCAGTGTAAATACACAACCGCGATACGCCGTTAACTTCTATGGAGAAAGTCGGGATCGGGAAAATAGAGGAAAGGGACACTTAAAAGAGGACTAGGACAAAACCCTTTGAGATCTAGGACTTTGAAGAGTCTCTACCCACGGGAGCACCGGAGTACTCGTGTTACCTCACCCAGGGAAGCCGGGTGCATAGGTGCCTTTCGGGGTCGGGTTTCGTCGTCGGTTCTTATGGCGATCTGCTGCAAAGTGCTGCTGGCGACCAGGAGAAAAGTGTCCGGGTGGATCCAAGAGTGGATCGGAGTTCTGAAGAACCTGAAAGCAGAGGGGACAGAGTCTGGGTCACTAGCCAGTGACCAGGAAGGCGATGGACAGATGCCCACCGATGTCGAGTGCTTCAGTTTCGATGACGGTCATCTTGACTCTTCAGCCACGAGGTCCGGGAGGCGTTGTCGGCGACCAGGAGCAGGATTCGGGCTGTTGCTCGATGTCTGTCGAGTGCAGAGGTGTCGGCGACCAGATTGGACCCAACAAGCCTTGGCAACGGCAAGTCTTGAGTAAGATGTAGATCGTCGATGATGCAGACCAGCAAGGTCTGGGGAACTCACCCAGCGAGAGTTAGTGAGGGCAGGCCTGGAGCAACCAGACTGCCAAGTAAAGAAAAGATTGGCTTTCGTTAAGGGCTACTAGCCAACAGGCTAGCGACTGCGAAGGAGCCTCGTGACGCCGCACGTGGAGCTGGCTTACAGGACACTCGTGGAGTGGGGGCCAGTGATCTTCGGTGCAGGTGGTGCTGGAGGCTAGGGCTACTCGGAGCCCAAAGCACGACTTCTTGGGAGACCCAGAAGATGGTGCACTTGCAAGTGTGCTCGGTGTCCAGGGGTCACGGTCTCAAGTCACCCACGATAGCCACGGGCCTCAGCTTTGCTGGGGCTCAGGGTAGCCTCGGGAAGTCTGAGAATCCACCTCTGGTGATGCGATGACTTCGGCGTCCGACAGGAGCTTCAGTGATGCGAACCGGACAGATGCTTCTTTGGTGCCTGCCAAGCAGGGGAGTCACTCCTTGACCCCAAGGGAGATTCTTCAGTCCTCTAATCGTGAGTAGAGCGTCGAAGGTCCAGGATTCTGTTTCAGAGTTTCGTCCAGGTATAATCTAAAGTCCTAAGGACTGGGTTCCTACCTTTATTCTAAAAATAGGGGATGGACTACTCTGTGGCCCCACCTATGGGTGGGTCAGGGCAGAGGGGTGGCTACACCCCTTTCCTTTGTCCAGTTCGCGCCAAAGCAGGGGCTGCAAGCCCCTGATCCGGTTTGAACTGGGGTATGCACAGGGACACCAAATGTGCCCCCAGTGCAGGACTTCAAAGCACCCGAAAGTGCTCCCGCCCAGCCCCAATACACATTGTCCTGTCTGGGGAGGTGGTCACACCTCCCTGGGACAGGAAACCTATTGTCCAGGCCTCCCCTGCCGGAGTTTCGTCCAGCAGCAGGAGGCCAGACTCGTGTCTGTGGCAGCAGCATCCATTTTGTGATGCCAGGGCTCTGGAAAGAAGTTACCGGACTCGTCAGAGTTAACATGCCTTTCCCTCTAGAAGGGTGGGAATGCTACCCCCGCTGCCAGCATTGGCGGGGGGTAGTATTCCAAGATGTTTGACACCAAACACGACATGTTTAGGTGCAGCCATTCCATAGTTAGCATTTTACCGCGAGGATATAATGCGTTTAAGAGTATATGGTCAGGCTGCACTACAAACAGCATCAGAGATGGTCTCCGAACGCTGCAGAGGGGCCCTGCTCATGCAGGGGCACCCTCTCACATAGGAACCATGCACTCTGCCTTTAGGATTGATAAGGCCTGCCTTAGGAGTGACTTATAGGTTTATATGTGTGTATGCATTTAGTGATATAGGTAACCTATACCACAGCAAGGGTGCATGCACCACCTTACCCAGGCTGCAGTAGCAGACCTGTGGTGCCAGTTTGGATGGCCTACCAGGGGTGGCATAATACATGCTGCAGCCCCTGGCAGGCCTCTGAGGTACCTATGCCCTTGGTACATAGTATACCATATACTAGGGACTTACAAGGGCACTCCAGATCCCAATCAGTGATGTGCCTAAGGCACATGGAGACCCTTTTAAAGAGGAAACAGCTAGGCTGGGGTTCTGAATAGCAGGGCCCCAGCCAGACTAATGTCGAAAACCAGTGAAGTATCAGCAAAAAGTGGGGGTACCCCTGTGAAGCAGATCCTACTCTCCTACACAACCCCCCAAACGTAGGGACATTAAACTAACCTTGCCCAGTTAAGTCTTCATGTTCTAAGTGGAAATACCTAGAGAGTCCATCTGCATTCGCATGGTTACCCCCAGGCCTATGTTCCACTGTAAAGTCCATCCCCTGTAGGGAAATGGACCACCTAAGCAGTTTGGGGTTTTCACCCTTCATTTGTTTTAGCCATAAGAGGGGCTTATGGTCTGTCTGAACCAGGAAGTGTGTACCAAACAAGTATGGCCTCAACTTCTTCAGAGCCCAGACCACAGCAAAGGCCTCCCTCTCTATGGCTGACCAACGTTTCTCTCTAGGGGTCAGCCTTCTGCTAATAAAAGCTACTGGCTGATCCTGACCTTCTTCATTCATTTGTGACAGTACAGCCCCTACCCCCAATTCAGATGCATCAGTTTGAACAATGAACTTCTTGGAGTAATCAGGACTCTGCAGAATTGGAGCAGTGCACATGGCCTGCTTGAGGTCATCAAATGCCTTTTGACAGCTAACTGTCCACTGAACCTTTTTGGGCATTTTCTTAGAAGTTAAGTCATTCAAGGGTGTCACTATTGATCCATACCCCTTGACCAATCTCCTATAGTACCCAGTCAGGCCTAAGAAGGCTCTCACCTGAGTCTGGGTAGTGGGAGCAGTCCAGTCCATGATGGTCTGGATCTTGCTCTGCAAAGGTTGAACCTGGCCTCCACCCACAAGGTGGCCCAGGTACACAACCTGACTCTGCCCTATCTGGCACTTAGTGGCCTTGATAGTCAGGCCTGCCTTTGCAGGGCCTGTAAAACATTCCTGAGGTGGACCAGGTGATCCTCCCAGGTGGAGCTAAAGACAGCAATATCATCTAGATAAGCTGCACTATAGGCTTCCAGTCCTGTGAGAACTGTGTTCACCAACCTCTGGAAAGTGGCAGGTGCATTTTTCAGACCAAAGGGCATCACCACAAATTGATAATGCCCACTAGGTGTTGAAAATGCTGTTTTGGGCTTTGCAGTATCAGCTAGTCTGATCTGCCAGTAGCCAGCTGTTAGGTCAAATGTGCTGAGATATTTGGCAGAGGCCAAAGTATCTATGAGCTCATCTGCCCTGGGTATTGGATGGGCATCAGTCCTAGTGACTGCATTGAGGCCTCTGTAGTCTACACAAAACCTCATCTCTCTTTTCCCACCACTGGTGTGAGGTTTAGGTACTAGGACTACTGGACTAGCCCAAGGGCTATCTGAGGGCTCAATCACTCCCAATTCCAACATCTTCTGGACTTCAGTCCTGATACAGTCCCTGACATGGTCAGGTTGCCTATAAATCTTGTTTTTAATAGGCAGACTGTCCCCAGTGTCCACTTCATGAGTGCACCAGGTGGTCTGACTGGGTGTCAGTGAAAACATATGTCTAAACTGATTGAGGACTTGCCTGCAATCAGTTTGTTGCTGGGTAGTGAGGCTGCCTGCCAAGGCTACACCATCAACTGACCCATCGTCAGGGTTCTGTGAGAGCAGGTCAGGGAGTGGGTCACTCTCTTCCTCCTGCCCTTCATCAGTAGCCATGAGCAAGCCCATGTCTGCCCTGTCCACATATGGTTTTAACCTGTTGACATGGAGAACCCTGTGGGGACTCCTGGGTGTTCCTAGGTCTACTAAATAAGTGACCTCACCCTTCTGCTCAACAATAGTGTGGGGTCCACTCCATTTATCTTGGAGAGCTGCTGGGGCCACTGGCTCCAACACCCACACCTTCTGTCCTGGCTGGTAAACAGTCAGAACAGCCTTTGGTCATGCCAGGCCTTTTGAAGTTCCTGGCTAGCCTCAAGGTTTTTGGTTGCCTTTTTCATGTACTCAGCCATCCTGGAGCGGAGACCAAGTACATAGTCCACTATATCTTGCTTTGGGGGCTTGAGAGGTAACTCCCATCCTTCCTTCACCAAGCACAGTGGACCCCTCACAGGGTGGCCAAACAGAAGTTCAAAAGGGCTGTAACCAACCCCCTTCTGAGGCACCTCCCTATATGCGAATAAAAGGCAGGGCAAGAGTATGTCCCATCTACGCCTAAGCTTTTCTGGGAGCCCTTTAATCATGCCCTTCAAGGTTTTGTTGAATCTCTCAACTAAACCATTGCATTGTGGGTGATAGGGTGTGGTGAACTTATAAGTAACTCCACACTCCTTCCACATTGCTTTTAAGTACCCAGACATGAAGTTTGCACCCCTGTCTGATACTACCTCCTTAGGAAAGCCCACTCTTGAGAAGATTCCCAGGAGGGCCCTTGCCACCACAGGTGCTGTAGTGGTCCTGAGGGGAATAGCTTCTGGGTACCTGGTGGCATGATCCACTAACACCAGGATAAACCTGTGCCCAGAGGCTGTTTGGGGATCCATGGGACCAACAATGTCAATCCCTACCCTCTCAAAGGGCACCCCCACCACAGGTAGTGGTATCAGGGGGCCTTTGTAGTGCCACCTGCTTTGCCACTGGCTTGGCAGGTTACACAGGAGCAACAAAACTCCTTACTGTCTTCAGACATGTGGGGCCAGTGAAAGTGAGGGACAATTCTGTCCCAAGTCTTGTTCTGGCCCAGGTGTCCTGCTAAGGGAATATCATGGGCTAGGGTCAATAGGAAGCCCCTGAACTTCAAAGGTATTACCAACCTCCTGGTAGCACCAGGCTTGGGGTCTCTACTCTCTGAGTACAGGAGTCCATCATCCCAATACACTGTATGGGGACCACTAGCTTTCCCAGCAGCCTCAGCAGCAGCTTGCTGTCTGAGGGGTTCAAGGGAGGGGCAGCTCTGCTGCTCCTGGCTCAGATCTGCCCTAGAAGGTCCCCTGTCCCCAAGAACTCAACCTGTTCAGGTTCAAGTTCCTCTGGGACAGTTCCTTCTTCAGGGCTGAGATCATCCCCCTCAAGGGACTGATCTTCCTCCTGAGCCAAGGGGGAAGGCACTGCCTTAACCCTACTACTCCTCCTCTTGGAAGGCACTTGGTCCATTCTTCCAGAATCCAAGGCCTGTTCAGTTTTAGACAGTTTAGCTTGTGACCTGGTCACAGCAAACACATCTGCAGGGATCCCCAGCATTTCTGCATGGGTCCTGAGCTCCACTTCTGCCCAAGCAGAAGTCTCTAAGTCATTGCCAAGCAAGCATTCGACTGGTAGGTTTGCACTTACCACAACCTTCTTAAGGCCAGTTACCCCTCCCCAGGAGAAGTTAACAACTGCCAGAGTATGGTCTGTTCTGACATTGCTAGCATTGGTCACTTGGTACATTTCACCAAGCATAACTTGCCCAGGTAGCACAAGGTCTTGTGTCACCATTGTGACACTTGCCCCTGTGTCCCTAAATGCCAAAGCCTCTCGTCCATTGATTAAAGGCTGTTGTCTGTACTTGCCCAGATTACTGGGACTCACAGTGGAGGTCACATCCATGCCTCCATCACAGACTAACACAGCCTGAGTCAGTTCCCTGACTAAGTCAGAGCCCAACTCAGTTCCCAGGGTGAACCCTACTAAACCCTTTGCTGGAGCACTTCCACCAACTGTACTAGGGGGAACAGGTGCCTTAGGGGCATTGGTGGGTGCTGGACTGGAGTCTTTGGACTTGGTGCAATCACTGGTCCAGTGGGTCTTTTGCTTACAGACCTTGCACCATGGTTTTCTTTGGCCTTTACCCTTGGTAGACTGGGAATCCCCACCAGAAGAAGATTTTTGGGGGCCTGATGAAGACTTTTGATCTTTACCCTTCTCCCCACCCTTGTCAGAGTTCTTAGCATCTTGCTTCTTGGTTTCCCCACCTTGGTTCTGTACCTTCTGCTTCACCCTGGTTCTGACCCATTTGTCTGCCTTCTTTCCCAATTCTTGGGGAGAGGTCAGATCAGAGTCAACCAGGTACTGATGCAACAGCTGGTTTTGACAGTTATTAAGAATCTGCTCCCTCATTATCAGATTATACAATCCTGAGAAGTCACACACCTTACTGCCCATCAACCAGCCTTCCAGAGCCTTGGCAGAACAATCCACATAGTCTACCCAGTCTTGAGTCTGTGCTTTTGGGTGTCTCTGAACTTCAACCTGTACTGTTCAGTGGTTAGGCCAAACCCATCAATAAGAGCACTCTTCAAGACCTTGTAATTGTCAGCATCCTCCTCTCTAACAGTGAGGAGCTTGTCTCTACCTTTGTCAGCAAAGGAGAGCCACAAGATTGCTGCCCACTGCTCCTGAGGGACCTTCTGTACTTTACAGGCCCTCTCTAAAGCAGTTATCCATTTGTGGATATCATCCCCACTCTGGTAGGGAGGGACAATCTTGCTCAGGTTCCTATGGTCATAGGACCTTTCCCTATCTCTAGGGACATGGCTGCCACCATGGGACTCTAGTCCCAACTTTCTTCTCTCTTTAAGGAGATCTAGGGATTCTCTATCTAAAGCCAATTGCTTCTTCCTGATCTCCAGTTGAGTTTCCTCATACTGGACCAGTCTCTTTCTTCTCTCATGAGAGGATTCCCTCCTGTGAGAAGAAACAGAGCTCCCTATTGAGGTGCCAGAGTGGTTAGACTCCTGAGAAGGAGACCTAGACTTTCTGAGCACACTCATAATCCTTCCTGGGGGACAAAGGTGTGGTTCTCTAGATCCTCATCTTCATCTTCCCCAGAAGGGATTGGGTTCTCCAGGTCAGGGTCATTGTCACCCTCCTGGTCAGTTTCAGAGGGGGCTGGGGGTAGTAGTACCCCTGGCCCCTTCCTCATCTGCTGGCCCACCCTCTGCTCCTACCCCTTCAGTCTCTGAAGACTTACTAAGATCATAAGCCACCAACAACTCCTGGAGGTGTTGGGTGGTGGGACTTTGGCCTGTCCTTAATTTCCTCACGTTACACAAAGCTCTCAGTTCCAAGAATGGGAGTGTGTCATACTTGGAGGGGGAAGCTCAATGGCTTCCTGCAGGGCATCTTTGGATCCTGCTTTTAAAGACATTACTAGTGTGGTGTGGTGTATGCACTACCTACTCTAGTGTGGCCTACTAAACTCTCTTGAGTTGTAGAAAGGGTTGTGCTATCCCTTAACACACAACTCTAAGTTCAGTAGAACTTACTGATATTCTAAGCTTAAATTATATGTACCTTAGGTACCTTTAGTGGTTTTCAGTTGATCAATTCAATTGAGATTATCTGGTAAAACAATAGCAAGCTGGAATCCCACACGCTGCACACCAATGTGAGAAGTTGGCCTGGCATATGCTGTCCACTAATTATAGTGGGCACCGTGCACCAGTCCAAATCGACTCTTATGGTAGGTAGGTTAAAGACAACCTTATTGAAAGCTATCCTAGTGGTAGCTATGGAGAGCAGCCTTCAGGCTAAGTCTTGAAGGAATGTAAAGCAGCTTGTTTTACCAGTCTATAATCTCTTGAGTGACCAAATGAAAGAGCACCACACCAGGTATATATTCAAAATATATGTATTTATTACTAAACACACCCCTCTAGTCTCTTTATGAGGCTAGAGTTCAAGTACATAGGTTATAAGATCTTAAATCACAGTAATAGCACAAATACACGTTTGGGCCCTAGGGGCGTACCAAACCATATACCAATAAAGTGGTATGCGAACCACGACTGAACTAGACACTAGGCCTAGAGCCTCTAGAAGTGCTTGGACCACAAGGAACCACCCAAGGTAGTGACACAGGGGACCCACGGGAGACGCGTGCAGTGTAAATACACAACCGCGATACGCCGTTAACTTCTATGGAGAAAGTCGGGATCGGGAAAATAGAGGAAAGGGACACTTAAAAGAGGACTAGGACAAAACCCTTTGAGATCTAGGACTTTGAAGAGTCTCTACCCACGGGAGCACCGGAGTACTCGTGTTACCTCACCCAGGGAAGCCGGGTGCATAGGTGCCTTTCGGGGTCGGGTTTCGTCGTCGGTTCTTATGGCGATCTGCTGCAAAGTGCTGCTGGCGACCAGGAGAAAAGTGTCCGGGTGGATCCAAGAGTGGATCGGAGTTCTGAAGAACCTGAAAGCAGAGGGGACAGAGTCTGGGTCACTAGCCAGTGACCAGGAAGGCGATGGACAGATGCCCACCGATGTCGAGTGCTTCAGTTTCGATGACGGTTGTCTTGACTCTTCAGCCACGAGGTCCAGGAGGCGCTGTCGGCGACCAGGAGCAGGATTCGGGCTGTTGCTCGATGTCTGTCGAGTGCAGAGGTGTCGGCGACCAGATTGGACCCAACAAGCCTTGGCAACGGCAAGTCTCGAGTAAGATGTAGATCGTCAATGATGCAGACCAGCAAGGTCTGGGGAACTCACCCAGCGAGGGTAAGTGAGGGCAGGCCTGGAGCAACCAGACTGCCAAGTAAAGAAAAGATTGGCCTTCGTTAAGGGCTACTAGCCAACGGGCTAGCGACCGCGAAGGAGCCTCGTGACGCCGCACGTGGAGCTGGCTTACAGGACACTCGTGGAGTGGGGGCCAGTGATCTTCGGTGCAGGTGGTGCTGGAGGCTAGGGCTACTCGGAGCCCAAAGCACGACTTCTTGGGAGACCCAGAAGATGGTGCACTTGCAAGTGTGCTCGGTGTCCAGGGGTCACGGTCTCAAGTCACCCACGATAGCCACGGGCCTCAGCTTTGCTGGGGACTCAGGGTAGCCTCGGGGAAGTCTGAGAATCCACCTCTGGTGATGCGATGACTTCGGCGTCCGACGGGAGCTTCAGTGATGCGAACCGGACAGATGCTTCTTTGGTGCCTGCCAAGCAGGGGAGTCACTCCTTGACCCCAAGGGAGATTCTTCAGTCCTCTAATCGTGAGTAGAGCGTCGAAGGTCCAGGATTCTGTTTCAGAGTTTCGTCCAGGTATAATCTAAAGTCCTAAGGACTGGGTTCCTACCTTTATTCTAAAAATAGGGGATGGACTACTCTGTGGCCCCACCTATGGGTGGGTCAGGGCAGAGGGGTGGCTACACCCTTTCCCTTTGTCCAGTTCACGCCAAAGCAGGGGCTGCAAGCCCCTGATCCGGTTTGAACTGGGGTATGCACAGGGACACCAAATGTGCCCCCAGTGCAGGACTTCAAAGCACCCGAAAGTGCTCCCGCCCAGCCCCAATACACATTGTCCTGTCTGGGGAGGTGGTCACACCTCCCTGGGACAGGAAACCTATTGTCCAGGCCTCCCCTGCCGGAGTTTCGTCCAGCAGCAGGAGGCCAGACTCGTGTCTGTGGCAGCAGCATCCATTTTGTGATGCCAGGGCTCTGGAAAGAAGTTACCGGACTCGTCAGAGTTAACATGCCTTTCCCTCTAGAAGGGTGGAATGCTACCCCCGCCGCCAGGATTGGCGGGGGGTAGTATTCCAAGATGTTTGACACCAAACACGACATGTTTAGGTGCAGCCATTCCATAGTTAGCATTTTACCGCGAGGATATAATGCGTTTAAGAGTATATGGTCAGGCTGCACTACAAACAGCATCAGAGATGGTCTCCGAACGCTGCAGAGGGGCCCTGCTCATGCAGGGGCACCCTCTCACATAGGAACCATGCACTCTGCCTTTAGGATTGATAAGGCCTGCCTTAGGAGTGACTTATAGGTTTATATGTGTGTATGCATTTAGTGATATAGGTAACCTATACCACAGCAAGGGGTGCATGCACCACCTTACCCAGGCTGCAGTAGCAGACCTGTGGTGCCAGTTTGGATGGCCTACCAGGGGTGGCATAATACATGCTGCAGCCCCTGGCAGGCCTCTGAGGTACCTATGCCCTTGGTACATAGTATACCATATACTAGGGACTTACAAGGGCACTCCAGATCCCAATCAGTGATGTGCCTAAGGCACATGGAGACCCTTTTAAAGAGGAAACAGCTAGGCTGGGGTTCTGAATAGCAGGGCCCCAGCCAGACTAATGTCGAAAACCAGTGAAGTATCAGCAAAAAGTGGGGGTACCCCTGTGAAGCAGATC
>CAWUFW010009209.1:600000-806057 GCA_963921515.1 Calotriton arnoldi
ATCCAACTGTGCCAACACATGTACAAACACAACCACAACTACAGCTAGGCAGTGGCACAAATAGAACTAACAAACACATCCACACATGTAGCCACCACAACAACACCAACACACAGTGAAGACCACTCAAAGGAAGGAATTCTGTGTATGCTGGCCAAGTCAGTGTAGCCAATAGCATCATGGGAGTCGCAGTCACACATATTGCCCGCCCCAAAACTGTCCCATCAACACCACCATGAACCATGCGCACATCACAGAGAGTGGAGAAGGACTCACAAGATGGCTGACACTGGCTACTGCTGTGGGGAGCACAAGGCCCTGCTGCCAACTGTGCACCAACAAACAGCAGGACACCACTGACTGACATCCTGAGAGACAACTTACACTCCCTGCAATGCAAGCACGTTCCATGGTGGGATATCTGGCTGGCTGAGTGGGAAGGGGGACTTGCAGCACTGACTATAGTCACCAGCACCTCCCCTCACCCCCCCCAACACAAACTCCACAGTACCCACCTGGTAGAATGCAATGCCCTCCATCCTAACACAAGATCCCACAAAGCACCACCACCCTGGGTTATGTTGTGTGAAGCACAGGGACACTCTTGGGACTCTTAGCCAAACAACTGCCAGGACAACACTCCCAGCCATCCTGTCAGCACAGCCAGCCCACCCCACAGGGAAGCAGAGTCAAAAGGAAGGAAGCATGGGCATGCTGGGAAGGGGGTGGAGGCAATAGCATGATGGGAGTCGTAGTCACAGACATTGCTCAGCCTCACAACTGGCCCATCAACACCACCCTGAACCATGCTCACATCACAGGGAGTGGAGAAGGACTCACAAGATGGCTGACACAGGCTACTGCTGTGGGGAGCACAAGGCCCTGCTGCCAACTGTGCACCAACAAACAGCAGGACACCACTGACTGACATCCTGAGAGACAACTTCCACTCCCTGCAATGCAAGCACGTTCCATGGTGGGATATCTGGCTGGCTGGGTGGGAAGGGGGACTTGCAGCACTGACTATAGTCACCAGCACCTCCCCTCACACCTCCCCCAACACAAACTCCACAGTACCCACCTGGTAGAATGCAATGCCCTCCATCCTAACACAAGATCCCACAAAGCACCACCACCCAGGGTTATGTTGTGTGAAGCACATGCACACTCTTGGGACTCTTAGCCAAACAACTGCCAGGACAACACTCCCAGCCATCCTGTCAGCACAGCCAGCCCACCCCACAGGGAAGCAGAGTCAAAAGGAAGGAAGCATGGGCATGCTGGGAAGGGGGGTGGAGGCAATAGCATGATGGGAGTCGTAGTCACAGACATTGCTCAGCCTCACAACTGGCCCATCAACACCACCCTGAACCATGCTCACATCACAGGGAGTGGAGAAGGACTCACAAGATGGCTGACACAGGCTACTGCTGTGGGGAGCACAAGGCCCTGCTGCCAACTGTGCACCAACAAACAGCAGGACACCACTGACTGACATCCTGAGAGACAACTTCCACTCCCTGCAATGCAAGCACGTTCCATGGTGGGATATCTGGCTGGCTGAGTGGGAAGGGGGACTTGCAGCACTGACTATAGTCACCAGCACCTCCCCTCACACCCCCCAACACAAACTCCACAGTACCCACCTGGTAGAATGCAATGCCCTCCATCCTAACACAAGATCCCACAAAGCACTACCACCCAGGGTTATGTTGTGTGAAGCACATGGACACTCTTGGGACTCTTAGCCAAACAACTGCCAGGACAACACTCCCAGCCATCCTGTCAGCACAGCCAGCCCACCCCACAGGGAAGCAGAGTCAAAAGGAAGGAAGCATGGGCATGCTGGGAAGGGGGTGGAGGCAATAGCATGATGGGAGTCGTAGTCACAGACATTGCTCAGCCTCACAACTGGCCCATCAACACCACCCTGAACCATGCTCACATCACAGGGAGTGGAGAAGGACTCACAAGATGGCTGACACAGGCTACTGCTGTGGGGAGCACAAGGCCCTGCTGCCAACTGTGCACCAACAAACAGCAGGACACCACTGACTGACATCCTGAGAGACAACTTCCACTCCCTGCAATGCAAGCACGTTCCATGGTGGGATATCTGGCTGGCTGGGTGGGAAGGGGGACTTGCAGCACTGACTATAGTCACCAGCACCTCCCCTCACACCCTCCCCAACACAAACTCCACAGTACCCACCTGGTAGAATGCAATGCCCTCCATCCTAACACAAGATCCCACAAAGCACCACCACCCTGGGTTATGTTGTGTGAAGCACAGGGACACTCTTGGGACTCTTAGCCAAACAACTGCCAGGACAACACTCCCAGCCATCCTGTCAGCACAGCCAGCCCAACCCACAGGGAAGCAGAGTCAAAAGGAAGGAAGCATGGGCATGCTGGGAAGGGGGAGGAGGCAATAGCATGATGGGAGTCGTACTCACAGCCCTACATCCCCCACCACATGGCCCAGCAAGCTCACACTCACGCATGCACATCCCACAGAGAGTGGAAAGGCCCATAAAAGATGTCTGACACTGTTGCTGTGTCGTGGGGAGCACAAGGGCATGCTGGGTACTGCACACCAACCAACAGCAGGACACCACTGTCAGCCATCTTGCCATTGCCCTCACACCCACACCCACTGAACTCCACACAAAAGCAAGTAAGTATGGGAATGCTGGCAAGTGGGGTGGAGGCAATGGCATGATGGGAGTCGTAGTCACAGACATAGCTCACCCCCACAACTGTCCCATCAACACCACCCTGAACCATGCTCACATCACAGGGAGTGGAGAAGGACTCACAAGATGGCTGACACTGGCTACTGCTGTGGGGAGCACAAGGCCCTGCTGCCAACTGTGCACCAACAAACAGCAGGACACCACTGACTGACATCCTGAGAGACAACTTACACTCCCTGCAACGCAAGCACGTTCCATGGTGGGATAACTGACTGGCTGGCTGGGTGGGAAGGAGGTCTGGCTGTCAACCAAACACAAGCAATGCAGACCATGTTCACACCCCAGAAAATACATAGAAATGCCCAAATAATGCAGGACAATGTGCCACACCAATATCAACCCCTGACTGTGACGACTTAGGACAATGCAATGTACAGGCCCGCACCCAGAGGCACAGTCACAACTGTCATGTGTGTCAACCACTGATGCCTGCAGAAACATGACATACATTGTTTGTGTCTCCCAAAAACAGGTGATGATGGGGACACAGCAGCAGACGCTGAGGAGTCCCAGTCCCAGGCTCAAGAGGATGCCGAGCTCACTGGCGTCGAACAGCCTCTGTCCTCCTCGGACGATGAACAACCTGGCACATCCGGTGCAAGTCAACATGCAGCACCAGCAGGACCACCAGCTGCAGCACCAGCAGGACCACCAGCTGCACTCCCTGCACCCACCCCTACAACGACTGTCACCACGAATACCATCCCTGCCGACATGGACAGAATAAGGAGCAACACCAGCGCAGTGACCCTGGACCAACCTGGGGCCATGGACACCACCACCACCACCAACCCCAAGGTGGACCAGGGTTATCTGTGCGTGCAACTGCACACACTGCACATGTCAGCAGGGGTGGTGGGAGGGGTGGGAGACAGAGGTCGCTGCTTGCAGACGTTGCTGGTGTGCATGACGACCCACAACTGGTACGCATAGCTGATGCGTAACAGTCCAGCACCGGAGAGCTCAGCCAGGTAGTGGGGCTCCTCAGAGACATCAAACAGCAGCAGGCTGCCCATCATGCCCGCTTGGACTCCCACATGTCCCACATGGAGTCACACATGTCCCGTGTGGACTCACACATGTCCCGCGTGGAGTCCAAGTGGGATGTACTGCATGAGATGACGGCGGTGCACAGGGACATTTTACAATGCCTCCGCCAGATGAACAGCAACCAGTCCACACCTCCCTGTGTGCCAACAACATCTGGTACCGAACAAACTGCAACTGCCACAGGGAGGGAGGAGGACTCTGGCGGAGAGTCCCCTGCACCGCAGCAGCCTGCACTTGAGGGCCCCCCCCAAGAAGAGGGGTCGTCCGAGGAGGGGAAAGTGAGAGGCCGATGGCCAAGCGCAACTCCCAGGAAGCCTGAACCTGTTCTGGATGTTCGCCTTTGTGCACAGACTGTTCACCCTGTTGACGGCAACACTACTCCCACACATTGCATGGGGAGTACAAGTTGGACCAATGTGTCAGACAACTGTGGCCCCGATACTGGGGATCCTGTCTACCCGGACTTTCAATTCACCTAGGAACTTGGGATTGCAAGATTCATGTACAGCACAACACATCCTATGCACTATTTACACAAATGTATCACAATAAACACACTAATACACCATACTTGCCTCTGTCGTGATTCCAACGTGGGTGCTGTTATGGGGATGATGAACTGCAAAATTACACTGTGTATGCGAACTGCAACAGCAAGGACAACACAGGCATGTGAGTAAAGGTAACGTGACACATATGAGGGAGACACACCACCAGGGCTACACAACACATACACACCTAGGCCATCTGACTCATTGCCTACACTGATGTTGCCAGGGAAGACGGTGCAATGCACAGACACCACACCCATTCCCAGTTGTAGTCAAGTAGCCCACAGGTGCAGTAAGCAAATGGCAGTCAAATGTGTGACCACAGACAACGCACATCACTAAGTGAAGCACAGGTTTATTACACAGTAGCAACATGCCGTAACCACTACAGATGCAAGGTAACCCCACCTGGTAGCGGACACGCAGTCAACAACTGTAGACGGAAGGAAGTCCATGGGTGTGGCGCACATCACCTGTAGGGACACAACAGCTACCAGCCTGGATGTGCAATCACGTCGTCGGTGGACACAGTTGACCAAACGAATCTGAAAGTACCCTGTGAAGGACAGAAATGACACACAGTCAAAAGCAATGCAGTACAGGACAGAACAGCAAAACTCATGCACAATACATGTTACAAGATACCCACCCAGAACCAAGTTAGCATGTCAACACTGTTGGGGAGTACAGCCCACCTGTAACCACACATCGCAACACACATCCAGTCAAGTAGCCCATGGACACACTCCAACAGCGCCAGAGCCCCACCCACACATCATGCCAACTCACATCATTCACATGACACCTCAGGATACTCACATTCAGCTAAAGAAGTTGGTGATGAGCTGTGTGCGGACATCACCATCACCATCATCATCATCATCGTCACTGGCATCTTGGTCCAGGCCAGGATCCTCCACAGGTGGCGGAAGTTGGTCATCGTCATCCTGGATGAGAGGCAACTCCTTCCGCACTGCCAGGTTGTGTAGCATGCAGCAGACGATGATAATCTTGCACACTTTTGCAGGGGCATATGGGAGGGACCCTCCGGTCTTGTCCAGGCAGCGGAAGCGGCTCTTCAGGAGACCAAAGGTCCGCTCAATCACTCTCCTGGTCCGACCATGTGCCTCATTGTAGCGCATCTGGGCAGGTGTCACAGGGTTCCTGAGGGGTGTCAGCAACCACGGCATGTTGGGGTATCCCGAGTCACCTACGGACAGACAAGTGCACATCAGCTGACTTGGAAAAGTGGGCGGAATACTACAGATCAGATCACACACAATGGCACAAAGTCAGTACACACCGACAAGCCAGGCACGCTGGTTCTGCATCTGTGCCATCATCCTGGGGATGCGACTACTCCTCATCACAAAGGCATCGTGTGCTGAACCAGGGAAACGGGCACACACGTGTGTGATGGTCATGTCTGCAAGACACACCACCAGTGCATTGACCGAGTGGTAGTGCTTGCGGTTCCTGTAGGCCTGCTCCTGGGCCTGTGGTGGTACCAAAGCCACATGTGTCCCATCAATGGAGCCAATGACATGCGGCATCCTCCCCAGGGCATAAAAGTCACTCTTCACGTCAGTGAGTCGTCGCAGTCTAGGGAAATAGATGTACCGGTTCAGGAAGAGCAACATTGCCGCCAAAACATCGCGGAGCACACGGCTGAACATGGTCTGTGACATCCCACCAGCAGACGCCACAGTATGTTGGAAGGTACCGGTGGCAAAGAAGTGTAGGGCTGCCATCACCTTCACCTTGGGGGTCAGCGCTGTAGGATACGGCCGGCCAGGCTGCAAATGTGGGGACAACTGCACTGCCAAATCCTCAATCAGCTGCCTGGTGAAGCGGTACCGTCGGATGCTGTCCCATTCCACCATCGTTGCCAGGTCTGGGAATGGCCGATGGACAGCAGGAGCCCTGCAGTGCAGAGGAGAAGTAAGCAAGATCGTCAGTCACCCCACATATGCGGCATTGAACACACTCAAGATCCCAACATACATCATCATGAGGCACAACTACATGAAGTGTGCAGTACCGGAAGGACATGTATGGTACATACATGGCAACATCTGTCAACACGGTCCTACAGGTGGCATCAATTTGTCCCAGGTTGGCCCATTGGATATCATGATGCCGTGTCACAGTCACCCCCACAGTGACATGTGAGGACAGATGTGCCCCAGGCACCACAGCTCAACGACAGGTACATTCCCAGGGACCCTGTAATGCCACATGGACACTGGCATCACCTGGAGTATCATGTGTACACCACAGCAAAACAAACATGACCCCCACAGGTAGTGGCCACACTTGCCATGGCAGGACAGACATGGACGTCTGTGACACACACGCACAACATCAGAGTCCATGCACACACAACGTGGATGTGGAGACTGTCTCCCATTGTGCACATGAAATCAGAGACATTGTAAACACTACATGCACAAAGACTGTGGAGGGCCATCACTATTGTGCCACTGGGACACCCTGGCTCAAACATACCATCCCACATGGGACTCACGGGGTATGTGACATGACATACACAAACACCACTGTGAAATGTGACCATGACACATGCACAGATATGAACAGTTGCACATCACAGTGGTCACGTACACGTAACACCCAGGATCCTGTCCCCATGAACACGTGCACAGCCTGGGGGTGGCTGCCCACAGGTGACACCCACAGGACAACATGTACACCAACATACACACAATAGGAAATGCAGCCTTACATGCCTTATGATAAGGTTTGGACAGGCTGTCGTGATGTAGGTGTGCCCCTCACTCCCTGGGAGATATCTGTGGCTGGCATATGTCCATCTGAGACAGGCATGCTGACCTATGCCAGTCACATGTACAGTGATGCGTTGTACCGCAATGGACCGATCGGTGCCTCCGGCCGGCCCATTGCCTTCAATGTGTGCGGGTACGTGTTGTACCCCTGTGCGCGTTGAACCGCAATGGACCGATCGGTGCCTCCGGCCGGCCCATTGCCTTCAATGTGTGCGGGTACGCGTTGTACCCCTGTGCGCGTTGAACCGCAATGGACCGATCGGTGCCTCCGGCCGGCCCATTGCCTTCAATGTGTGCGGGTACGCGTTGTACCCCTGTGCGCGTTGAACCGCAATGGACCGATCGGTGCCTCCGGCCGGCCCATTGCCTTCAATGTGTGCGGGTACGCGTTGTACCCCTGTGCGCGTTGAACCGCAATGGACCGATCGGTGCCTCCGGCCGGCCCATTGCCTTCAATGTGTGCGGGTACGCGTTGTACCCCTGTGCGCGTTGAACCGCAATGGACCGATCGGTGCCTCCGGCCGGCCCATTGCCTTCAATGTGTGCGGGTGCGCGTTGTACTCCTGTGCGCGTTGTACCGCAATGGACCGATCGGTGCGCACCCATTGACAATGGGCTTGCCTGGCAACGGACGCGTTTTCGAATTCCGAACGAGTCGGTTGCTGGGAATTCAGTTGGTCACCCACAACAATGTTGCAAAATCATGTATGTCATGAAGTTGAAGATTTGAAGGATGCTGTGGGCGTGTTTTGGTGCTGCTATTCCATGGATTGGCCAGATTCAGAAGATGCAAACGACTTGGACCTATCACTTTGGACACAAGGGACAGGATCTGCCTCTCCAGCACATATATATTGCTGGCTGTTCCCCTGAGAGCCCACTTGCCTGCACTACATGCTCCAGGACGACATCTGCCACTGCACTGCTGCTGTCTCTGCCCCTCTGGACCCTGCAATGGCACGTACTGTGGAGAGAGCCCCAGCCTTCAGCCTTGAGGAGAACCAGGCCCTGCTGGACAGCCTACTTCCACAGTACAGCAAGCTGTATGGGACACCAGGGGAGCAGGTGAGTGTCCTGTGCACTGCCTTTCTGAATGTGCATTTTGTCTGACTAGCAAGGCTGAGAGTCTGCACGCCACTGGCTAGCAGGCTCACTGAGTAGTTGTCACCCCCCATAGTGTGTAGTGACTTGCACTGGACAGGTATGGTGCAGTGACAGTGCTTCTGAACAGGGTTTTACTCCCCATGCAATGATACCATGTAGTGACTTCTGGAAAACTGTCCATGGGCAGCCGTGCACTGCCTGTGTACACCATGTGCCCCTGTGATTGCGACATGTATATGCAACTGTGTCATGCACGGATATGTTGCATGTGTAGTAATGGCCTTATCACTTTGTCATCCTGACAGGCTTCTGCCCATCGGAAGCAGGAGATATGGAAGGACATCGTCCGGGCTGTCCGGTCCGTGGGGGTCTACAAGCGCCGGATCCGCAACTGCCAAAAGAGGTGGCAGGACCTTCGGGGCTGGACCCGGAGGATTGCACGGGTCCAGCTGAAGCTGTCGCCTCCTCGCAGGAGGGGCGGAACACGGACCCTGACCCCCACATGCTCAGGATCCTGGCGGTGGTCTTTCCAGACCTGGATGGGCAGCTGAAGGCCAGAGAGCAGCAAGGAGGGGGTGAGTCAAAGACTGCACTGTGTACTCTGTCTAACATGCTATGTGCCCTCCTCGGGCCTGGTTAAACTGCCACAATACAGCGGTTATGTTGTCCAGGAGCCATGTCCCTCTATTGTGCACTGCCCACTCCTCATCTGATACCCAGGTGTGGCCCTTACATGCAGGGAATTCTGTCACTTAGGACTGTGTCCTTGCAGTTTGCTTGACTCAAGGTGGGAGACAGCATCTATTTCCCTGGAACTGTGGTGGGCATCATGGGTGGGTCCATTGCTTACACAATGCCTGTATTCTGACATGTATTCAGCGTGTTACTTTGATCTGTGGTCCAATTGCTGAGCTGATCCACCACATGTGGCTGGGGTATCTGGCACACACCCATGCTGCGGGTGGGAACAATGTTTGGGCCCCAGGAGTATGTATATGACGTGTGTCACACATACTTAGCCAGCTGCCTACAGTCCAGGGCTCATCCCTCATTCATGTGGGGCTGGACAGTCATGCCTACTCCAGGCCATACAATACACTCTGTACTCCCACTCCCGTGTATCAGCTGACACATTGTGCGCAGTGATTTGACCCCTCAGGTGTCTGCCTCTGTGTCAGTGTGCTGTGGATTAGTCGCCAGGACTGCTGTGGAGTTTCTTGGTAGGGGCTCAGCATGCCACTGGAGATGTGACCATAGGAGACGATACTTGTGTGACACATAGGTGTCTGATCAGCTGCCCATGCAGACTGGGGCATGTGAATGTGAAGTTCAGGCAGCTGTTCCCCATGCACAGCAGAGTGTGAGGGGCTCAGGTTCAGAGGGTAGTGTCACAGGTCTACCATATGTCCAATAGGTATGACCTGGACAGATGAGGGTTAAGAGGATGTGTTGTGGGGGGATGTACATGTGCACTTGTGCAGCTCCAGGACTTGCATTCCCCATGACCTACTATTGTGACACAGTGCAGAGTGTTGTTGTCTGGCTGCAAAGTCATACATCACTGAGACAGTGATGTATGACTTTGCAGTCATGCCTCCGCCATGGCATGTGTCTACTGATTGGTGAGCCTGCAGGGGAGTGACATGTGCTACATGCACACCATAGTGGCGCTGGCTATCAGGACATGGGTGCATCATGGTGTCTGTCGCTGGTATGCATCACATGCATTTCCTATTTGACTCTGGGCATCCCTTTCATCCGGAAACCTGTACTGACTCAGTGGCAAGAGCTGTGATGTGTGCATGTCCACATGCCACACCATGTCCTCTGCACTGTCCAACTACTGTGTACTTGGTGCATGTGTCAACACTGGGGTGTTGCAATCCAACAGACACCAGACAGATGGGTGCAAGGCCATGTGGGATGTGAGTGCCATGCTTGGCATCGGACTGACAATTGACTTCTCCTGTTCAATTAGGGCACTTTTAGCAATGTACAACTGATGATGCCAGGGCTTGCTCTGTGATGTGCTGTGCTCACAGTGGTGTGTGCGTTATGTGCAGGTGACTGATGTCTGTCTGTATCCCCATTGTTTGCAGATACATCCACGGCCACGGAAGGGGACAGCTCCACGGACCAGGAGGAGCCAGAGAGCCAGACTGGGTCAGCAGCCGAGGAGTGGTCGGAGGGACCCAGTGGCACGGAGGGCGAGGGGAGCCACACCGAGGAGTCCTCAGCAGCATCCACCTCAGCTGAGGACCAGAGCAACTCGGAGGATGACTCCCTTGTGGAGGCGGGTGTCAGCAGCCACCACACCCCAGCTAGTGTTGCTGTCCCCGCCACCACCAGCACCACCACCGCCCTCCCATCGGCTCCCATTCCCCAGGTCCGTGGAGGCTCCCATGTCCGGAAGCGTGTTTCCTTTGGGCCAGGCACCGTACCCCCTGCCCCTGTGTCCCCTGCTGCCCTGAGTGAGGAGTCTGTGTACCTCCTTCGCCAGCTCCATGTAGGGCAGACAGCCATGCTGAGTGTCCTCCATGCGCACACCGCGCTGTTGACTCAGCTGGTGTCGTTCATGGAGGGCATCTCATCGGGCATGTCTGACCTACAGAGGGGCAATAGGTCCATGGACTCCTCCCTGACGGCAGCAGTGTCCCTCCTCAAACGGTCCCTCACCCCTCCTGCCTCTGCTCCATCCACACTCCCCAGCACCTTACCCGTCCCAAGCACACACACACCGGCACAGGCACACACCAGCACACACACATCCAGCACACTGACACACACGCCAATGACAAAACGCACACGCACGCACATTCAGGGGACTGAAGCCAGACTCACAGGGGATGGGGCCCTGGAACACACACACGCATCCACATGCACTGTGCAGTCCTCAGTTCCCTCTGCCTCCAAAGCACCCTCCCTTGCCTCACCTGCAACCCCAAAGTCACAGCAGCTCTTCCTCTGTGACCTCGGCCTCTTCCCCACCGATGAAGCTGCTCCAGCATCCCGGGGGAAGAGGAAGCCCACCCACACGGAGCAGAGTGCCCCTCGCCCCCGGACACCCTCCCCCAGGCGCAGACGGACTGAGGCCCCCACCCGCAAGTCCCCCGGAGTCCTAAGAGCAAGACCCCGCCACCGCCCTGCAGCTCAGGCACAAGGTCTCCGTCCTCCATCCCTCAGGCCCCCACTGCACAGGTGCCCCCACCACACCCTGCCCCAGGTTCCCCCACCCACAGATATACCATCCCCAAGAGGATCAGGCCTTCTCCCCCTGCCACTTGCTCTCCCAGCACCACACCCCCCGCTGCGCTTGTCTGTGCCACTGATGTGGTGAGGGTGTCCTCCCCCTCTGTCCAACCCACCTTGCCTGTTCCCCATTCTCCTCCCCTGGAGGTAGGCACTGCAGTGGAGTCCACTACCGCCCTGTCTGACTTGGGCACTGCAGTGGCGGACCTGTCCTCTCCATCTGCAGGGTCCACTGCAGTTGTGCCGGCACCCACGACATCTGAGTCATGCCCCCCAGTTGTGCCGGCACACACCATGTCAGACACCTCCACTGCAGTTGTCAGTGGCTCGCCAGCACCCACCACCCCTTCCCTGACTCCCCCTGGTGAGCCCTGATCCTGTCCCTGCGGTGCCTGGCCTGCCCCCCGGTTGCCCCTCCTAGTGGATTGTCCCTGGTTTTGTGCAGGCATGCGTAGGGTGACATCTGCCAGTGTCACCCTGTTTGAACTTTGACAATGGACTGGCCATTGGCCTTTGCTCTATTTTTTCTGGACGTCGTTTTCAATCAACACATATGCTGAATAAAGCAACTTTCTTTTCTCTAGTGCTCATGCTTCAGATGTACATGTTGTTGGTGCTGCTAACCATGCCCTTGCTGCAGTGATGGTGATATCTGGTCTCATGATTATGAAGTGTTACTGTGCAGGAACCCATGTGGTCCAGGGGGAATGTGTCCTATCATGTGGTGTATCCATATCATCAATAGCAGCATCTGAGGGTGTCATGTGTTCAGTATTTGGCAATGGGTTTCCTACTTACATTAGCAATTTCATATCTGTGGCTTCCACCCCTGCACATCTGTTGTGCCTGCCATCGTTGCATTTGTCTACTTCCCTGACCGTGTTGCCATCTCCAGTGGACATGCAGGTTTGGGCATCAATGGGGAAGGACTCATCCGTGTAGTCAGTGCAACATTGCTATACAAGTGTGTTGGATCTGTGCTGATGATTCCGTTGGCACATCCATGACCAGGCTGATGTGATGGGAGCCCTCATTTGGTGCTAATTGTTGATTGTGTGACCAAGTGCTCAGCTGACATGATGGGGCCCTACTGAGGCAACATATGGCACAGCTTTCCTCACACAGGAGTGGAGTCCCCTCATGGCAGTGTGTACACGTGTGACATTGCCTGCGCCCAAGGTGTGTGTTGTATGTGCATGTCTGTGTGTTCACTTCCATTTATCTGCGCATGCTGTGATCCCTAGTGTTGTACCTGTTTGTGATGCTTGCTGACTTGAGCTATGTTCCCCCAAAGTCTTCTCCCTGTGTTCTCTGTGATGTGGGTGCATGGCACATTACTGGTCATCAGGGTGTCACCCATAGGTGTGTTTGCTGTCAGGGCTGAGTTTGTGTGCAGACGCAGATGGGTCACAGTCAGGTTTCCCCTTGGCACTTGTTGTTTGCCCCTGTCATGTGATTTTCAGTTCGTGTTGTCTTTCAGTGATTGTGACACGTTGTGTGTGTGACTGCTGGCACTCCTCAGGGTCCGGGCTGCAATGTTGGTTGTTGTCTATGTGTGTTCTTTGTGGGTGACCTTGGCTTCTTCATTGGTGTGTGACTGTGGCTGGGATCCCATTGGTTGGTGTGGTATCGCCGTCATGTCCATGTACAGCGTAGTGTGCAGTGTGTCAGACATTCAGGAGTCTTGTTGAGTGGCCATGTGTGATGTGTTTCTGCACCTTGGTTCCCACCCACCACCCTGGAATAGTCATGGGTGCATGTGCAATGTCACCAGTGCATGTGTACTTCACTGCTGCACATTGTTAGAGGTCGAGGGTGTGGTCTTGAGTGTGTGCAGATAGGAGTTGTTGCCCAGCTAGTCCCCTGCCTCCATGTTGGCCTTGGCTTACTGGCCATGCTGATTGATTTGTGCTTGTGTAGGTGTGATGGTAGTTTGTTGCTCAGGACACCTGACTGTGGTTCACAGTGTGAACGACATTTAGCTTTGTCATCACAGTGGGATTTTTATTCAGCCCAGGGTCACCACATTGTGGGGGCCCTGGGGAGTGGTGCGTCTGTGTCTTGCTGTGTCAGTTGTTGTTCCTACGTGCCTGTGTGACATGTGTGTTTTGTGCTCCCTCTCATCTGACAATGCCTGCTTGCCCACATAGGGGATTTGGATCCATGAGTTACCTTAGTGTGGCAGTGTATGCACATCTGTATGATTGGTATTCAGCTCTCCTCATGTGTTGTGTGGTTGCCTGGGGACACTGGCACCCCCACCCCTCACCTGCTGTGTATGATGACAGTGTTGGTCTGCCTGTTTGTGTTTGTGCATCTGCACCACTGCATTGGCATATCTTGGGTGTGCCATTGGCTGTATGTTGTTTGGTGTGTTTCCCCTGCTGTCCCTGGGACTCCTAGGTCATCGGTCAGCACAGTGATCATGGTTTGTGTGTCCCATTGCTGCCATGGTATGGTATCTGTTCACCTCACAGCTGCTGTCTCCACAGGATATCTGCATTTGTGTGCCCATTGGTGCAAATATGTGGTTCTGCATTCTGATGGTCACTTCTGTCATTGTGTCATTGATGACTGTTGACGGTCTCAGCACACATGGGTGTTGTTTGTCTGCACATGGCCAAAGGAATGTTTCATTTGCACTGCAGTATTTGGCTCCCCCAATTTATGTTGCAATGGGACACATACACTACTTTGCCACAGATGAGTTTTTGGTTCTGTGACCAGGAATGATCCATGCAGTTTGGCAGTTGCAGCTCTTTCTTTGTCAACATTTACCTTTTGGTCACTGTGATGATGAGGGTGTAGACCCCATTGCCACAATGGTCAGAATGTGCTTCGGCTATGGACCCCACACTTGCCTTTTGGTCACTGTGATGATGGGGGTTTAGGCCCCATTGCCACAATGGTCATGGGCTGCTTGCATTGTGGGTGCCACACACATATATGTGTGGCACATGTGCTAGGGGGTCACATTGTATGTTCAAAGTCATGTTCGGTGTTGTAGGCATTTGACACAGCCTACACACGCTTGTCATGGTGGTGGGGGGATGTCTTTATCTTGCATTCCCTAGGTTGTGGTGTGCTTGTTGTGTCATGCATTGTCCATCTTATGAGTGGGGGTGGTAGTAGTGGTAGGCATCCAGCCCCCCTGGCTAAGGGTGGTAGTAGTGGTAGGCATCCAGCCCCCCTGGGTGAGGGTGGTAGTAGTGGTAGGCATCCAGCCCCCCTGGGTGTGGGTGGTAGTAGTGGTAGGCATCCTGCCCCCCTGGCTAAGGGTGGTAGTAGTGGTAGGCATCCAGCCCCCCGGGCTAAGGGTGGTGGTAGGCATCCAGCCCCCTGGGTGAGGGTGGTAGTAGTGGTAGGCATCCAGCCCCCGGGCTAAGGGTGGTGGTAGGCATCCAGCCCCCTGGGTGAGGGTGGTAGTAGTGGTAGGCATCCAGCCCCCCTGGGTGAGGGTGGTAGTAGTGGTAGGCATCCAGCCCCCCTGGGTGTGGGTGGTAGTAGTGGTAGGCATCCTGCCCCCCTGGCTAAGGGTGGTAGTAGTGGTAGGCATCCAGCCCCCCCGGGCTAAGGGTGGTGGTAGGCATCCAGCCCCCCCTGGGTGAGGGTGGTAGTAGTGGTAGGCATCCAGCCCCCCCGGGCTAAGGGTGGTGGTAGGCATCCAGCCCCCCCTGGGTGAGGGTGGTAGTAGTGGTAGTCTGTAATTTAGAGTGGGTGTATCAAAGGTTATATTAGGTTGTGAGAAGATGCATCAATTTTCATGGTAGGCATCCAGCCCCCCCTGGGTGAGGGTGGTAGTAGTGGTAGGCATCCAGCCCCCCCTGGGTGAGGGTGGTAGTGGTGGTAGGCATCCAGCCCCCCCTGGGTGAGGGTGGTAGTAGTGGTAGGCATCCAGCCCCCCCTGGGTGAGGGTGGTAATAGTGGTAGGCATCCAGCCCCCCCTGGGTGAGGGTGGTAGTAGTGGTAGGCATCCAGCCCCCCCTGGGTGTGGGTGGTAGTAGTGGTAGGCATCCAGCCCCCCCGGGCTAAGGGTGGTGGTAGGCATCCAGCCCCCCCTGGGTGAGGGTGGTAGTAGTGGTAGTCTGTAATTTAGAGTGGGTGTATCAAAGGTTATATTAGGTTGTGAGAAGATGCATCAATTTATCAGATGGATGATGTCATCAGTGATATCATCAGTGATGTCATTTGAGATGTCATCAGTGATGTCACTGACCATGTCATGAGTGATGTAATATGTGACGTCATCAGCAGTGCATTGCGGGGGCGCGAGTTATAGTTAGCTGAACTAACTATAACGGGGGAATTTCACGGGTTTTGTACGAGTGCAATGTCCAACTAACTATAACTTTCCCTAAAACCTATGGTCTTTTCAGTGAATTTCTAAGGTTTTTTAAATGCTAATTTCTAACTATAACGTGCCTGAAACCTATGGTTTTTTAAGTGAATATATATATATATATATATATATATATGTACATAACACATAACAAATTAGCAAATCAAATGCGAAATAATAACATCACCAAATTAAGTTAATATATAAAAGAGATTTACTAAAAATGTACAAAAAATACACACACACATATAATATAAAATTAAACAAATAATAATATTAGATATATTTAAAAAATATTTTTTTAAAGGTATTAAAGTCTGGTAACAATACAATACCCACTCCAATCTGCACTCCAATCTGCACCACAGTAGGGAAAACGTTGACCAAAGGGGTAACATTTACTATTGCCACTCCAGTCTTTGCAACGCTAGTGAAATCGTTGGACTCCGGAGGGGTAAACTTTACTATTCTTACTTCAGTCTGTGCAACAGTTGTGAAAGCGTTGGATGCCGGAGGGGTAAAGTTTACTATTCCCACTCCAGTCTGTGCAACAGTAGGGCAAGTATTAGACGCCAGAGGGGTAAAAGTTACTATTACCACTCCAGTGTGTGCAACAGTAGGGAGAGCATTGGACTTTCGAGGGGTTACATTTATTAATACAACTCCAGTCTGCGCAACAGTAGAGAAATTGTTGGACTATGGAACAGTAACATTTACTATTCCCACTCTAGTCTGTGCAACAGTAGGGAAAACGCCAGACTTCAGAGTGGTTAAATGTACTATTCCCACATCAGTCTGTGCAACAGTATGGTAAGCATTGGACTCCGGAGGGGTAACATTTAGTATTATCACTCCAGTCTGTGCAACAGTAGGGAAAGCCTTGGACTCCGGAGCGGTAACATTTTCTTTTCCCACTCCAGTCTATGCAATAGTAGGGAATGCATTGGACTTCGGAGTGGTTAAATTTACTATTACTGCTCAGGTCTGTGCAGCAGTAGGAAAAGCCTTGGACTCCGGAGCGATAACATTTCCTATTCCTACTCCAGTCTATGCAATAGTAGGGAATGTATTGGACTTCGGAGTGGTTAAATTTACTATTCCTGCTCAGGTCTGTGCAGCAGTAGGAAAAGCATTGGACTCCGGAGGGGTGACATTTCCTATTCCTACTCCAGTCTGTTCAACAGTAAGGAAAGCGTTGGACTTCGGAGGGGTAACAGTTACTATTCCCACTCAGGTGTATGCAATAGTAGGGAAAGTACTTCACTTCAAACACATAACATATATGAAACATAACCCTAAAAATTTATAACAAATGTAAAACTCTAAATACAAACTTTATTAATTGCCCCCCCAAAAAATTATATATATATATATATATATATATTTTTTTTTTTTTAATTAAAAAAACAATTAACATGATTAGAAAACAAATTACTAATGAATTATCAATTTAAAAAATTGACATTTATTTATTACTTAATTAACTTTGTCAAGAAACCGAATATAGTATTCTTGATTGATACTTAATTAACTTACCACACCATGCCCCCACAAACCTACCACCCCACACTTAAAATGTAACTAGCATAAATAAATATATCACAATTAGCATAATTAATAATCAATTTAATATTAATGTAACTAACATAAATAAATGTATCACAAATAACATACTTAATAATCAATTTAATATTAATCAATATTTTGTAATTAATTAATAAATAATTAACTTCCCACCCTATACCTCTACAAACCCAGCTGCCCGCACCTAATATATAACTAAACAATACAGTTACACAATTTACATAATTAATAATCAATTAAACAACCAATGATATTGCTTAATTGACTTCTCACCCTATACCCCTACAAACCCAGCAGCCCGCACCTAATATATAACTTAAAAAATATAATTATTACACAATTTACATATTTATTAATCAATTAAATAATTCATAATTAATTATAATGAATTAACTTCTCACCCTGCATCCCTACAAATCTACCAACCCACTACGACAATATAAATTACTATTAGCAATTAAAAAAAATGTATAAATCACTTAAAATTACAAACTATGTTTAAAAATATTATTAACAATTATACACACAAAAATAACATAAAATTAATATATGAACTAGCACACATGAAAATGAAGAAACACATTTTTTACAACTATCATTAAAAACAATATCAACATCAATAATAATACTGAAAACTGTATTACTTGCTTCAAAAATCGATATTCTTGACAATGATATTTCTGCATCAAGATATTTTTGTATCACACTATTTCTTTTCCACTATTTCTGCAACTCAATATTTCTGATCCGATATTTTTTCCAAATACTGATGCATTTCTATGAGTAGTGATCTTTCAATCTTATCTGGCCTGACAATCATGGAACCCAGAACTGGTAAGACATAGAGCTGGTGAGAATGCATGGTGGAGAGAATACGCTGATTAAGGGGGAGAGGTGTCAGATGAATGTGTCGTCAGGGAACACTGCCAGGCATAGCAGCTGTCACTCGAATCTTGGAAAAGTTACCCTTCACCACCATGGCCACTCAAGTTCTGAGTGCATCAAAACACACCCATCACTTGCTTTGCAGCTAATATCTTACTCCCCAGAGGTATGGTTCAAGCGATGGTAGCAAAGCTATTTAACACCCTTTTTCTCCTGCTTAACGTAAAATTGGCCATGTCTGCTCAGAATGTTTCACTCTGAATGACCGGCAATGACTATCTCTTTAGCAAAAATATGAATTCCATTTTTCACATTAGGTTTCTACGATTTGTCATTTACGTTAAAAAATAAACAATTTGGCTGTTTGAAATGCACATTTTGTGCTTTCCTACCATTGGTTTGTTCTTCTTCCAGTTGAATGGCGCATTAATAAATGTAATTATGGCGTGTAAAACATTCACCTGACCACTGCGCTCCTTCAGCTGTGCATGCTCACTATTCTTTTTCTAGGGAGAATACGCAGTCTCCTTTGACTGACCTACACGCTGGGCGCCTTGCCACGGATGGACTCTAAATAATTTGTGCTTCTCTGGCACGACAGTCTAAAACGATAGGCTCTTATTAAGGGATGAGTTAATGCATGGTCACCGCAGCCATTATATTTTACAATCTTGGACAATTCCTAATCGAGAACAATCTGGCGGCATCTCTCGGATTAAAGTGCCTACACACGACGTGCCTGGCTGGCGGCCTCTTTCCTGCTCCTCTGTGAATTCCATTGGATGTTTGCAGGGGGCTCGTGCCCTGCGTAGTACCGACGCACCTGCCACGTAATATTTGCTGCTGCAATGAACAACGAGGCCTGCCCACCAATCGCTAAATTAAGGTATTTCGAGGTGTTGAAGTATGCCTCCGGACAGCATTCGGGAAATATGTATACAGCTTATTCGCCTACAGGTTGGGGTGATGTATTTCTGTGAATTTACAATATCATTTCTGACTTTTTTTTATCATAAAAAGTAAATGTTACAAAAACAGCGTTTGGAGTGGTGCAGTAGAGCCAGCTCGACGCTGCGGCACGTTTAATACTTAATCTCTTATTCATGAGGAATGAAACGTTCTCATTTTATATGGGAAATCTTTTATACTTTATTTTTAGCCTGCGTCATAGTCACTGCCGTAATTAAACCAACGTGCCTGCTGATGCAGAGGGTGGCATTCACGAGGGCCGGCCTCACAAAGCATGTTCCCTGCATAGGTCTGCCTTACTTTACTTAGCCTTTAGAGTAACTTACACCTAAAAATCCAGGTCTTATTATAAAGAGTAATTTATGAGTAGATGTGTCTCACCTAAGGCTTATGCTTAACAAACTGATGAATTTCCTAGACTGAGAGTTTCTGAGTAGGAGTCTCCCAGTCCTGCACATAATTCCCAGAAGATGGATTTGAAATCAGGCCTGGGTACTTGGATGTAAACACGAGTAAAGCTCAACTACTTATAGAACAAATATATGAAGCAGAACTGTAATGTTATTTTTCCTTATCTGCACACAAGCACATTGTAAACAAAATAGCATTTTTTGAAAAGGTGAAATGTAATGTAAACATAAAAATGTAAAAGCGCCTGTGTAAAATGGAGAGCATGAGAGCAAATTAATTTGTGCACTCAGGGAGGCCAAATTCAAAATGTGCTAAGCAGTAAGACAGACCAGGAGTATGGGCAGAGCAGAGTGGGGTACATGCATAACTCGCGGAGGGAAGTACTATGTTTTCCACGCTCCCTTCCTTTTCGCGGACTCATGAAGAGACAGCCACAATGCAATGCAGGGTCACATATGTCCCCTGTCTGCATTTCGCACGCCTGTACACCAACAACGATACGGGATTGTATCCAAATCCTTCTTATTTCTCTTTGCCTTTATGACCCCTTAAATGTCCCCGCAGGCCACCGTGCATGACATTTTAGAAGTATATTTTGATGAGCAGATATACTTTTTTGGGGAAATGTCTTTGCAGATTCATCAACGATGTATTATGTTATGAGCAATAAAAATGGGTGATTTTGTACTAACTGGGTCAATCACAACTACAGAATAACTAATGAAAATCTCTGTTTAAAGATGGTAATATGGGGTGTTTGAAAACAAAAACAAAATCCGAATTGATAAACAGCCTTCTGAGAGATCACAGTCCCCTCTACAGTACTCGCACAGTCACTCACACTCACTTAATCATAGTCACATCCACATACTCACTTTCCAAGTGACCCACCTCGATCATTTCCGCCAGGCATTTGGAGTACTCCCACCAACCTGGCATTACGCTGTATGTGCAATGTGTTACCTGCTGTCATTTGTAACTGCAGGAGGCAGCACGAAAGAGGACACAAAGGGCTGTGCTTGTACATGTGGTTCCCAGAAGAGCAGAACAATACCCTGAGAGGAAACCAGATGTGTATCATGCTTAATTTCCCCCCAAACGTTCTGCAGTAGAAAACTAATGCTGTCAGGTGTTTACAGGGTCAGAGCACTGCACTCAGAGAGACCTCTCTCATTCAGAAGGGTCTCAGTTTGATCCAGCTGACCTTGCAACAAAACCTGGGCATTTGTGGGCATTCAGGGGCTGTTGGGGCAGGGAAGTCTGGTGCCACCCCATATCAATCTTTGAGGTGCCATACATACATAAACAGTCATATGCAAGGTTCAAGTTTGTTCATATGACATGGAGACGAAGAAATGTCTTATTAGGAGCAGGAATATAGGATATTGGGAAGGAAATGCTAATTTGTTTAAAGTTTAAGCAGAGTCCAACTTTGAAATAATTGTTAAAACTGAAGAATTAAGAAAGAAGAGGGTTGTTTGCAAAAGTTCTTGTGCTATCAACAACTAGTTGCGTCTTATGTTCGTCAGAGACTATCCTTGTGTGAAAAAGGAGTTCTTCAATACTATTTGCTTCAGCGGGGGCATTGGACTTAATGGGGCAGATTTACAAAGATTTTACGCCGTGTTTTCGTCACAAAAGTGACACAAATCGGCACAAAATGTTTTTGACCGATTTTCTTTCCAGCGCTAAACTTGTTTAGCCCTGGAAATAATGTGAAAGTAACTGTGCTGCTTTGCATTACTTAGCGCCAAGGGGGCATACCATGGGTGGTGCATGGGCATTCCCATGCACCCACCTAAGGTTTCTGACGCTAAACCCATCTTACTAAATAAAGTAGACAGGGTTTAGTGTAAAAAAGTAACGCACCCTTCTACCCTGCACTATGAAGGAGAAATGCTTTTTGCTCCTTTATTTTCTGACTTTGCATGTGTGCTGCACTGTACAGCACACATACAAAGTTGGAAAATGTTTAAAGGTATTCTAAGCATGGTATTTTATAATGGAAGGGTATCCTTCCAGTACAAAACCTATGCTTGAGTCATGGAGACACCCTTGCACTATGGTGCAAAGGTGTCTCCGTGGTACACAGTAGCTAATTTCAGCACAGGCGCTAGAGAGAGAGGAGGCGAGTGCCATATTTCAGTAAATTTGGTGCTCTCCTGCTCTCTCCTTCTTACGCAGCACATCATTTGCAGCCACTGCACTGTGCTGCGTAAGACATTGGTAAATCTGACCCAAAATGCCTTAACATCTTGTTTTTTAATCACTCTAAGACATTATATTGCATTGTATTTAAATTGCATTTATATAGCTCTTACTATCCCTGATGAGGTGTTGAAGCACTTCACTTCAGGCAACACGGCGTTCTGGAGCGCATGATTAGTGGATAATCCAGTGTCATCAATTCATCATAATGTCTTTGAGCATGCTAAGAAGGAAAGGGGCTTACCAGAAAATCATGACATTCCATTGATCTTCCACAAGCATATATATTCCTTTAAAGGGACCCAACACTTGCTACTAGAAAGGTTTTTACCTGAACTATTGACTGCTACATGCATAAGGCAGTGGGGTAGACGGGGAGTGACAAATCAACTATACAATATAAAATAACTCATCGAGGAAGTTGACATGCTCTGTGGGGAAAAAGGGTGTAAATGCACCCTATGAAGCATGGATGGGGAATCTGCTTCTTTTTGGCAGATGTCCTGCAGTGGTCAGACTCCGAATTATGATAATTCCTATTTGTAAAGCTCGAATATATCACCCCTTAAGGTTTCAAGGTGCTGGGGGCCGTCGGGGAGAATAAATGAGCTATTGCCCAGAGTCAAATGATGCTGAGCTGTGCTGCCACCGGCAATGGAACCGTGAGCACGTGCTCCGGAATCAGCCACTCTGGCCGATGCGCCACACCTCTCCTTCACCCCTTAGTTGTACGTGCATGCCAAGAATAAATCTGAGACCCTTACAAATGAAAAATTAATAGTGCTCTGGGCAGATCAGGAATTTCCATTTATATATGTCTTAGCACACACTCCAGCTTTTTGAGATGGCTGGCGTTACTGTTAGTATTTTGCTTGTCAAACGACTTCCATGACAAAAGTGGTGCCAGAAGGTAGTGCTCTGTTAGAGAGCACGTGCTGATTCTATGTTCCATGAGAAGTAATCGCTCGATATTCCTTGAGATATAAGCATGTGTGCATAGCTAGCAGCAGAATTGATTATTTTAAGTCTTTTGGACTTTCAGTGCCAACAAAAGATGGCGTGTCTTAAATATTTAGCATTAACCAAATGCTCCAACCACAATAATGAGTAATATCCAGTCAATCGTTATGAACCATACAACAGCTTCTGACTGGTGTCAATGCCTAGTTGAGTAACTGATGCGTGGTGGTAGAAAGGACTAGTTTCTGATTATTACTTACTGTGTTTATCAAGGGGTTGAGCCGGCGAAAGAGCTTTCATGAATTCTTGAGTGTGGTTTTAGCACTGAGTTGAACTGTTTAAGTTTTTTTTCCCTCCACAAGCAAATCAATTTCCAAATGGGAACACCAGGTCCTTTATGCCCCCACCATTTTTGGGGGGCACTTTTGCCCAATCTCCTCCCTTGATAGGGACTACATTCTGTTTTTAATCACTAGCCTTGTCCACGGAGTGAATGTTCCTGTCAAAAGTTTGTGATTACCCTCAAAATTGTAAATGTGCCAGTGTTCACCTGCTTTGGCAGTCGTTGGCTCCCTGGGGTGCCCACATCGATTTCTTATTCACACTAAAAATCACACCTTACTGATGTAATGCTACATATGAAAAAATGTATTTATGAGTCAGAATTCACGTTTTGTGAATAACAAACCTATGTTCCCACTCCAAAATGAGGGCGTTTGCATACATAAATTCAACCTTTGTTGACTGAGCCCTAAATAGCAATATTCTCTATGCCACAAAATGTGTGGGTAGTGAAGAAATGACAGCAAGTAGGTGGATAGACACATCACCAGTACTGCAAAGTTTTAGAAAAAGTAGAACCCCCTCATAACAAGGCAGATTGCTGATCAAATTGTATCGGCCTGTGCTAAATAAAGCAAGACCTTCATTATGAAATGGCAGCCCCCACCCTCCTAATCTTTGCAGTCTACTTCACATAAGGAATAAAAATTGCAAATAAAATACTGATAATTTCGATGTTCTGCTTTCCTGACTTGCACTCAACATGCTTGGTCTACTCTGCAATCACAAAACTTTACGCAAATATTTTTTCAACCAGCCTGGTGTCTCATTTTAAATCCAGGATTCTAGTGAGCTTATTAATGCTAGTGAGCAAGGCTGTCTGGATTAAAACATTTTACAAGAAGCCTTTTATAACACAACCATAAAAGGCGCCCTGTGCCTCCCTGCATTAAATGAGAATGTTAAAGCGATCAAGCACATAAATCCTCTGCTAAAGTGGATTTTGTTCAAATTTTAATGATTTTTAGGAATCATTTGAGTCAGCCCTTTCAAACCTCATGCACAAATACTTGAATTGTCCTCTGACAGCACTGAGAGCTAGCACATGGGCACAGCGACCCTAGGATCGCTCCTATGAGAGACGATTGGCTGTTTCTTAGCAACATTTTATGGGCATAATTAAGTAAATTGCACCAGTGTGAGCAATTTCGCAGTGGCACTGGGCATTTTTGCGTCAATCTTGAAATTACTTTTACAACAACGAACTTGAATAATAATGCAGAACGAATTCACTGAAAACAGGCGCAAACGTGTGTGCGCATTAGTCTGCATTTTTTGCACAAATCTGAAAATTAGATACAAATTCAGATAAACCACAGAGCAAATACATTTAAACTGGGGAGATTTTGCACTATACTCTGGGGGGCATATTTACGTTCCCTGGTGCATCCCTGCATATCAGCAGGGATGCGCCAGGGAAAATGCGTCACGCAAGTTTACCCTTGCGCCACGTCCGATGCGCCGCATTTACAATGCGGCGCATCGTGGCGGAAGGATAAGCAGATGCGTGACGCATCTTCCGGCGGAAGGTTGGCGCAGTGCTGAAGTTGTGTCGCAAGCGCGACGCAACTCCAGCACTGTTCCAACCTTCCTATCCCTAACATGGTGCGTCAATCCTTACGCCTGCTTGAAGCAGGCTTAAGGATTTGACGCACCAGCGTCCGAGAAAAGTGACTGCGTGAAATCTTGTAGATTTCACTACGTCACTTTTCCGAGGCGTTCCTGCGCCGAACGCCCCCCTGCGCCGATGCGCCACATGAAACCTGACGCAGGTTTCATGTGGCGCAGGGGTTTACTACGTGACGCATCTCCCTAGATGCGTCACGTTGTAAATATAGCACAACGCGGCGCATGGTTTGTGTCGCCGCTGCATCACATGCGTGACGCAACGGCGGCGCTAAAGTGGCGCAAGGGGCTTGTAAATATGCCCCTAAATGAGTAACGTCCCAGTATAAGCAACCAGGAAATGGTTTGAATCACTGAATCTTTTTGTAAAACCAACAGCATACTGCTTTTATCATCAATAGAACTGCAATCCAACAGCAGCATTCTAAACCTTGCAATCAGCTCCTCTCAGCAGTCTAACAAAGAAAAGTACCCAGTTCCCAGCTTGCCAGAACCATAACTAATTCTCTCTGCGTGCATTCTTCCTTTATGTGTGTACCGAGCCACGTACACCGGAAGTTGACTACAAGAACAAGCATCTCCAATGCAATTGGTGTCACATTTGTGAAAGTTAGAGCTATTGGTGTTGTAAATGGCAATGTCTTTTACCCATGTGTTATGGAGTGGAGCGGATGTATGTGGTGAGAAGTCAAATTATGTGGGTTAGATTAGAATTGGTAGTTGTGGAATTGTGTGGTATGGAGTGGATGTGTGTAGTGGAATTATGTGGCATGGTGTGCAGTGGCATTATGTGGATAGTAATTATGTCGTTTTGAGTGTACTGGAATTATGTGGAGTGAAATTGTGTGTCATGGAGTGTAATTATGTGGAATGGTATTTCGTGTTGTGTAGTGGTATGTTGTGGAGTATAATTAAGTGGTGAAGGGGAATCTTACTTCATTTTACAAGGCACTACATGTGTCTGTAGGGCTCTTGCCACAAGTACTTATGGAAAGAGAACAGACCAAATGTTGTAGCACAAGAGAGATAAGCAAGTGGCGCACTGGTCGCAAACATGTATTGGATGCAGTCCTCCAGTCCTCGATAGCACCCCTTTTTAATACTACAGCCTATGCTTCCACGAGGGGGGCGACGTCTCTCGTACAGCATCCCAAATGGCCATTGGATGCCACGTGATGCACAAAGTTTACCTGTCAAGTACTTATTGTGCCACGAGAAAAGAAATACAAAAGTAAACATTTACTTCCTTAACCAGTAATTTTAAGTCTACAGCTGCACGTATTACGTTAAATTATTTGGTGGGCTGCCAACGGTGTTTTTTCAACATTGGGATGGTGGGACGTTGGAAGCCCCTCCCGCCATGGGCCCATGCTCAAGGCTGAAGCGTGTTGTCTGTAAAGCGGCTCCATGCTAATCAAGTGAAAAACACAGGAACACATGTGAAGAGCGATATGGAAGGAGTTGGGAGGGGTGAGTGCTGCATTAAAATGCAAGCAGCTATGTGCGTCAAAGCTGAACATAGGCAAACAGTACAATTTAAAAAAGAGTCCCCAAAAGCGTAAGGATACTGTACTCTGGTCAATGCTCCATTTGGGATAAAACGAAAGACATAAAAGAGGAACAAGAGGAAGGATCGACCACTAGCAAGCAAGGATTTTTAAAGGCACTGAAACAGACAAATGAAAGCAGTGGGCGGGCTGTAAGCCCTCAAAGAAGTGTATATGTAAGTATTTATATGAGTATATACTAAAGTATATACAAGAGGTCTCGAATGCTCGACCTAAAAATGAGGATGGGAGAGTTAGGGAAATGGAGGATGCTGCAGCACACTAAAGGTTTCCGAAATCAGGTGTGAGGAGCTTAACCAATCCAATTTGTTCATTTCCCTTCCAGTGTTTGCAGTTTTGTATATCTAATGACAAATACAGAACTGCAAGTAGCAGAATACAAAGTAAAACTGGAATGAATAACTTGAAAAATATGAGGTAAGAGGAGTATGGAAAGGAAACGAGAGAGAGTGCCTCAGAGGGAATCCACAGTACTTATTTCCCACTACCAACCTCAGTGTACACATCAACGCCTCTATTTAACATCCCTTCACTACAGTTTCTGTAAATCTCAACTCACTTGTATGATTCCACACTGGCAAATGGCATACTTTTCACGCTTCAAGTTTCTGATTTCTATTGACAGTATCTATTGTTCCGTGCTCCCCTGGAGAATTCCACTATTAACATTGTCATCTCCTGTTCACACATTACCAATGCCCCTTTTTAGACCTGACATCCTTGGTGTGGTATTCCCCCAAATGATGTGTCTTCACACCTCAATTTATGTTAGCTTAAGGACTGTGTGCACTTTATCACTGCTAACTAATGCTAAAGTGCTTTCTCATCCAAACATGGTAAAATTGGCCTACACCAAATTGGCACATTTAATTTAATGTACATCCCTGGTAAATGGTGCTACATGTACCCAGGGCATGCAAATTAAATGCTACTGGTGGGCCTGCAGCACTCATTGTGCCACCCACTAAAGTAGCCCTCTAATAAAAATGTCTGAGGCCTGCCACTACAGACTGTAGTGCAGTTTTAAATTGCCATTATGACCTGGCCAGGCCTAAACCTTTCTTTTTAATAATCATAAATCACCCCTATGTAGGGCCTAAAAGCTCACAGGGCAGGGTTTATTGTATTTTAAAAGTCATACATGTATACTTACGTTCTGCAAGTCCTGGCAGTGAAAAACTCCACTGTTGTAAGGCCTATCTCTCCCACTGACTAACACTGGGTTACCTAATTACATTTAATAAGTGCTAACTTTAGATTGGGAGCAGATAGAGATATGCTGTTTACACTCAAATTAATTGTGCTTTTAGTCCCCTTTAATGGTAAAGTCATATTTTAAGTCACAATACTGAAAATGTAACTTTTAGAAAGTAGGCATTTTCTTGGCCAACCAACTGTGCCTTCTGCCAGTGTCCTGGGTCACATGACTGTGAATAGCTCTGCTGTCTTTTTTGGATATTGCTTCCAGACAGTAACACAAAGTGGGTTTAGGTGCTTAGAGAATGGGCCATCGTGCAGAATGACTGGGGGGTATCTGTAGCTAGCCCCACTTGCACTTCAAAAGACTTTGACTCCTGAACACACAAAGACACCTGAGACCTTCCCTGCCCTGCCTTTTGTTACCCCCAGACCTTTTGGAGCCTTGACAGGGGAAGGGGAAGTACTTTATAGAACCAGATGTGGGGGTAGGACAGGGAGCCCTCCCCACAGAAAGGTTGCCACCAGGTATAAATATTGGACCACAAGACCCACTTATCAGAACACTCCAAGATCCAAGGAAGTTGCAGAAGAAGGACTGCCCTCGTGCCAGAGGAATGCCCTGCTGTTTGAAGGACTGCCTTACTGTCTGACAAGGAAGACTGGATCTGCTTGCCTTCATCTCAGGCTACCCAGAGTAACACTAAGGGATAGTTGTCTGACCTTCATGAGCTATAGGGAAACAACAAGCTCCAGGGGCCTCACTGCAACTGCCCAGCTGACGTGCTGCAACTGTACCTGCCTGTCACTGCAACTGAACATGTCTGAGCCCTGCTGCTGGCCTCTGCTGGAGTGAGCCACAATCCCCAAGCAGTGCCTTGCAGGTCTTGGACCCTTGGTTGGAATCAGATCGTACTCCTGCCGGCACAACTGAAAGTCTCACCGGAAGTGATGCAGCTCCTGATTGGCGGCTTCATCAGAACTGACATAGTGTGAGATAACCTGAAGCAGGACCTTGCATTGCAGCATCTTGCAGTTTGTGATGGGCGGCTTAATGAAAACCGGCACGTTGCAATACCACCCGATGCACGACCTTGCATCGCAGCACCCCGCAACTCCTAAGTGGCTTCATCCCTATGCAGCATGATGCAACCAGACGCAGGACCTCCCATTGCAGTATCTTGCAGCTCCTGACTGGTGCCTTCACTCGAACCATAGTGCAGACTGAAGCAGGACCTCACATCTCAACCCCAAAGACTCAAAGGTACAACTCCCAGTGGGCGAACTTGGTCCTGTACCCAACCCACGTTCCATCACAGTCGGCCTGAACTTGTGACTTTGTCCCAGTCCAGTGCAACTAGATAAATGCTGTTGGCGCTTTGTGCTGTTTAGCGCTATCTTTTACTACAAAATCTAAATATTCATAGCTCTGATGTTACGGATTGGATTTCATTCATTTTGGTGCCATTTTGTTTATTAAAATGTTCTTTATTTTATTAAATTGGTTTAGTATTTTTTTTCTGTTGTATTTTCACTTTATTATTGTTTGTGTGCTGCATACATACTTTACACATTGCCTCTAAGCTAAGCATGACTGCTTTTGTACCAAGCACAGGATAATTTACCGATTTTTTGTGATTCACCCTGACAAGAATTGTGGTTGTTACTTGAGTGGGGATTCCACCTCTCTCAACCAATAACCCAATTTCTTAAATCTCTTTCTTAATAACCTGTTACCAATTCTAATGTATTGCCACCTTCCACAACTATCATTGTCCACAACCATCCACATTTACCTCAGAGTCTCCCCACTACTATCCTCCATTTACACAACTCAAAGGATCACCCGACGGCCAACCTCTTTGCATTCCCACCTTCTAGTTTTGGCCCTAAATCAGTTACCTCTTCACATCCGCATCTACTGCACCAAATATTTTCTCCCACTCCCACTTCTGTCTGTTCATGCTTTCCTCAAAGTGCTCATTAAAGCAATGTCAATTTCTATGATGGCACTTCTGTGATAACATTCCTATGACACCAATCTATGTGAGGCCACATTTGCATCTAAGGTTATGACTTAAGGTTGAGTATCTTCCTTGAAAATGTGTAATTTGGATTTTTTGCCAAACATATAAGTTAACAAGAAAATCAAGAAAAAAATGGAGTCAGAATACTGCGCCAAAAAGCATGGATCCATGATACACCATAACCTCACTTCAAACATGGACTTCTGCATCATGTAAAAAAGTACAAAAAGAACATTTCACACACTAAACAACCAAAAAATACCTGCAATGGAATTTAGAAACATATGGGCTTATTACGATGTCGGGCGGACTCACATCCGCCCGACACGGTTGCAGATTGGGAACCGCCTGACCATAGGTCAGCGGTTCTGACTGGAGTTTTTGGATGCAGGCGGTCGGAAACATCAATTTTTCAATGGAAGCTTGTGCGGTGGGTGAAAAAGGCCCGCAGCACAAGCTTCCATTGTAAAATGGATGTTTTCAAACATTTCTGCACCGCGTGGCAGGCACCTCATGGTGCCTGCCACACTGTGCAGGGATGTTTAAGCCCCAGAGTGGAGGGCCAGGAAGGAAGGGGGCCCTGCTAGGTGCCCCCAATGTCGCTTTCCAACAGCCTTTCCATATTGGAAAGGCTGACATGGAATGGCTTTCGGAACCGACATCATAATCCCGACGGCAGAAGCTGCCGTCATTAAGGGATTATAAAGTGTTTCCTCCGCACCGACGGGCTCCTTGAGTCCTCCGGAAAGCGCCGGACGGTCACTCTGCGTGCTGCCTCCGACTGCACGCATTGTGATGCATCAGTCAGACCGCAGCAGCAGATGGCGGTGGACTGCAAACAACGAGATGTCGGTTGCGGTCCGACAGCCATCGTAATTGGCCCCATAGTGTCATAACACCCAAATGGGCATGCTACAAAATTGTTGCTTTAGTCTGAGCATAACTAACAAAGAAAAGCAAAATGTGCTACAAATATAGATAGCAAACAAGGCAGATCACAAATTAAAGTGAGAAAGACCAACATTCTCCAACATCAACATAGCAGGTCACAAGACTATGTTGATCATGGACTATGTTAACGTAGGAAACCTATGCAGACATTTCAACCACATAGAAATGCAGCAGTATCAGCCATATAGAAATGCATGCATAACAGCAGGAATAGGAAGAGAACACAGAGAAAAAAGAGTTTTAGTTGAAAGACAGCACTCCGAAACACCAAGAGCAGTGCTTTCTGAGGCTTAGACTTCACAATGACACCATCAACAACCTCTGCCAGTTCTTCATGAATCACCTCCAACCTGGCCAGGCTCCTATTTACACTTTAAGGCCTGATTATGATTAAGGCTGAGTGGAATTACTTCATGGAATTGCGCTCCTCCTGATTCCGAGCAGCTGTGTTTTTACACATCTGATTTTTCCAGGTGTGGATGAACCTACCTCGTGTTTTCTGGCCGGTGAATCCATTCTGGAAATATTGCATGGAACTGTGGCTGCAGCAGAAGCCATGTCTCATTCATGGTTTTTCTGGCAAGGAGCATACAGTGCCTCCACTTTCACAGACAATACTTTGTCTGCCCTCCTTTCATTTCCCCAAATCCTCCCTACCCTCACCCCAACCATAATCTCAGGCATACATTTACCATCTGCTCAGTGCAAGTGGTAAATATACTGGGTAAAACATCCTGCAATGGCAAATTCTGCATGCTTTTAAGACCAGAAAAATCAGTCCCACCAGGCAATTGTCCATTCCATGGGAGCCATCCAATAACAAAAAAACACAGTTACATTTCAGGATAGCCATAATGAATATTAATGAGGAAATTATACATATAATTCATTTTAGTGAAGATTACTTGCATACTATTTTTTTATTCTGAAACCCTGACTGGATTTCCGTGGCTCATGAGTCTGGTCCTAAAGTAAATGTATAAAGTTATTGACTATCTTCAATGAAAAATCCAGTTAAACTTTTAATCAGCTAATTTCTTATTCCTGAAGTAGAGATGTTCCATACTTGAAGCTATTGTCAATACTTCTCATTGTTTTGGACAATTTCAGAGTGAGAGGGATTCAAAGTCTCAGACGCTGAGTCGACCCAAACTAGTAGGTCATTCTCCAAGTACATGTGCAGTCCATGATCAAAAGTTCCTTTCCTTACTTCCAGAATGCTACTATAGCCATATAGTCCGCTGCGGAGGGCTATACCGGTTGTTAAAGGTCTTGAACCCAAGTTAAAGGTTCGGGCCACAGGCAAGAGTCTATAACGAGCGTGAGGGCCTTTATCAACCAGTATCGCCCGAGGCAGAAGGGCTATTTGGCCATTAAAACGTTCCACTCACTAAGGGTAGAATGTTCTAAATTATATAGAGAGAGAAAAACACAGACAAACATTGGAATGTTGGAGCAGAAGGCTTATACCAGTCATTATGAGCCTGGAGATGCTCCATTGTCTTCAGTGGAGCTCTCAGCAGTCTAATGTTCAAATTTGTGTTTGTCGTGCCTCCTTTGTGAGAATGCCTTAGTGGGAAATCCTTTGATGCCCTATGTCTTCTCCAGGTGACCATTTAAAGCGCTTTTGTTAAACTGAGGAGAATGAGTTGTGTCCTGTTAGAAATGGGGGTCTCTAGTTGGCAGAGGTAGGTACCTTTGTCCAAATAGGGACACTTGCTTCGAGTCAGGGTAAGGGGGATAAACACTTTAGATAACCCCTGCTCACCCCCTGGGTAGCTTGGCAAGCGCAGACAGACTTATCCCAAAGGCAATGTGTAAAGTATTTGTTCTCAAAACACACAGTAATACAGTTATAACACCACAAATGGACACCACACCAGTTTAGGAAAAAATAAAGTATCTTTATCTAAACTCAACATGACCAAAACGACAAAAATCCAACATACATGTAATAAGAATATGACTTGTCAAAGGTTTCAAGCAACTGGGTCCATAGAAAACTATGGATGCGTGATTCTACACAAAGTACCTGTAGATGCGTCAAAATTCACAAGGCCAAACAGCCGTAGAGATGGGAAGTGTCGAGAAACAAAGAGATGCATCAGTTCCTGAGTCCTTGGGGAGGTGATGCGACAGTTCTGCTGCACGCAGGAGAAGTGATGCGTCGAATCTGGACTGTAGGGGGAAGTGATGCGTCGACTCCAAGACGATTCTGGTCTGTGGGTGATGCATCGGGAAAACTTGCCGCACAGGGACGATGCGTGAAAATCCGTGATGCGGCAGCGATCGAAGCAGTGGCGACAAGCGGCGCTGCGTTGGTTTCTTCAGCTGCGACCCCACGATGCATTGGTTCTTGCAGCCGCAACAGGCGTTGTGTCGTTTCGGCAGCGAAGCAATGATGCGTGGAGATTCTTCTCGCACGGCGGTGCTGCGTCGGAAAAAACAGCCGCAAGAAGAGCGATGCTTCGATTTCTTCAGTTCTTCAGGTTTCTTTCAGCTCTCAACAGCAGGAACCACCTCCAGAGGCCCAGTATGGAACATGCACCTCCTGGCAGGTAAGAACTCTCAGCAGCAGAGTTTAGGGGAGCTGGGGGTGACGTCTTTATGTCCCTGAGACTTCAGAACAGGAGGACAGCACACACAGGCCCTTGGAGATTGTTCTTCAAGCAGGTTCACAGCAAAGTTACAGTCTGTGTCCTTTCCCTGGCAGAAACAGCAACTGCAGGCCAACACCACACAGCACACAGCAAAGGGGCAGTACTCCTCCTCACAGATCTTCAGCTCTTCTCCTTGGCAAAGGTTCCTCTTGAGTCTTGTGGGGTTTAATGTCTATTACTTATACCCCATTTCGTCTTTGTTCTCTTTGTGCAAGGGTCTAGGAGCCCAGTCCAAACCAGTTCTGTCCTCACTGGTGCAATATGACCACAGGGGGTGGAGACAGCATTGTGCAGGGGAGACGGGCCCTATTCAGGTGCAAGAAAATCTCCTCCCACTACTCTAAATGCAGTCAAGCCGCATTCAGCTCAGCTCTGAGTCATTCAGGAAGGGCCAGGAACACCTCAAACCCCCCTCCACCCAGTGACTGTCTACAGTGAATGCACACCCCCATCCCCTGTCACTCCAAAACCAGGCAGTCAGTCCACAAACAGACAGAGGCACACAGAATGGTTAAACAAGAAAATGCCTAATTTCTAAAGGTGGCGTTTTCAAACACATAATTTAAAAACCACCTTTACTAAAAGATGTGTTTTTAAATTCTGAGTTCAGAGAGTTTAAACGTTTTTTCTCTATCTTGTCCCAATGGGAAGTTATACCTGTAAGATGTTACAAAATATCTCCCATTCTATCCTATGGGCAGATAGCCTTTCAATAGTGAAAAACGAAATTGGCAGTATTTCACTATCAGGACATGTCACACACACCAGTACATGTCCTACCTTTCACATACACTGCACCCTGCCCAGGGGGGTACCTTGGGCCTACCATAGGGGTGCCTTACATGTAAGAAAAGGGAAGGTCAGGGCCTGGCAAGTGGGTGCACTTGCCAGGTTGACATGGCTGTTTAAAACTGCTCGCAGACACTGCAGTGGCAGGTCTGAGATACCTTTTCAGGGCTACTCATGTGGGTGGAACAATCAGTGCTGCAGGCCCACTAGTAGCATTTGATTTACAGGCCCTGGCACACTCAGTGCACTTTACTAGGTACTTACCAGTAAATCAGATATGCCAATCATGGATAACCAATCATGATAACAATTTACACAGAGAGCATATGCACTTTAGCAGTGGTAAACTGCCCAGCGTCCTATAGCCAACAACGACAGGTCAGGAAAAAATAGGAGGAAGAAGCAAAAAGTTTGGGGATGACCCTGCAAAAAGGGCCAAGTCCAACATGTCTGCAACTCACTATTAATAAAAAGGTGTTGCTTCTGCACTCAATGTCACACATACTTATTTCTCAACTTTTTTGTGGTCAATCTTTTCCTTTTTTTCTTCTCTTCTTCAGTTTCATAAATTATTTGTACTGTGGAAAAGGTTTAGAGCCTGATTCACAAAGCTTTTTGTGTGCCATGATCTGGCCTACGTGCATAAACAGCATTATTTACTAGAGCAAGTACATGAAATGTAAATTGGTAATCATAATAAGATTCACACTTAAATTCTTGATTATATGGTGTAATTTAAAGAGTGATTAAATCTACTCACAAGGCATGTTGTTGGTGTCATAGGGTAGGGGCACGTTAAAAGATATGTAATAACCACAAATTTGGAGCTATTCACAAATGTTTTTCCAACACAGAAAGTGGATGCAGATTTACACTAGTCAAGAGAAGAGGAAAACTAGGTTTTCAAGATGGAATAGAGAGGTAGCATACCAACAATTTCGTGGAGATGTAGGAGAAGTTGTTTCTTCAGAGGGGAAACATTTTGCCCTTGGAGAAAAAAGTAATGTACAGGCACATAGAAGCAGCAACACATGCATAAATGTTTGGTTGCTATAGTTGTGCCTAAATAGATGCTGATGCATGGACGTAACTTGGAACTCACAGAGAATTCCAGTTGTGCTCCCAGGAATCTACAAATGGTGCAGATTCCAGGAGAAACCATTAAATGAATTGTGAAATTTTCAAAAGTTAGAAATTTACCTCAAACACTGGTGTACCTCTCCACTTAAGTACATTTCCTACAATGGAGTGTGATTGGGGGAAACGGCATTCACTACGTGGGCTAAGCACCATGTGCCGTTTCCACTCTAGCAGAACACCGCTTGCCTTAACCACGCATATGCCTGGTTAAGGCAGCCAGTAGTCAGAGGTCTAGTTGCAGAGATCAGTTGGGCTGGGAGAGGAACAGGAAGGATTGGACTTAGGAGGAGATGGCGGCTTGGTAAGTAGGGATTGGGGGGGAGGAGGTAGTATTTAGGGGGAAGGGGCCGTTTTCAGCAGGGGTAGTTTTAGGGCTCAGGGTGGGGGGAAGGGGCAGTTTTCAGGGCTGGGGCTGATTTAGGGCTCCTTAGGGAGTGGAGCTGGGGTCGTGGTAGTTTTTTGAGCTGGGGCTGTTTTAGAGCTCAGGGCGGGGGGGTCGGGGTCGTTTTTTGGGCTGAGAGGCATTTTAGGGCTCAGGGTGGCGGGTTGGGGTTGGAGTTGTGTTTAGGTCTGGGACAGGTGGGATTGCAGTGCTGGGGGCTGGATTTTAGGGCTCAGGGCAGGGCAACTACTACGCATATAACTTTACCAAGCATGCTTTTAAACAAAATGCGTTGTAAAGGCATTCATGGTAAAGGAATGCGTGATAAAGGAATGTGTGGTTAAGATGCCTTCGTAGTTGCAACCGAGTTGTTGCGTGCTTCTGTCAGAAAATCTGTGATTTGGACTCTGGAAACTCTGGAATCCTATATTGACAGGCATTCCTTATCCTTTTCCGTCGAACATTAGTCAGACCCTTGAAAGAACCGCTGAACTAAGTCAGACCAGATCGTAATCCTGTTATTGGAATAGTGAACAACTGTTTTATATTTTCCTGTTCTGTTTTAGTATTAGTGTTTACCTTTTATGCAGAGCTTAATGCCTTAGAAGGTTATTCAAGGCATTGTTAGACAAGGGCTTTTAACTTTAAAATTGTGTTTACAGTCTTTCAATTAAGCTTCTTCATGCTTCACTGCAGGCGTGATTATAATTAGGTAATTATGGACATTTCTTAAATTATTACAAGAAAAAATCTGCTTACAAGTTACAAATGATTTGCCTTTGGGTTATTAACTCTCCGAGTGGCCATTTTTCTCACCTAAAAGGATCAACATAAATGTTTATTATTAACAACTCGTTTTAGCACTGTTGTACTTTAGCACCAATATAATCCTTTGGTGTAAACTATTTAAACATCAAAGCAATGTCTCACAGAGAGGTTTTAGAAAGGCCTTCTTGCAACATGAAATGCTTTTCTGCCATTGCCAGTGTCAGATATCCTTTGCAATGGGATTTAAACATGTATTTAGCATTATAATGTAATACATTTCCAGCTACTAATTGTGACATTAGACAATGTAATTTTATTTAACCTATTGTAACCTAATGGATAATTGTTCCTCTTCTCTAAGAAGTCAAAAATCTCAGTCGGTAGAGTCTCTTATTTACAATTTATGATATTCACCACCCAAAAGTGAAATAAATAAATAAATAAAAAATACCTCAGGCTTAACAGTGGTGCATGGTTGTGTTAAATAACGCTATAAATGTGGATTATCTGCACAGTGGAAATTCTACAGTTGCAGGGTTGGGTATTTGCCAAATGTCATCTATATATTTTAGATTGTTTTCTTCTCATGGAAAACACATTCCTGCGTGAGAACTACGCTTCTCCCATTTTCACACACTTCTCCCGACTTCTGCCTGGGTAATGTATGCAAGATTGATTTAGTTCTGGTAAAAAATCACACTAATATTCCTCAAGTTCACACGTGGCATTGCAGAAGGAACGATTTCTCATGTTAAATCATCTTCCTTGAAACAATGAAAGGCCTAAGCAATAATGGGTGGTGGAGAGTATTTTCTACACAGAGCAGGAGGAATCATTCCTTAGCCCTCCATAGGCTTTATAGTTCCATTGAAGGTCAGTCACACTTTAATAGCAGACTTGGGGGTGGAAGCTAACAATCAAACATCTATTTCAAAGCATGCATGGAGGGCTTCGGAGATAATAAACATTTCAGCCTCCACTGTCCCATTAATGTCCACCACTACCTTAATGTAAGATGGTCACATTCTCATTAATCATGAGATGCTGCCATGGCTGAGGTTGGTTACAGACTCAAGAATTATTACAGGCTGTGTATCTATCCAAGGCTAAATCAGAGCTAAGTGGTATGTAGAGAACTCAGCGGAGAAGGCACAACTGCTTAGCCCATGCTAGAGCAGAAATATAATTTAAATAAAACAGTTTAACTTCTTTTTCTCACACAAAATTGGGTAGAACCTTGCTTCTCTCTTACTCGTGTAAGTTTCCCCTCACTTCTCTGCGATAGACCTTTGCTGTAGTTTATGAGAAGATTAGGAGCTAATCATCACAAAGCAACAGTCACAATACTACTTCAAAGTTCAGTCAAAAAAGAGAGTTTTTGATTAGTTTTAAGGGTTTTATTCTCATTGGGAGGTTGAGTATGTTTTTTAATTAATTTTTTTATTAAAGTAGTCAAACAGGTGTAAATCAAATTACAGAACTTATAGTATAAATATTGGTTACAACAAGTCATCAAATAAACAATACAGAACGTTCCATAAAGGAAGAAATCCCTATTCTAAAGCACGGGGCAAAATGGGTGCTAGCAGGAACCCATTAAGTGTTCAAGTTCAAGAGTCAAGAGTGAGAGTGAGCATTAAGCTCAAAGTCAATTAATCAATAGAAACCGAACTTCCCATAAAGGGAGTTTCCCAAAAAGCAAAATAATGATGCAGCGGCAGTAGCAACTGCAATCAGCACACAGGTCAGGTAGGGTTGTAAATCAGCATTCAACATCATCATAAAGCCGCTAGCATTCAGCTTCAACGCAGGCAAGTGGTAAGGACAAGAGCATAAGTGTCTCATTAGTGGGGTCTGGAAAGAATCAGGGAAAAGCATGTGGAATGGCATGGAGTGAAGCAAATGGGTAAAAGTGTGGGCTCACCTACTCTGGGAACACACATTAATATAAACAGCTGAAAGTAATGTTGTAATCGTTCTAAAGCTTCTTTTCTACCAACCAGTGGGCTTTTGAGTCTTCTTGAGAACTGTCTCATCCCATTCTTTCTCACGTCCCTTCTCACTAGGCTTACAAAGAATTACCTTGAAGTACGAAACACATCTTAAATTAGAATTACACATGAGTTCTTTCCCATGGATATAAGCACGTTCTAACCTTCTAATGAAATAAATTGTATGTTAGGCTAAACAGTAGACTTATGTGAAAATGAAACATTTGCAGCAATTAATATTATTCAGCACCACATTTCTTCATTATAAATTGGAAAGGAAAAAGATTGAACTATTAACAGTTTCTTTTCATGCATTGTATTTAATGTGTGAAATAATATGAAGTCATTCTAAGGTCAACTACCAAGACCATTTGTGCATTTTGTGCGCGTCTCAGCACATTTAGGGGCATATGTATGAGGAAGTGGCGGAGTGAGGCGTTAGCCGTCATGGCTTAATGCCTCACTCCGCCACTTCAGAAACACAAGGCTGCACCATATTTACAAGGATATGGTGCAGCCTTTCGTTTCCCCCTGCGCTGGCGCTATAACTTAGCAGTGTAGCGCCAACGCAGGCACCCTTGCACAATAGTGCAAGGGTGTCTGCATGCAGGGGAGGATTGTTTATTTGTGGTAAGGTGTCCCTTCCTGCACATAAACAATCCTAAAATGCCATTTTGTCACTTTCATGTGTGCTGCTTCATGAAGCACACATGAAAGTCACAAAATGGCATTTTTTTACAGATTGTTTATGTACAGGAAGGCGGACCTTCCTGTACATAAACAATCCATGGCAGTTTGCTTTTGTCCATGTGTGCTTCACAAGGCAGCACACAAGGAAAAAGCAAAAACAAGGAGAAATAATGCATTTCTCCTCGTTTCTCCAACTTAAGACCAGGTTTTCCCTGGTCTTAATTTTGGTGCTGCCTCCTATGTATGCTGCCCTTGTACATAGGGGGCAGCGTCAAAATCAATGGGTGTTGTGGTGAAACGCCTACCGCAACACCCACTGCCAACCCCTTTCACGGTAACTATAGCGTGAAAGGGGGCCTTATTTACAAGGCTGCGTTAAGCCACATTAAGTGGCTTAACGTTGCCTTGTAAATAAGGCTAAGCCCCTTTCGCCACCACAACGTCAGAAAAAGTGACGTTGTGGTGGCGATAGGGGCTTGTACATGGTGTAATTGCTTTTTTGTTTTGTTTCCTTTTAGCCATTGCCCCATCCTCCTGATGCAGCCCCTTCTCTTTGCGGCGCTCCAGCGTGCTTGGACCCGCGGTTAAAAGTTCAGGATTCCCAGTGCCGCACAGTAGCTTGCAACCCCTATTCCCAAACTTCTCCTCCTCATTCTCCTTTCCATTCCCAACTCTTACCCTCACTCCCCCTCCCACTTCCCCCTTAACAAATTGTATCGCATCCCCTTTTCTGTGACATGCGTTCAGGCCCACACATCTGTCACTGTTTACTCCGGCTACCTCACTAGACTATATCACTCTTGTTGCGGACCAGGGATTCCCCCTCCATCCTCCACACTCCCTTCCTCACCCGTCTCTTCTTTCTTTCATTCTTCCCCCACAGAGCTAGCAAGACCTCACGCGCCCCTTTGACATATTTATAGCAATCACTTATCACTGCCCATTCCTTTCTGTCCTCCCGGCATGGTCACCACCCATTCACTCCGTGTAGTAACATGGAATGCTCATAGATTAACACACTACATCAAAAGGAAAAAAATACTCTCTTATCTCCAATCAAAATGGGTAAATGTAGCGCTACTTCAGGAAAACCATCTTGATACCCCAGAGTCTGACAAATTGCGCAGGGAATGGGTTGGAAAGGTGATCCATATTAGTGTACAAGGGCGGGACGCCCCGGACGCGAGACCCTCTCGCAAATGTGGGGTAGTGATCCTTATCCGTAAATCTCTACCGGTGACAGTGTCAAAGACATGGAAGGACCCAGATGGATGATACGTCTTTGCCAAACTACGAATTGGGGAAGCTCATGTTTGCATTGGTTCAGTTTATGCCCCGACTGGAGCGAAAAAGTAGTTCCTTCTTCAGTTGAATCGTCTCCTAGTGGAGATAGGCGCTTCGCAGTACTTTATTGGCGGGGATTGGAACCTGGTAAGAGATCCAGTTCTGGACAATACAGGTCCCTTAGATAGGAGCAACACTGCAGACAGGGCCCTGATGGCGATATATTGGCAGATAATGGTCTGGTAGATCACTGGCACCTTTCTCATCCGGCAGATGTGGAATATACTTTTACCCCTCCTACCCACGGCACACTTTCTCACCTAGATTACTTTTTGGTCTCCCAAAGAGTGGTACAGCTCATTCAGGAATCCCATATCCTAGAGGCAGCATTTTCTGACCACTCTCCGGTCCTTCTGTCACTGGAAGTCAGACTGGCCAGACCAGGATGTAAGCCCTGGCGCATGAACATCCAGCTCCATAGGACCCCCAAGGGTAAGGCCCAATTACAAGCTCACCTTCAGGGTTACATTTCCACAAATCAAGGATCCGTAGACTCTGGCAGAATCCTTTGGGCTGCAGAAAAACCTACCATACGGGGCCAGCTTATGAGAGATGCAGCTGTTCGACAGAAAGAATTGGAACAAGATATAGCGTCCTATACCCGCTTAAACACAGCAAAACCTACCCTTCAGCACTGCAAATCTTTGGAACAAGCTTGTATGGCTTTGAATAATCTTTTTACTTCCAAGGCAGAATATGCCCTGCAAAAGATGAAAGGGAGACATTACGAGCAGGGGGGAAAAGGCAGGGAGGCTACTGGCGGCACAGTTATGACAAAGAGATGCAGCCATGGCCATACCGGCTATAAAATCAGCCGGAGGAGTCACATTAACTAGACCCCAGGACATTGTGAACGAATTTGCCTTGTTCTACAAGTCTCTCTACACTCCTGGGACGCAGGCTGACGGGGACAAGCTAGATACCTTCCTTACAGGGGCAAACTTACCCTGCCTTTCAGATAAAGGCAGAGAACTTCTAGAAGGGGAGATCAGCAAAGAGGAGATCTCGCATGCAATAGCCAACTTACCCTATCACAAGGCCCCGGGTGAAGATGGCTTCCCAATGGAGTTGTACCGATGGGCGGGAGCGGGGTGGCTGATTCCCTTCAGACTACTTTTCAGGAAGCGGAGCATAAGGCTTCTCTGGGTCCCCTATCTAATAAAGCTGTGATCGCAGTCCTACCCAAACCTGGGAAGGACCCCCTACTTTGTGGCAGTTACCGTCCCATATCGCTATTAAATTGTGCTATTAAAATTCTGGCTAGTGTCCTAGCTTCCCGTCTACGCAAAGTCTTACCCTCCTTGATTCACCATACGCAAGTAGGATTTGTACCAGGACGCTCCTCTAGGAACCACCTCCGCACCCTTGCCCACACGTTATGGTCTGCCAAACACCTCCAAACTGACCCACTAGCATTGTCACTTGACGCGGAGAAGGCGTTTGATCGCATTGAATGGGAATATCTTTTTAAAGTATTGGAAAGGTTTGGACTGGGGGACCAGTTCATAGCCAAAGTGCGACTGCTATACGATAACCCCACTGCACAGGTAAATTGTGGGGGTTTTATGTCGGAGCCGTTCCCGATCCACAGGGGAACGCATCAGGGGTGCACCCTTTCCCCACTCCTCTTCCTCCGAGCTATGGCGCCTTTAGCAGCCACAATACATCAAGCTATCAATGTTACGGGCATACGCCTCCCGACGGGAGAATCTAAACTCTACTTGTACGCAGATGACATTCTGCTTACCCTCACAGATTTACCCCATTCCCTACCATAGATACTTCAAATTATAGATGATTTCTCCTCTTTTTCTGGCTACAAAATTAATTGGGACAAAAGTGAAGCACTGCCCATTTCACAATGGACCACAAAAGCGGCCATACATGGGTTCCCCTATCACTGGCAATCCTCTCGCCTCAAATACCTATGTGTACTGGTGAACAAAGGGTTGGAAGGGATGATTGTAGATAACTTAAGTCCCCTGCTCACCCAGATGCAACGCAACTTTGAAAAATGGAAGGCGTTGGGGCTCTCAATGTGGGGTAGAGTACAAGCCGTAAAGATGGTCACCCTCCCACGTTTCATATACATTCTTGGCATGCTCCCCCTTCAGATTCCTCTAACCACGCTGCGCTCAATAGATTCTAAGATAAAATCCTTTATGTGGAACTCAGCAAGGCCCCATCTAGCAGCGCTGAAACTGAAAGCACATCGCTCTTGCGGAGGAATGAGCCTTCCCTCAGTGGAACATTATACCCTTGCACTACAGTTATCCCAAATGGCTTACATGCTATCAACGGCTCCTGACGTGCCGCAATGGGTACATATAGAAAGGCATCTACTACCAAGAGAGGCAGGTCTTTCCGCTTCATATGGGACAGGGACAAGCCATAATGACCCCACCAATCCGATTCTGTCAGCCATGCGCAGGTCCTGGCAACGGGCGCATCGACTGCTGGGTTCGAACACTCGAATCCATGAAAAAGCCCGTCTGTGGGGAAATGCAAGCATACGCATTAACAGACAAATTATATCCTGGCCCCTATGGAAGACAGCAGGCATTCATACCCTGGACCAACTCCTCCATGATGGTGATCTCAAGACATTTGCGCAACTGCGAGAGGAATTTGGCCTCCCTACGCAACAATCCGGGAAATACATACAACTTCGGCAATGCCTGAAGAAAAGCGTAGGACCGCAACCTTGGTCGTTACAGACCTTACCAGAAGTATCGTACCCGCATACCTGGGGAAAACATAAGGAGGTCACGTCCGGCCTATATGAAGTACTCACATCCCACCTCTTTTCGCAAACCCTATTGCAAGATCTGCGTGCCAGATGGCAAACCAGATTATCAGTCTCATATGAGGATGATGAATGGACGGAGATCCTAGACAATTTGAATAAGGGCACCCGAGAGGCAAGATTGAAATTTTGTCTATTCAAAATCCTCCATGACTGGCACTGGTCACCAACAAAACTACACAGGGCAGGGCTACTTCCTCATGCCAACTGCTGGAGATGCGCTTAGATGGGGAGGCAGAGCCTTCTCCACTGCTGCTGCTAGGCTGTGGAATTCTCTTCCGGATGGTTTATTGGGTCTTGAGTCATACTCTCTTTTTCGCAAGGCCCTGAAAACCTGGCTTTTTACACAGACTTTAGCTTGAGCATCCTATCCGGTTGAACGTTAGTCCTCTGCAGCGCCTTGATGCCCTTGGGCTAAGTTAGCGCTTTATAAATCTAATATTCATTCATTCATTCATTCATTCATGCTGGCTGTGACATAACCCACATTATATGTGAATGCCCATTGATACAACCTTTCTGGGTCTATGTGGGCAAGACCTTACGTACTCCGATGCCTTTACACCTCCACTTACATCTGCCACTATCCTCTTACATGATTTGCGTCAATCACAAGAGCTCTCAAAACCACAACGCCGACTCCTACACACAGCTTTAGCCACAGCCAAGATATGTATATTGCGACAGTGGAGATCACCGAACCCACCGCTGCAGGAGGCATGGTTGGTGGCCATGATACATACCGCCTCTTACGAACGAGTCATATACAACCTTCAGGATCAGATAGATCTGTTCCTTCAGGTGTGGTCACCCTTCCTACGTGCAATGACCGATAATAACAAGAATCTCACAGTAAATAACCCAAATCAAGCAGCGACAATGATGACATCAGTTGACGTTCTTTAAACTAAAATAAGGGTGGTGGTCCCTCGCTTTAGAGTTTGTCTCCCTCATTAGCACTCGTATAGGCTTGCATATATCTTAATCGTCACCTCCTCTCTCTTTCCCACATGGTCATATTAGGAATCCTCTGAACCACCCATCCTACATTCTTCATATCCAAGGCTATTTGCGTCTTCAGGCATGCATCTCGGTAATCTTTTCATTTCCTACTACACACCTTTTGTCTATCCAACATTATCCCCTCCCTATCAGTCTCCCCTCATACCCTTCCCTCCCTGGGATTGTAGCAACGTGGAAGCAATACTCCGCACTACTCCACACCTTGCTCAGAGGCTGAGTAGTAAACCTGCAGAAAGAGACTTATTGCATTTCCCTTTGCTCATGAGACTTAACCCTTCCCCCCTCCCCTCTAGGCTAGTAGCTACACTTAGGAGCATGGTGAGCGTTCACCCAGAGTCACTAGTTACTACAACCGATTTATAAGCAGTACTAGAAGTATACACAGATTTCAATTCATTGTACATTACTGCTAGGCATAAGACATTATAAGTCCTCACATTTACATTTACATCTGGCTAATAGAGTTTCCCACACTCCAATGTTCTAATACGACTTCGTAGGAATATTTTACCATTAGATATGTATTATCTGACCAAAGCTACCACTCTTAGGTCTTCACACATTAGGCCAGCACTGAATTTGCTATTATTGTTATATTTATCAGTTCTCGGATTTCCTCGTACTTCTGCCCCTCCCCTCCCTTTTCCCTTCCTACCTGAGCTTGATATCTATTTATATATTTATATGTTCTTTTTAACCATTAAAAGGCTAAAGTCGCACTTGTTTCTTATTAATTTGTCCACTTATCTATTGTAAAAGTGCGGCTGAAGTCTTTGTTTTCATGATGAAATCTTATGCAAATTTTAATAGAGAATTACAAGACAAAACTCTTCTCCACAATAATGCCGTTGCCACTTCCCAGGTGGCCAAGGCGACCAAGGTCACGATAGATAAAGGCCCGCTCCACTTGGGGGTCTCTAATACATTGTATGGTGTCTGCCCCCAAACCAATAGTCAATTGTATTCCAGGAAGAACTGGCTCAAGCTGAAGATCGTGCCTTATAGGTTCCAGTGGTCCCTCCCAATACCAGAACACAGTCAGGGTTACTCTCTGGCTTAGAGAGGGGCAGTTATGATAGATAATCGAGTAGCCCCTAGTTGAAATAGATGCTATAGAGGGACCTGACCCACCATATATATGGTGTTAATATGGCAGGCCTGGTGGCTAATCACGTACTGGGAGGCCAAAACGGGGCATTGCCAGAGATGTGGTGACAAAAATAATAATAGTAACTTTGCACAAGAAGGATCCTGTTTTGTCCCACCGCTGAGCGAAGGTGGGTGGCCCTGCCCTGCCTCATCCTGTCGCTGACAAGTGCAGGACGAGCCCACCCTTGGCCTGGGCTTCGACCGGGCATGTCCTGTGGGTATCCCGCACAGCGGTACTCCATCTGTGCTTATAAGCCCTGGCCACAGGTGCTGTCACTGATGCAGGGCTCCTCCTCCTTGCCCTGTGTGATCTGAGACAGGTGGTCCCCTTGTTGCAGCAGAATTCATGGCCCCCACACTGCAGGACTCCAACTGGGCTTATAAGCACTGGCAACAAGTGCTGTCACTGATGCAGGGCTCCTCCACCTTGCCCTTTGTGATCTGGAACAGGTGTTCTCCTCGTTGCAGCAGAATTTGCAGGCCCCGCGCCGCAGGACTCCAACTGCGCTTATAAGTGCTGATCACAGATGCTGTCAATGACACAGGGCTCCTCCTCCTTACCCTGTGTGATCTGGAACAGGTAGTCCCCTCTTGCGGTAGAATTCACGCCTCTGCACAGCGGGACTCCAACTGCACTTATAAACGCTGGCTACAGGTGCTGTCACTGATGCAGGGCTCCTCCTCCTTTCCCTGTGTGATCTGGGATTGGTAGTAACCTTGCTGCAGCAGAATTCACGGCCCCTAAATGTATTCACTTTAGAAATGAAATTGATTTATGCAAGGTGTGCACTAATGTTTCATATTTACATTTAAATATAGTTCATAGTCATACTTATGCACACGTTTTGAGGTTTTACTGTATGCCACATGTGATATGACTCTAATGTATTGATATTTTACATTCATTCTTGTTTAAAAGTGCGCACGCATATTAAATGTGCACCATTGATTTAATACTTCAAGTTGTCCTAACTAAGTCTATATTTCTTCTTGCATAAAATGCTGTTTTCCATTTTCCGCTTGCATGTCTTTTTCCTTGTAGGGTATGTTCACATAGTTTGTTAGTTTGAGGATAGATACAACACTGTATTAGCGACAGAGAGAGTTCCTGAGAAAAGGACCGTGACAATGAACATGGAGAGCCCGAGGGTTAACTTAAAGTGTCCATTCAGCACTGTTGCCAACCATCGCAGGTAATAGAAAAGAACAGTACCATTCCCACATTTGGCCTGGGATATTTGGTGAATGTTGCAGCTTACAACGTGGGAATGGAAAGGACAATGAAGTCTCTTATGATGCGAACAGAGGGGTGATGCTGTTGAGATTCTGGTAGAAATAACTAGTTTTCACACTGAGTTTAGGCCGCTTTTCTTTGGACTTGGAGAAGTTTAGACCTCTATGCTTTCCCTTTGATTCTTCGCTGAGTGTGGATTAGGCTATCACTCATTTCCCTGACACAGGAAGAGTCTTGACTGAGCTTCTGAAATGCTGACACCTTCCTGCACTTTCCCTCTTTTTCCAGTTTTTCTGCATTTTTCTGAGTTTTGAGATACTGTTATGTTTAGAAACCATCCTCCTCAGTTTGGACTTAACTTCACACTGAGTTTAGGCTGCTTTTCTTTGGACTTTGAGAAGTTTAGACCTCTATGCTTTCCCTTTGATTCTTTGCTGAGTGTGGATTAGGCTATCACTCATTTCCCTGACACAGGAAGAGTCTTGACTGAGCTTCTGAAATGCTGACACCTTCCTGCACTTTCCCTCTTTTTCCAGTTTTTCTGCATTTTTCTGAGTTTTGAGATACTGTTAGGTTTAGAAACCATCCTCCTCAGTTTGGACTTAACTTAGAAGATTTTACACTTCATTCAATAGAAGAGAGAATCAGAAACTCTTCTCTGAGCATCAAATCTTGCTATTGATCTTTTGTATTGCTGTGACTGAACTTCTTGTTTGCCTTATACTGGTATGCCTAAACCTCTTTAGGAGGTTGGGTTACCTGGGTGTTATTCTGTATCTTTACAGCATTTATACTAAGATGTGTTTATCTTAACCTGACTGCTAACTTGTAATAAACCTTCTTAACTATTGTCACTGATTTCCTGGTCCTTACTGTGTAGCCAAATCGGTTACACTGTTAATTGAAATTGATTGATTTGATGCTACTCCCTTTAACTCTCAGTCGGCAAAGAAAAGATCCACTGGATAACCTATAGTAAGAGGGTTGGCCCAAAGCGCTGCAGCAGTAACTAGTTATGGAATCGCATTTTGCATTTTGCATGTGTTATTTGGTATTTTGAAGTGGTGTGTTTAGGATGTCCCTTCCAAATACCGAATTGGTATGGTATCTATTACTATTTTGAGACCGAATTCCGGTCGCAAAACAGTAATACTTTTCCACCAGTTTAAAACTGATGGTAACCCATTCGCAAAGGGGAAGAGTACCTCAAGGGATCCCTTTCTCTTTGAGACTGTAAATATAAATATTTTTTAAGAGCAGGCGGTGGTCCCACGGACAACTGCTTACTCTTAAAAAATCTAGGTTTAATTTTTTTCTTTTCAAACGCATCCTGTTTTCCTTTATGGAAAATGGGCTGCAATAATGAAAAAAAGATTGCTTTATTAAAAAGGAATCACAGACATGGTGGTCTGCAGACCTCAGCAGGCCACCATCCCTGTGCGGGCTGTGTTTCCTAATAAGTTGCAAAGTGTGACCTACTTCATTAATATTCATGAGGTAGGGCAATTTGCAACCCACAAGGAATTTCTAAATGAATCTTATCGAGTTTCACACATTAGGAATCAGTATTCCTAATGTTTGTACATCCGGCCCAAAGTGTCTTAGCCCCCTCTTAGAGACTCGTAAGTGAATATACCACTGCTTTGGGGCCATTATGCTAAAAACAGGCAACAAAGATGTGTTTCATCCTTCTTGCAAATTACTAGGGAGTGCCCCAATGCTTTGGACTGTACCTGCGATTGCAAAGTAGAAAACAAATAGGCATTTACCCTTTCTTGTTGCTTGCAGGGGAATACACCTGTGATTAGGCACTTTTTCTGCAGTTGCAAAACATTAAGGGCTCAATCACACGTTCACATGAATGTTCCCACTTACCTGTTTTAAGAGACACATGCATTTTTGATTTCTCCTTTTGCTTCTGTCTTCTACAGGTACGACCAGTAAATCAATCAAGCACACCAAGAGTGGGATTACTGGTTTTGTATTTACCTTCTTTATTCATCACTATTCACTTTATTTCTTCGCAGTAGCACTTTTTTCTAAGGTCCTGACGAAAGCCGTGACACCTTGTAGGGTCCCATAGGCTGAAACATGTAGACCTGTTTGCGTCCACCACATGCAGTTATTATTTCACACTGCAGGTGCTCTGTTTTTAATCCTGGCACTAGGAACGAATCAATAAAGTTTCTGTCGCTCCTGGTAGCTAGTTTTAGTATCACTAGCCTCACATTCCAATCAATTTTGATTTTTGCACTGCACCCGTTACCCAACAAGCTTAGTGTCTTCTCATCTGAAGGATCTAGTATATCCTATCCAGCGTAGGAATAAAAACATCCCTGATCTCCTCCCTCACAGTGAGGGGGGTTGTAGCCCTTGGTGGGGCTAGGGGTCCCCGTCAAGAGGAGAATCCCAGATGATGATGCATGCCACCTAGGGTGGGTGATGGGATTACCTCCTAACTAAGGGACTCCCCCAGAAGTACCCTGAGATCATCTTTGCTGTCTCTTTTTCTTGTATAGTTGTTTCACTTAGACCCGAGGATTTCTTGTGTTTACTTGTTGCTGTTTAGGGATTCAATCCTCGCAGATCTCTAAAACTTCCCTAGGACCCCCTTTCCCCTGTTATATGTATTGTTCTTGAGCAGCCTCGGCTGCGGGTCCTTTGATTTGCCCTTGAATTCAAGGTCGCTATTTCCTTAGCTCTGGAAAACTTGTTCACATATATATCAACACCAAGTTAGCATTCTGTACCTCTGCCATCATTACTGAAATAACAGGTCTGGCCTTTGATGAAGCCACAGCCCAGGATATCTTGACAACACCGAGTATTATTGACACAATCCAAAGTGGGGTCTCCGGACAAGGGGATTATTGGGGGAAACTCCTCATTCTCAAAAGATTGCATTCACGCACCCAGATACATGGCGCAATCATGACGGAATACCTGCGTGGGAATTGCGCCCCCACAGGTTTGAAAGTAACTAACAGACTTTTTCTTGATGACAAGACATTTATGAAAGACTGGTGTCTCATTGCCTGGTGGTGTACGAGAGACTGGCTGATTTTAATAATCAGCACAGCTAAACGCATCACCAACACAATCCTTGTTGAGATTCAGACCCTTGAGACACACATAAAATCGATCATCTCAGTGGCCTTATACAAAGAACAGTCAGAGGAAACCAACAAAACCAACAAGGAGTTTAAGGACTCCATTCTCACGGCCAAAATCAACAAGTTCAAGAACGATTTGGCACGTTTTTCTTTTGAGAAAGTTTATCCTTATACTAGTGATAACTACTCTCCACCAGAATTTGGCCACAAAGGTAAGAGATACGGATCAAATTACTCGACCTCAGGGAGTGATGACTGGTCGAGCGACTCTGACTCGGCCACTAACGCCGAACCTCAACGTAGAGGCAGAGGGCGCAACAACAGGACAAACTGGAGGGGTGGCCTTTCAGGCCCCCACCAGGCACAATAGTGGCCACAAACTCCTTGGGGCAATCCAAAACCCCCTTTCCAGCCTCCTATACTACCATATCAGCCTCAGCCTCATTTCTTTTCCAACCAGCCTTTTTTAGGGCCTGGCCGTCGACGCTCGAGAGCCAGAAGAAGAAACCAGCAGGCCCACTCTGAGCAAGAAGAAACCGACTCCACAACCAGGGAGGAGCAAGGAAGCAATTTAGTGGTGAACTTGAGCGACCGGGTGATCACTTCAGAAGAACAAGCAGCACTCAACAGAGGACTAGAATATGTCCCCACTTAGAATGGGGACTCCTTCCAAATTCAACAGAAACTGGCGTAGTTTTTTCGTAAAATCCGGTTGCACTTCTTCTTTAAGGGCAAAACCAGTGACACCATGGAGGAGGACCTACCAACACTGGCTTAAGGGACCGATCGACCTTCAACCCACCTGCTCACTTGGTTCCAGCGCAGGTGCTCACTTTCGAGAAAGCGGTCCTAACAGAAGTCATCACGCTGTGCAATACCAACAGAAGACATTTCCAGAATCTTCCCAATAAAGAACAGAAGACTTTACAAACTCTGGCCAATGATGAAACTATCACAATCAAGCCGGCGGACAAGGGTGGGGCGACCGTCATCATGAGCACATCATCTTATCGCACTGAATGTCTGCGCCAACTAGACAACAGACCGTTCTATCGACCCCTCAAAACAGACCCCACGAAAAGGCTGACTACAGAAATAGCCAAATTGACCGAAGAAGCTAAAGACAATGGGTGGATCACACCTAAAGAGGCAGCATTTCTAAACACCTCTCACCCAGTGACTCCCTACTTTTATGTATTGCCGAAAATACATAAGGTGCAAAGGCCTCCTCCTGGGAAACCCATTATTTCTGGCATTGGGTCCCTCCTAGAGCCACTCTCTACCTTTGTGGATCATTTCCTTCGTCCCATCGTGCGAGAGATGCTAACCTATCTCCAGGACAACAAAGACATCCTGAGACTGCTGATGCCACCAGAGACTATCTTGTCTCATTTGACGTTGAGTCCCTTTACACCTGCATCCCCCAAGACGAGACTCTGGCCGCAGTACGGACATTACTCGACAACAGGAACCTGGATACCATCTCGCCGGTGCATTTCATCATGGAGTGTGCCCGAATAGCCATGAAGGAGAACTTCTTTCGTTTCGAGGACACCCTTTACCTACAGATATCTGGCACTTCCATGGGCAGCGTTTTCGCACCCAGCCTAGCCAATCTGTACGTACATCTATTTGAACAAGAACACATCTTGACAGAGAGCAATCCACACTGGAGCCATATTCTCCTCTGGAAGCATTATATTGATGACGTGTTCGTCATCTGGCGGGGAGAACCGGACACCATCAGTGATTTCCATCAATGGCTCAACACGAGGAATGAATTTCTAAAATTCACATTTGAATTCAGCAACATCAGCCTGCCTTTTCTGGATATACGTATTTTTCCCACAGGCGAAGGACTTGGGACTGAGCTGTACAGGAAACCCATGGCTCGGAATTCCCTCCTGTCCTACAATATTTATCACCCAAAATCACGACGTGACAATTTGCCGTATGGGCAGCTTCTCCGCATTAGAAGGAACTGTTCCTCGAGGGAAAATTCATTTAACATGCTAGGACTCTTTCTATCCAACTGAAGAAAAGACAATATCCGGCCAAACTGATTCAACGCTCTCTCAAGAGGGCAGCGAATAGCAACAAAGAGGCCCTGATTGAGATAACTTCACAGAAAGAAGAGTCATCCAGGATCACGTGTGTGAACACATTCTGCACTCTCTCCAACCGAATACAGAGGTGTATCCGGAAGAATTGAAAGTTTTTCAGTATTGGGAACACTCCGATCCCTAAACCTCTGTTCACCTTCAAGAGGAGTACCAACCTCAGAGATAAATTGGTCCATACTAGATCAAGAACCAAAAAATCCCCTATTCAGGACACATTGTGGGGCTTGCCATCGATAAAGGAACACTTTCCATGTGGTGCTTGCGCAGTGTACCCTCAGACCAGACACACTACCTCAATTGACATAGGTACGGACAGACCTTGGATGCTAGCTTGCCATACCAACTGTAACAGCGAAAGGCTCATCTATATGGTGACATGCCCGTGTGGCCTTCAATATATGGGTATGACCACGCGCAAGATTAAAACAAGAATAATGGAACATAAGAGTACCATCCGGTGCAAGAAACAAGCAACCAAGCTCACTAATCATTTTCTTGAGAAAACCACACAGCAGAAGAGCTGTCCTGGACAGTGCTTGAACAACCTCATATCCCCAGCCATATATCTCATAAGTCATCCCCATCCTAAAAAAACCCACTCTGAATCCGGCAATTCCAGACAGCTTCAGACCAATTTCTAATATTCCTCTTCTTGCGAAAGTGCTTGAGAAATGTGTGCAGCTACAACTCAGCCAACATTTCGCTAATTTCAATCTGCTCAACGATTTCAAATCTGGTTTCAGGCCTGGACACAGCACTGAAACTACTATTCTTCACATCGTTGATGATGCTCTCCAAGCCCTTGACCATGGCAAAACCTGCCTCCTGATCCTTCTGGACCTCTCTTCGGCATTTGACACCGTCAACCATGAGAAACTTCTTGAACGCCTAGAACACAGGATGGGTCTAGGAGGTACCGTCATCAAATGGTTTGGTTCCTTCCTCCAGAATCGCACCCAGAGATTCTTAGTCAACAGCAACCTATCTGCTCCCTCCCCGATATCAATCAGTGTCCCTCAAGGCTCTACTCTGTCCCCTACCCTCTTCAATCTCTACCTTGAACCCTTAGCTGAAATTCTTTGCACGGCCAACATCTCCTTGATACCCAGATATACATCAAAATCTCTTCACTGGAGGAGATTACCCACCTGAACGACGCCCTGAAACTGACTGTTCAATGGCTCGCCAATAACCAGCTCAAACTGAAAACTGCCCAAAAAACGGAGTTCCTCCTCATCTCCCCCCCTAATAACTCCAATGACATCCGGGAATGGATTAACTCGATCACAGCACTCAACTGCACACCGACCATAGTGGATTCTGCCAAATCTCTCGGTATAACCTTGGACAGCAACCTGAATATGCGCGAACACATCAACTCGATGGCCAAAACGGCCAGGTTCCATCTGAGCTACTTGAAAAAACTAAAACCCTTCCTTGAAACTGCCGACCTAAAAACCGCAGTTCAGGCGTTAGTTATCTCCTGAATTGAATACGGCTGCTCAACCCTATCTGGCCTAACAAAGACTTCCACGGCCCCTCTAAAAGCTTGCCTCAACGCAGCAGCTAGACTCTTATCTGGCTCAAGAAAATTTGACCACATTTCACCACATCTGAAGGCCTTGAACTGGCTTCCTCTTGAGGCCAGAATCCAGCTCAAGCTGGCCTGCATCACACACAAAGCCCTGTACACGCACTCCCCGGCATACCTTGCCCAGAAAATTGTGGTATCTCGGAAACTCAGAAACTCCCGGTCCGCCAGAGACCTTGTGCTCCAGCCACCTCACTTCCACAAGGAAATGAGCAAATGAGCAAATTCCTCCAATAACTCTCCTTGATCGCACATACCGCCTTTTATCATGACTTTTGTTTCTGTGCATAATCTCTTATACTTCTTGGCACTCTCTGTGTACCAACTCTCACTCCTTCAAATGTTCTGCCGGTTCCCTCTGCCTTTTTGCTATCTTCCGTCCCCTCGTATACAATTGCTGGTTTTCCCTTTTTATCGCTTACATGTCGCTCGCTGATTTTGGTTCTGCACTGATTCTGTACTGTACTGTACTAATTATTGTATATAACTCTGGCTTTGTCCTATTGTAGTTCAATTCCCTTGCCCCCATTCCTTATTTTTTTGCCTATGCCTAATGCTGTACGTAACACGTTTATCCCTGTAAAGCGCTCTGATACACTAACGGGTCATGTTCGCGCTCTATAAAACCTCAAATAAATAAATAAATAAAAATATCTGACATAGCCAGGTATCTATTTATCAAAGAACAAAGATGGGTACATAAACTACACATTGACAGCAGGGGGTTGAATGACGACATCCCCTGGACTGCACTGTAATCTGTAGATCTGTTTCATACATGAGATCTTGAGGGTGGTCCATTCTTGCTTGACATAACTTAGGTGGTACTGAACCTTCCCAGAGCAACAATCTACACTGTTCCGCAGAAACAACGCACCACAGCCAACACCACCTAGTCTCTAGGCAGATGTGTAGCACCACAGTTGGTAGCCTTGATAGCCACACGCGATGAGCTTTAGGTTCCAAGTTCCAAACTACATCATGACATTACCAAGTAAGAGGGTCACATGTACTGCGAGAAACCCTGTAATTGTGTTCTTGCCTGGCCGTTTCTTTTATATATAGTACCACGCTATAGGGACACTACTTACCAGGCGTGAATGAGATCTGCCTCAACAAATATTCATGTATATATAAATATACATATATTGCATTACTTGGTAGACCAACGCTGTACACCTAGCAGCCATCTTGGTGACCCCTGTGTACATACAATGCCTACTGGGGCGCACCTCATACTATAATTAGGCTCACTACATATAGCTGCCCTTCACTTACGTATTTACCGAATGGAATATTCATATCTTATGAGTAGCTTTAAGAAATTATGTGATAGCTCACATCGTTTGCATCCATCGCGGTGCATTCGAATTACCCTTCCCAGCATGCCTCACTTTTCCCAGCGTCACGGTGAACTGGGCACAAGATTTAAACACCACAGCTGGGACCGCCGGGTACCTCCGGTTCCAGCTCCGAGAAAGCCTGGGGTACCGACGGAGAGGTAAGCGGCTCCACGGAGCAGAGAACGCCTGACTCTGCATGCATATTGACTGGTGTTACGGGACTGTCAGAAACTTTTAACCGGGCGCTCCCCATACACGGGCGCATGCGTATTGATTGGTGTTACAGGAGTATCAGAAACTTTAAACCGGGCGCTCCCCGTACACGGGCGCCCTTCTGTGCGTTTGTGTTTGCAGATGAGCCTAGCAAGTTGTAATCTGGAGGGCCCATAATGCACTAAGTTACCGCGCACACCCCAAAAGGTTATCATACCTCTAATTACGCTGCTAGTCAATTTCCAGTTGACGCCTAACTGCGTGCGACTCGTGTCTCGAACTTACGCACTCCGAGGCCTACCGCACATAATATTACAACGGCACGTTGTTTTTTATGACTATCGCATATATTAGTGGCAATTTAGTGTGATCCACGGAGCCTGATACGCCTGCCCCAGCATGCGTTTTCACTATTGTCACGGTGAGGTTGTATACTTTGTACCTGGCGCTTCCCCATACACGGCGCCTTTTTGTGCTTTTGGGCTTCAACATGAGCACTCTTACCACTATCTAGAGGGTTAACTCAAGCACTACTGTTACGCGCATATTCCGGGAGGCTTACTAGACCTCTCACTACTAAGGCAGCTGAGTACGAGTTGACGCCTCACTGCGTTTGACTCATGTTCCCGTGAGAACATTGTCCAGCCCTTATCTAAGCTCGCACAACCCAAGGCATACCGTACACAAGATAACAACTTCTCAAGTAAGGGGCTTTATTAGACCGTTACTACTGCCTGCCTTAGCACCAGTCTCCACACTAGAAAGATGTGTTACCTTTGTTTCCATGTACTCAAGGGTCACTGAGTCGTTTGTTCGATATTTGATAATATGCTTGCCTGTCCCCAGGCACACTGTCCCTTGTGCAAATTTCCATCAAGGGTCACCATCCTCACCTGATACTCCCCAGGGGCTGTTTTTGCTCAGCACTCGTGTTTTCCTTTGACCGAGGTCTAGCCCATACGTGTTCTATAGAACTACCATTCTTAGGGGCCACATATGTGACACATGAGTAGTGTTTGCTCAATTTACAAATCACCATAGAGGTATTTTTCTACAACGCCGAGCAACACTAGTGAGTTAACTGACCAACACTTCTGTGTTGTGATTGACTATGTGAACAGTTTGTAAACTTGTATTATTGGAGATGTGTCAAATTAACTATTGTAATATTTTTGACTTATTTAACATCCTTTTTTCAGAGTGGTGCCTCTCCCCTGAGCTGTTGCCAGGTGGAGGTGAGGCTTCTTATCCGTAAACCACGGGTAAGCCATTATTTTACTTTGTTTTATGTTAAAATATAGTAGAACACTGATGAGGACAGTGTCTCACACGGTCACATGAATGTTCCCACTTACCTGTTTTAAGAGACACATGCATTTTTGATTTCTCCTTTTGCTTCTGTCTTCTACAGGTACAACCAGTAAATCAAGCACACCAAGAGTGGGATTACTGGTTTTGTATTTACCTTCTTTATTCATCGCTATTCACTTTATTTCTTCGCAGTAGCACTTTTTTCTAAGGTCCTGACGAAAGCCGTGACACCTTGTAGAGTCCCGTAGGCTGAAACATGTAGACCTGTTTGCGTCCACCACATGCAGTTATTATTTCACACTGCAGGTGCTCTGTTTTTAATCCTGGCACTAGGATCGCATCAATAAAGTTTCTGTCGCTCCTGGTAGCTAGTTTTAGTATCACTATCCTCACATTCCAATAAAATTAGATTTTTGGACTGCGCCCGTTACCCAACAAGCTTAGTGTCTTCTCATCTGAAGGATCTACTATATCCTATACAGCGTAGGAATAAAAACATCCCTGAGCTCCTCCCTCACAGTGAGGGGGTTGTAGCCATTGGCGGGGCTAGGGGTCCCCGTCAAGAGGAGAATCCCAGATGATGAAGCATGCCACCTCTGTGGGTGATGGGATTACGTCCTAATTAAAGGACTCCCCCAGAAGTACCCTGAGATCATCTTTGCTGTCCTTTTTTTTTGTATAGTTGTTTCACTTAGACCCGAGGATTTCTTGTGTTTACTCAATTACGAGTCTGCCAGTCCACAGACCGCCAGATTCGTCAGGGCACGGCAGAGGCGGTCTCCCGACCGCCCTATTATGATTAGGGCGGTTGGACCACCATTGCCCCACTGCAGTCGCCAGGGAATTGCTGTTCCTTGGCGGTGTTGCTGTGGTCAAGAGACATCAATATGCTTGGCGGTACCGCCGCGTCAGAGGTCACAACAGGCAAGCCAGGGTTCGCAGCTGCGACCCCTAAATGACATCCCTGGTGAACTCTCCATAAGGGCTGTATTGAGCTCTCTCAGAAGAAGTTGCTTATCAATCTTCCCCACACTGAGGCTTCCAGGACCCCTCCCAGATGTTCTATGGAACTGCTCTGACCCTGATGTGCCACACATATATTTGTTCCTCTCACTTCCGCTTGCACGAACAGTACAGAATGCTTTGTAGAATTAAACACTGGACTAAACGCCTTGTTTTCTGTAGACTTGTAAACTGTTTTATTAGAGCCGGGACATTTCACATCGCAGTAGAACCCCCCCTCCCCCCAATATTGATGGATCTCAGTGTGTGGGAATTTCCAGGCAGTCATCTTTTTAGTTTTAACCTTCTAAAGTACGAGTGAACATCGACCCTCCAGGGGCACAAAGGTAGCTGTTAATGAGTGCCACAAGTTGAAAGAGAAAACAGGACTTTTCTCCCAACTCTTTCAATTATTGACAACCTCAATGAACTGTTGTGAAAGCATGCCTTCTACGACATTTCTGACTCCAATATCTTTATCAATAAAGTTGAGAATTATGTGTTGTGAAGTCTATGTGGCACTGAGGAGAGCTTTTTAGTACTGCACTGCAATCATTGCAGACATAGAACCCCAGTGTGCTGGAGTAGAATGATGTTGTTTGAGCATGGAGCAGGTGTTTCCAGAATGGGGATTGTGCAGGGTGGATATAGGCAGGGCTACAAACATGATGCTGCGTAGGAGGGCAGCATGATTGATTAAACCATGGAGCAAGAAAAGACAATGTGGCACTTCCTGTGGCAGTATTATTTCGTTTTTTATCACTTTTTCAGACTTTAATTCTGCCTGGGTAAATGGTTCTCTTCATTAGTAGCAGTTAAAACACTTCAATACCCAAATCAGTAATTGGAAAGTGACCAGTCAACATCTGCAAAGAGTTTGCCACTGCACCACTTTTTTTCCCCAGAAACTGTTGAATCATTTCATAAAAAAGAACTTTTTTCAAATCATTTAACAGATGATAGACTATGTGTCAACTGCACTAAATCCATAATTATGTGAAAAACACCAATCGCAAAATTCTAGTGAACTGAATATAGGGTTGATTTTAAGAGCCTTTTGTGCACTACTCTGCACACATGGCTTGCACCAATATTGTAGGACAGAGGGGCATATTATCAAGAACGGCGTTAAAATTATCGCCGGTTTAGCGGCAGAAAACTGCCGCTAAAGCGGCGATAATGGGCTTGATAATATGCCCTGGAGAATTCCAATAGAAGCCCATGTTCACACCAGAACATGGACTTCTATTGGAATTCTCAAGGGCATATTATCAAGCCCATTATCGCCGCTTTAGCGGCAGTTTTCTGCTGCTAAACCGGTGATAATTTTTAACGCCGTTCTTGATAATATGCCCCCACGTGTTTACTAAGTGCAGCATTTCCTCCTCATTTCAAGTTTTCAGGTTTTCCTGATGCAGTTCTATTTTAAGGATCTTTGAGGCCCCAGGCAAGATGTATTTGCGGGGCCCCTGTTCGGAACAACTTTGAAGCTATTACCCATTTCAAACTATTCAAGCCCTCCGGATGCCAAACAATATTGCATTATACATGTATCTCAAAAAGCTCAAGCTGTGTAGCATCAGCCAAACAGTACCCAAAGGAAGCTTCAAAAAATACTGATAAAGCTGTTTGTTTTGGGGCTTGGATCTAGATGTACTTGCCTTGCAACACAAATATTATAGGTTGAGTTCAGTGCCTAGCCAACTTGTTCCTCCCATTGTAGGAGAGACACAGTAAGGGTTTATTGGTAGATGTTAAATGGAGTAGTGCATGGAATTAAAATAAGTCACATGAACATAGCGTTTAAAATTCTTTATTTGTGGATATTTGCAATCATAAATATCTTCCTTCACACTTGACAGTTTTGATGCATTTGGGAAAATTGAAGCACTGCTCTGAGGATTTTCACAATTCTTTCAGCTAAAATCTGATGATTTTCTCCTCAATTCTCTTCCCCTGCCTAGTCCTCCCCCCCCCCCTCTTTATATGTGTACACTTCTCTGGCTACCCAGTCACCTCTGATTTTGCCTAATAAGAGAAATGGGAGAAACTGGATACAAGAGAAGGACAGACTGGGAAACAAAACGATGTAATGAGTGAGGTGAAATAGAGGAAGAAGGAAGGTAGAGGTAGAGATGGAGTGGAGAGATCCACCAGCTAAGGAGGGAGGGATAGCAATGCAGGAAAAAGATATTTAGAGACAGAAAGAGGTAGAAGTAGTGAATGAGAGATAGAGGGATGTACATCTTTAAAGTGAAGTAGAGAGATAGTGAGAACTAGAGATTGGGAGATAGAAATTTAAAGTGGATGAGATGGGTAGTGTACACTAAGGACTGAGGTAGCAAGAGGAAAAGTAGAAAGAGAGCTGAGTTAAAGGTAGAGAGAGAGCGAGAGAGAGAGAGAGAGTGAGAGAAAGATAGACTGACAGGAAAGTGAAGTAGTGGAAAAGTATAGAGAGATGCAAGGTAGACAGAGCTGCAAGGTACAGTGAAAAGTAAAATAAGAGAAGACAGAAAGACATGTCTTCTAAACAGAGTAGTGAAGCAGAGATAATGTAGAGGGAGAAGGTTGAGAGGTAGAAGAAGAGGTAAACTATAGAGAGAAAAATAGATAGAGGTGGTGAGATAGTTGTTATGTAGAGAGCCAAGTAAAGACAGAAAAACAACATAGAAAGATGTATAAAGAGAGCGAAGAAGTAATGGTGAGTTGAAATAGAGAATATGGGGCGGGAAGAGGTGAGTGAGCAAAAGCAGTAAGGTAGTGAGAGAGGGAACAGAAAAACAATAAATTAGAGGGGAAATGGAGAGGTGAAGTAGCAAATGAATAATGAGGCAAACTAAGGGCCTAATCTATGAGTTTTTGGTGTAGAGGAGCTCAGCAAGTCATTTTGCTGCGCTGCCCTGCGTCAAAAGGAAAGGGCAGGAATGCTTCGTATTTATGATATATGGCACATTCCTGTCCTTTCCCACTGTGCTGGCGCCATTTTGGGTGCCTTGCGCCAACGCAGGCACCCCTTGTTGGAATGATTGTTTTTGTGTAGGAAGGGGCAATCATGAGATGCATTTTCCTCATTCTTTGTGTGAAGCAAAATGCAGTACACATGGAAAAAAAACTGGGGAGAAATGGAAACATTTCTCCTCATTACGCCTGGTTTGGGGAGGTATAAGATTTTGACGCTGCCCCAGGTTTATGTGATTTTGTAAATCTGGGGCAGCGTCAAAATCCATGGGTGTTGCGTGAGAACACCCACTGCAACGCCCATAGAACACCTCTTTGACGCAGAGTAATGCAACGCAGCGCTTTGAGTTGCCTTTCCTTGCTCCATATCTATGAGGCCATGCAAATCAGGGTGCCTTTACGTTGCCTCATAGATATGATTGAGAGATCTGTGCCACCGTGGCATCAAAAAAAGTGATCCTCTGGCAGCTCAGGCCTATTGTAAATAAGCCCCTCAGTGTCTATGTAGTGAGAAAGATGAAGTAGAGAGAGAAAAAAGTAGGGGTGAGGTAGAGACATCAGTCTGATAGTATGGTGGAGTAGATGGAGATAGAGAGAGACCAGTGAGGTGAAGAGATAGGCAGTAAAAGAGAGTTGAGGCAGAAAGGGAAGTAGAGAGGTGGAGATGCAGAGGTGGGGACGGAGGGTGTTAGAGATAGAGGTGAGGTTGTGAGAGAGGGTTAGATAAGTGAGATAGAGAGTTGAGACAGAGAGAGGGGGTAGGTACATGGAGAGTTAGAGATAAGCAGCGAGTGACAAATGCAAAGAGAGGCTTGAGATAATGCAAGGAGAGAGACCAAAGACAGAAAGATTTTTTTTTATTTAACTCCCAAAATGCCTTGGAGTGCAAGAGTTAAGTTTGAGTAGGCGAGGAGCTGGAGCTGTCAAATTAAAAAGGAATGTGGTAATTGTGCACAATTCTCCTAGGGACATCGGGCTGTCTTTTAGCATTTGGCCAATTTGAAGGTGGGAGCGGAGAAATTGCCCAATTTGCCCATGCCTCATAATGGCTCTGTCTTGTTGAAAAGTGAAAGGGGAAAATGAATGGATGTGGATTTTTCCCTGTTGAATTTGAAATCCCTGTTCAGATACAAGTTCCTGTTTGTGCCTGAATCTGCATTAGATTTTGACTTGGAATGAAGCCCTGATCTGGATCAGCATTTCACGAAGCGTGGGTCAGGAATACAGTGGATTCAAGTATGTGTCAAAGTATAAACACACAAATGCTTCAGTGAAATGTGCTAAATTATATATTGAGCATTCACTGTAACATTTTCGTGTGTGGCATTTTATTAATATATTATTCTTCACGTGTAAACCACTTCTATCCTGTTTAAATGAAGATCATGAAGATGTCTGAGAAACCCTGAATTGGGTTCAGAGTGAAAGCCAAGCCATTACCATCTGGGATTATGATGGCAGTACTTTTTCACTTGACTTGTATTTCTGTATTTGGCTGTTTGTCTGCAAAAGCACATTGCAATGAATTTTAAATTGGATGTTTTGAAATAAACAGAGTGCACATGTCTGTTGAGCTAAGTGAAAAAGGAATCTGCTAAATGTATCAATAAATACAGACCCAGCAGCTAAACACTATATCAATAAAAGAGATTAGAGGACATCTCCCAAGTTCTTAAATGCCTTAATGGGTTCCTAGTGGCTCAGAGAATAACGTTCACGTTTCTCTACACCTTTTTCAAAGCTTAGATGGCCCGCACCTAAAATAATTTTTGCTGAACTTCAAGTTACATGCATTCTCAGGTCCAGAAATACTAACCGTATCTCCCAAGTTATGCTGAACTCACAGTAACATTGAGGCAAAACTATCTGGGTGTTAGGATCACAGCCCTAGAATGGACAGCATCCAAATCTAAGATCCCAAACAAAGAGGCCTGACTTCCAGCAGAAATTAAAGACTGAGGGCCAAATAGGGAATGGTCTGCGATTGCCAAATGGTGAATTTTTGCGATTCGCTATTTGGTAATTGCAAACACCAATGTACAAATGTGTCTTTGACACATTTTGCAATTCCCAGTGGGTTGCAAATAGACCTACCTCATTATTATTCATGAGGTAGGTCTCAGTTTGCAACCCACTGAGAATCACAAAAATTACTGGGATACTGACCTGCTGAGGTCAGCAGACCACCATGTCTGTGATTGGTTTTCAATAAAGCAATGTGTTTTTTTTTAAATGCAGTCTATTTTCCTTGAAGGAAAACGGGATGTGTTTCAAGAAGAAAAATGAAAGGTTTTCTTTTTGATCAGGCAGTGGTCCGTGGAACCACAGCCTGTTCTTAAAAAATGTTTCTACAAACATTCACAAAGGGGACGGGGTCCCTAAGGGATTTCTTCTCATTTGCCAATGGGTTACCACCTACTTGAAGTGGATGCTAAAATGCAAATGTTTTGCGACCACATTTCGGTTGCAAAACATTCACACATACCATTGCGATTCGGTATTAGGAAAGGATGCCCAAACACGCCTGTTCTTAATACCGAATCGCAAACCCACATCGCGATTTCGGTAGTTGGTTACCGAATCACAAATTTGGCCTTTGTACATTAAAAAATGTGTTTTTTGCGGTCGCAAATGGCCCGATTCATTTACGACCTCAAACAAGCTTTGTACATCTGGCCCTGAGACTCCTGTGTCTCCCCACTCTGAAAAGAGAAAGCGCACCACCGATCTGCCACTTGTAAATTCCTGGATTTGTACATCCACTTAACATCCTGTAGCCCTCGCAGACGCGGAATGGTAGACGGTGCTGGGTCGAAATTTGAGCTGCCAATACATTACACCCCCAGTTGCTATGGTCACAAAAAAGCAATTAAATAAATGCAGTAATACATAAACAAATAAATTCAAGTTTTGGAACACAAAGGAAGGTATATGCTTATATATTGCAGATTTTTTATGGGCATAAATGTGCTCATTACTTCTTGGTGATGGATTCATATTTTGCTCCACTGCTTCTGACGGCATTACTTTGTTCTTTTGAATCTATAGTGTAGGTCAGGAGATCATTCCTCCAAGAGCTAGGGGGTGTTCAGGGAATGCCCCTAATACAATATGCATGGCCTGCCTCTTCCCCCTCATCTCACCACTCATAATTTGTTTTCCAGCTGAAAGGTTGCCTTCAAGGCGCACCATTAAAATTGTAGCTTCGAAGTGTTTGGGCAAGCCCCAGACCATTGCACTGCACATGTTCAGGGGGACCTTTGCCCTCTTACTACCGGAAAGCTCAGTATCAGATGATGCTCTAAATAAGATGATCTGTTTAAAGCCAGAAACATATCTCCTCGGAATACTGCTATGATGGCAGAAGGTTCAGCAGACTTGTTCAGTATATTGGCATTTGGATAACTAATTTAATGGTTTACAACCCTAACAAATCACATTTGTTTATGATGTGTGACATGGGAGAAAAGGCAGAAATTGTTTGCAAATGCAGAACTCCCAAAGTGAAAAGGAGAGGCACCCTTTGGTTCAGGTATCATAGTGTATTTCCCTTCTGTTTGTTGACTGAGGGTGATACTTGTGCATTCTACACCTGATTTAAAAGACAGAGGAAATGGAGAAGATGCCGAAAAATGGGAAATTCCAAAGCCACATCTCCGGCAGTATAATTGTCCTTTTTAGATTTTTCAAATAGACTCCGCCAAGGTCCACAGTCTCAAGACATGGTGAGATAATAGGTGCCATGCACATCCCAATTCATGATACCAAGCCCACTCTTCGTGACTGATCCACCACTGTGGTGGAGTGAACTCCATTAAAATAGACAGATGGAAAACCCGATGGACAAACTCTAAATCAGTCATTGCAAGACACCAGTGGCGGCTCGCCGAGGGATTGGTGCGGGGCGGTGGGGCGGGGCGTGGGAGGGGCAGGGTGGGGGGGGAGTGAACTCGGACATACGACGGACAGAACTCAGAGGGAGTTCTGGCCGTCATAAGGCCGAGTCCACTACCCCCCCACCCTGCCCCACCGCCCCGCACCACTCCCTCGGCGAGCCGCCACTGCAAGACACAACAGCATTGCATGTCATAAAACAGAAAGAAAGATAGTCATTGACCCTTTAAAGACGAAGGTCATAATTCACAATTAAAATGTCAACTTCATGAGTTGCAAGCTTATAGTTATAATACTCTATTTCAATGACAAGGTCTAACCCTAAACTGGTGAATTTTCCACCGCTGAAATTTTGCTAGTTGACATTTAGCATTCAGGTGCAAACGAGCTTTAATTTTTTCAGCTATGTAGAAAATATAGGGGCATATTAGCAAGACCGGCGATAAAATTATCGCCGTTTTAGCGGCAGGAAACTGCCGCTAAAACGGCGATAATGGGCTTGCTAATATGCGTTATAGAATTCCAATAGAAGCCCAGGTTAGATGTGCAGGACATCTAACCTGGGCTTCTATTGGAATTCCATAACGCATATTAGCAAGCCCATTATCGCCGCTTTAGCGGCAGTTTCCTGCCGCTAAAACGGCGATAATTTTATCGCCGGTCTTGCTAATATGCCCCATAGTTCCTTGTAGGGAAATCCTTTTTCCAATATCTCCGAAAATATGGGGCTGTGCGAGAATTTTTCTCACACAATATGCACAACTTCTCCTGCATTGTTTACCAGCTCTAAGCGTATCTAGAGGTTGGAGCAGCAATAAATCCGACAGAAATGTTTTTTGCAGTTGTTTTTAATGCTAGACCAATTTAGAGTAACCCTCTAAGTGCGCTCTCTCCTACGTTGCTCTTGCATTCTCTACTTTCACGTGTTTACTATTCAATATTTACTGCTTTAGAAGCAGTCACTGTGCATTGATACATTCCTTTGTGAGCTTCAATGAGGTGTAAATTCCCCTTTGGAATGCCCTTGTCACTCACAACCGTTTGCAATGTGTGCTTTCTGATTGAAAATGCAAACTGCAAATTGCAATGCATATTTTACACTACAGATTAACACTTTGCATTTGCGAAGCCAGCAGGTTTCTCTACACTGTGAGTGTAAATGAAGACCCTTTCCGCACCAGCCCTATTTTCTCATCTGTATTTATTTTTACACTTGAAAAGCCTCAGTATTTCAAGCTGAAAATCGGATAGCATTTTCGTTTGGTTCAAAACCTCTCACCACAGAATGTTAAGGAAACTGCGGATGACTTGGTAAAGCATTTGACAATGCACCATGAAGAGTGCTATCGAAGAAACTAGATTAGTAGTCAGCAGGCAACATTTCCCATTGGTCATTGTTGTTGGAAGACCCAGTCCAGTTTTGTTGACGTTTGATTGAGGTATTTTCTACATTTGGGAAATTGCTTCTTCTATTTGTGTGCGAGCACTGAGAAGGCCTGTGGTGAGGAGCTAAAGACTGACACATAATCAATCGGTCTCATTTTCCAGGCAGACATGTACCATCTGCACCTTTGAAAAACGACACTGTTCACGGTTGGCAATACCCAACATTTGTGATTTTTACATGCATACCACAAGGAAGACCATGCATCACATCGCTTTTGAATGACAGATCGAAGCAGAGAGCATTTATAGAAATCGATGAAGGTAAATGTATGGTCAAATGTGTTTGCTGGGCCATTACTAAAAGCAGGGGGGCAAATTTACAGGGTAACTCGTCCACCAAGATCTAAATCAGGCCCAAAATTGCCATATTCAATTATGGGGGTAGGAATACGGGACCTTGAGTGAGATACGTGGAGTACTTTAATGACCAACATTTCGTTTAGAATTTTTTTCACCAGAGGAAAGTCACATACACCTAAATGTGGCTCTATGTGCTGAAGTGTATGTGACTTTTTTATAGGAAAAATATTTCTCCATGTTGATAAACTCATTCCCCTGTACCCTTCATGTTCTCGCCCTGTTAAGGCACTTGAAACTGCCTTTAACAGGACAAAACCAGCACCTAGTTCCAGGGTGAGACACTACCTGCAAGAGTATGCAAAATTTACAAACTTACAGGTCTGGGGGTATTTGCGTACTTTTGCAAGCTGTCTAGCTGAAAGATTCCCAAAATTACACCACAAAACCTCAACCTACGAATGTGGAAATCACACCATACTGATGGAATTTCCTCTTTGTATTTTGTTAATTTTCAAAATTCCTCCTAACCTGATACTTAGTTGCCCAACGGGCTTAACCAGGCTCACAGCATAGCAGGGCGAAAGAGTATGAAAGGAAGGCTATTCTATCATTTGGCACCAATCCAGCTCTCCTAGTCACCAAACTCCAAATTGCCACTCCCTATCAAAAGTCCTTTATTTAGCCACGAAAAAAATGAAGGGACTTCAAAATTCGTTTTTTTAGTTTTATTTGTAGACATTTTGCATTGAGAAGAATGTCACCTGTCCAACAATAGACTCATTAAAAGACAAGGACCAGGTCTGTCTAATCTGATAATTTCTCTACCTATTCCATCAATTAGGGGTCTGATTTAGTCAGCTATATGTCTCTCAAAAAACTGTTAGGATGTTTTCTAGTCCAAAAGTCAAGCGAAATATCTTGTTCATGTTAATCTGTTTTCCCGAGCAGAGTTAACCAAAGAGCTCTTAAAGCTTGTGGTAAACCTTCAAGCTGTAATACAGTAATGGATATTGAGAGAAAGTGGATCATTAGCTGGGGTGGATGGTAAAATTCAGTAAAGGTTTCCCTAATTTAAACCAAAGCTCAAGCCCTGGTAGCTTTAGCACAGAGCAGACAGGTTTAACTTAAGAAAATATGTAAAGCCTTTAGAAGTAGCAAAACAGTTAAAAAGTCAAAAACACAACACATTATTAATTCATTAATGCTTTATTGTTTAGGTTAATAAAAACCATAACAATATTCCAATAAAAACTGTAAGAATAAGAACAGTAGTAATAAAACATAAAAAATGTCATCATCCTGGGATATTCAGTTGATTTTGAACTTTGTTAATCAAAGGCATCCTAAAAAAGTACCATACTATCATATGAAAGATAATTATATTAATACGCTAAAAGTAAATAGTGCAGAGACATAAAGTGCTATAATGCTGTAGTTCGGTGTTTTTCCCATAAGGCGTGGTCCTAGCCAGTCAAGTGCTCAGTTCTAATCAATGTTTCGTATAAGAGCAAGAATTTCATTGTTTTACAGTCAAACTGAGGGTCAGTAGGATCAAGACATTTTACTATGGCAGATCTGCATGAGCGTATGCCCCTGGCATTGAAAGTTTTTTTTAACAATGAGATCTGAGTTGATTTTAAAGCTGGGCGTATGCAAATCAAGTGTATAAAATCCTGTTTATTTCCAAATTGGTAAGTCGCCCAAAGATGGTAATGTTCCTAGTCGAGTGGCCAATAACTTCCTTTTTAAATATAGGGAATATGTTGTGCTTAAGTATGCTGCCCGCTGTAATACAGTATATGATTGCAACACCATCCAGGCCTGCACACGGTTGCTTAATCTGTTTTTGTTTTCGATAAGCTAGTGCTTTTTTGCGGCTTTATTCATTAATTGGCGGAATGCCGGCCAGGTCAAGTTGTGTTGCCACAAGTTTGTCATTTTTGTTACCATCAAAGCCGATTTCAGGTATTCGCTGCAGACTGATTGAAGATTGTCTTCCTGGGCCCGCCAGAGGGCGTTATTTAATAAGCTTGTGCGATTTATCCATATTTTATACCATGCCTTTATTGTTGCATATCTTCTTGCTAAGGACTGTTGCAACAGTTCAAATTCCAGCCAAACTTGTGCGGAGAGGCGTTCTGAGGAAGGCTAAAAACTCTTTTATACACTTTTGTTTGGAGACTTTCAAGCAATGTGTCATCTTTCCCATGTAAGACCAAACTTGCATATGCCACTGTTGGTAAGAATTTGGACATTATAACTGCTAGCAGTGGCTTGTAGGAAGGGCCATTCAGTCTTTTTCCAAGAGAACAGAAGGTATAGATCAAGCCATTTCTTTTTTTAAAGGCAAACTGCTTGTGTGTTTGAAAATGTAATCGATTATCTATGTACAGGCCAAAGTAATTATAGTTGCTGACCGCTTCTAGTCTTGTATCTTAAACTTGATAGGAAGTTGTTTTTGAGGGCAGTTCCTAATTGTCATTGTTTTTGTTGCATTTATTTCAAGGGCGTTGGTTTTGACGAATGCTTCTAGCTCCTCAAGAGCTCTTTGGAGGCCCACTCTCAGTAAAACAATGTCATCTGCATAGGGAAGGTGTGTTACTTGTAATGTACCTAGTCGTGGAGGATGCAAGTTTACTTGATCTAATCTTGGGGAGAAGTTGGCCATGAACAAGTTAAAAAGAAGCTGGGCTAAGACACCGCGTTGTTTGTGACCTTTCTCAGTATATATTTTTCTTGGTTGTCTGGTACCGTCAGCTATTTTAATCCGAATCCATTTGTCTGGGTACAGGTGCATTATGGTTCAGAGAGTTCTATCTGGGAGGTCCCATGTATCTAATTCTTCCCATAGAAGGCCTCTATCCACTCGGTCAAAGGCCGCTTTGAAATCTATGAAACATAAATGAAGGCTTTTCCGCATGTGCATCCTCTTGTCTGCCATTGACCAAGAGCTAAGATGTTTGTTGTGGTACCAAACCCTCTGAGAAATTTTATTTTATCCCTGGTGTCCTTTGTTGCCTTTGCATTTCTTGTGACTCTCACTATCCTTCTTAAAGCTTTCCTTAAATTCTGGGCTTTTTTTGAGAGGTGTTTTGGCTGCTTATGTAGAGACCTCTTTGCATGATTGATTGTGGGTATCATGTTTTAGCAGGTTCTTTAAGAAGGATGCCCATGTTTCTACTTGGCTGTCTTTTAGGTTGTTGCTGCTTGTTTTCAGCTCCTTGGCCTTGCTCACTAACTCGGGGAGTGTGTTACTCATTCATGTGAGGCATTTCAGGTTGGTGGTTGTTACCTCCCCCATTTCTACTGGTGCAATTGGATGCCTTGAGGGGCTGATACTCAATTCAAGATGTTGATATAAATGGTCCCTTTGTGTGGTGTATTCAATTACGTATTTCTTCATGCGTGCAAGTAGGGGTAGAGTACGTATTGCGTAGTCTATTGTTGATTGAGCAAACACAACACAATAAAAATCCCACCCCAATTAAAAAAATAGAGAATATTTTAATGAACAAAATGATATCAGTTCATACTTTATTAATGTTTAGACACCGTCTTTAAAACATACATTCCTTAAAAACAAAAACATTTTATATATAATTACACCTTAGAGTACCAATTCATCATACTTCTGCTAAAATCCCCGAACCCCTACTATTTACACTATAAGACACTATTCCAAACATTTTTTAAGAGATTTAGCCAGTGCGCAAGCCACATCAAAGAATTCCATCCTTAACAAAAGTGCTAGTGCGTCATTCCGACAATATATAATATATTTTTTAAAAAGAGGTTTTAAAATCAAGCAACGGAGCCTATAAAAATGGCGACAATCAATTAAAACATGAACATTAAAATTATGAGACGGCAGACCACAGGTGCAGTTATTATCTAGATCTAGGAGGGGTTCAAATTTCTCGGCTCTTGCATAACGCACATTTAATGCAACCCGGAACTTTAGTAGTAGTAATCGTAACCGGGCATCTGGGAAAGCAGATAAGCACGGAAATACATTTGTATTTTCCCATGAATCTGCCATGTAGTTTGCGGAGGGTTTATTCCTTACATATTTCAAGTCCACCAACCTAGATTCTTTGTTACATGCTGTGTTTAATTCTGCTTTGGAGAGTGAGGCTTCAGCTATTTTTAATTCTAATTTTAAAGTTACTGCAATGTCTTCCAATCTTTTCTTGACCTTCTTTGCCCACTGTATTTCACTTCTTTCTATTTCAGTGGCACAGCAGGCTGATATCTTCTGAGTATTCGGGACCAAAAGTTTATCCTAGAAACGCAAGGTTGATTTATAGGCAGTTTTGCTTCTAATCTTATTGCCTGGGACATTGCACATTTGGGGAGGGCCAACAATTTTTTCAGACATTTGCTTTCGCACCTCTCCCAACTTCCCTCCGTACTAATGGCTAGCAACTCGGCCCGTAGCGGCATTGCGTGGGGACCATTGCGTTATAAGCGGTTAAAAGGTGACACCATGAGGGGCCACCATAGGTCTTTTTGAAGCAAACAAGCCCGCCTATCGTGGCTAATGCCCTCGACTCCACCAATTCTTTATGCAGGGTCCAACTCAGCTGACTGGTAAATGTCATGCCCAGGTTCTTCTAAGAGGGCACGACCTCTACCCTACTATTGCCTAACTGCCAATTATACGGTTTACATTGTTTTCCAAACAAAATGATATCAAATCAACACAATTCCAATAATGGGAACTGGAGATAGGATTTTTTAAAGTTTTAAATAAAAATAATGTCAAAAAGTACAATGCGTCAAAAGTGGGCAACTGGTTGTGCAAGACCAAGGCAAGGTCAAAGGTTAAGCCTGACCATGATTGATCGCCAGTTGGATACAAGGACTCAGTTTGTCCCGGTAAAGACTTACATTCTTTTCTTAGAAAATTCTGCATTTTGACAGGTCGCCAATGGGCTCGTCAGCATCCAAGGCAGTAGGCGGATGCCGAAGTCAGGTTCAATGGCGATGGGTTACAGGAGGACAATGTCTCGTGCGGTCATCGATGAAGGTGGAGGTAGTTTGGGTTTTCACTTCCTGGTGGTCTTCTGTGTCATTGGGGACTCGTCAACAGCGGCTTTGAAGAAGTTGTAGTATGGGGTCGAAGCAGCCTCGGCATTGACAGATTCCAGCGTCGAGAGGCGGACATAGCAGAAGCTACAATGAAATCAGGCGCACCGGTCATGCACCCTCTGTGGATCATCTGGCAGTTTGGTCTAGATCCCTCAACAATTCTCCAGCCAAAATGTTGGTAGAAAGTTTCAAAGTCCCAGGTTTTGGGTTTTGGCAGGAGAAGTACACTGTGACAGCAGCCAATGGTTCAAGGACCTCAGGAACAGCAGTTGAGGTTCAGGACTTACTCCAACAGAAGCCTCCAGATGGATCCAGGACAGGTTCCATTAAAACAGGTCAGTTTGGCTCCTTTAGGAAAGTGGGCTTCTTTTAGCTTTTGTGTCCCATTAGTTTAACAGGAGGCCAGACAGCTGATCATTGGAGTCCACTTCTTTGTCTTGGGAACATGTGGGAGCAGGTCTTGCCCTTAGGGTTCTCCTCACAGGTGTCAACAGCAGGTCTAGTCCTTCTTCTGACTTCCACAGGTCTAGTAGTGTTCCGAAGATTGTACTGGGATGCCATCTTTATGAACAGTGCCAGCCTGTAGGTGAGGGAAGGCCTGGCCACTCCCTAACCAATGGGGTTAGGGAGTGGCCAGTGACTAATGGGGTCAAAGTTCTCTTCCTACTTTTACAGCACTTCATGTTTGTTTTACTGCAAACTATCCAACGGTGCCCCTCTCTACCTAATACCAAGATGGCACAACTTTTCTTTCGCTGCGCACAACTCTTGTGCCCATCTTAGTGGTGTGGCCAAGAAAATAAACCAACCCTCCCTTGTGGTCACTCATAATCAGTTCTGGTGGCAGCTCCTCTCACTGGGATGGATTGATGCCTGGCTGGCTAGCAGGACAACAGGGGGGGCAGGCCCAGGTGTAAACTACATCTGCCCATGACACAGTATGCATCCTTTGAAGTTAAATCATTTCCAGGGCGCAGTCCAGATGGGCATCCTGTCATGGAAAGTTCAACCCATCTCCCTTTGTCTCAGTTTGGGAGCAACTTCACACCTAATCAAGGGGCCATTCCATTAATGGTTGACAGTGAACACTGGCAGAAATGCATATGTTCTCAGGCAAGATAATGACAACTTTCTAAAAGTGTCATTTTTAAAATAGTAATATAAAATCCAACATGACCATGAAGTTAGATTTTAAATTACTATTAAAAATGAGTCCTTAAATTATTTTTCTAGCAACTCCCAAACTAAGGTTAAGCATTATAAGGTGTTAGAATGTAACCCATTGTTTCCTATGGGACAGCCCACCTTGCCACAGTAAAAAATAACTTTGGAGGTTTTTCACTGACAGGACATGTAAACCTTCAAATATACATGTGCCATGTTTTAAATACCATGCACCCTGCCATACTGGCATATCAGGACCTACATTAGGGGTGAATTATAAATATTAATAAGAAAGGTTTAGGTCTAGCAGAAGGTCTCTTATGCCAAGTTGAACTGGCAGTTTTAAAACAGCACACCTAGTCTGCAGAAGCAGGCCTGGATGCATGCTTTGCATTTTCACTTTAGTGGTGGCCCAATATGTGCTGCCACGCAACGGGGCGCAAAGGCGACGCAAAACCTAAGTGATATTTATCAAGACACGCAAGGCCACCTTGTGTGCCCTGCGTTGCTTAAGAAATTTGGATTAACGCAAGGCAGCACAAATCGCTGCCTTGCATAACTATGCCCAAGAAAGGCATTCCATGAGTGAAACGTCGGTGTTCCCATGCATCCATCCATGGATTTTGGCACATTCCCAGATTTACCATTATCGGTAGACCTGGGAATGCGTCAAAATGCTACACATCCCCAGGTGAGGTGTAACAAGGAGAAATAACATTATTTATCCCTATTTTTTTACTCTTTCTACGTGTGCTTCATTCTGCAGCACATATAGAAAAAGGAACATGCCTCTCAGGATTGTTTTTATGCATTAAGTTGTCCCTTCCTGCACAAACAAAATCCTGCCTATAATGCAGGCACCCTTGCAACATGACGCAAGGGTGCATGCGTTAGTGCTACTCAGCCAAAAGTGCGCCAGCGCTAGCAAAGGACAGGAAGGGCCATACACAAAGAGGCATTTTCCTCCAAATGTGTTCTAAATAGTTTGTATCTGTATCATACAGCTATGTGTTGGTACTTACAAAATGCAAACATGCAAGTAAGCAGTGGAGTGCTGTACATAGCAAGAGGAGAGTGAAAGCTCTGTCTTGGCGGGGTGGAAATGATTGAGGAGGACAAGGAAAACTCCCTGATATTTGATGAATGTTTCTTAAGAGCTTGATTGTTCCTATCAATGACTGAAGAGACGTTCTCTGAAATAATGGAACTTCTGTTCCATTCTTATCTTTGCAAGTGACGTAGCAAGCTTGAAAAACAGAAGAATGTTGTCCCAAATCTTTCATGGTCATATTTAGAGGCCTTATCTCCTGATGTTTTCTTTCTTTCTTTTTTCATTTCTAGTGTGGCTGTGTCTTGACACCTTGCTTTACATTGGTATTTTTAAATAGTTTTAGTTAGGGCAGGGACACCTGTCAAAGCTGTATTGTAGGCGATGCAACAGGACTTGCATGGGCAAGCAAGTTTAAACATTTTTGTGCATGACAGCGGAAATTATAAAACCCTTTGCTGGGGCCAATATGAGTCAAGGATCTATGCAAGTAAAGTATTACTTACATTGATGTGAGGGAGAGTCATGCCTTAGATAGTGTTTCTCAAGTTAGATTTTAGCAGGTGATTTTGAGTTGGCGTTTAAGAGAAAGGTGGTACTAGGCAGACTGTGATTTCTTTATGAGTATTATTTTGATAGAGAGGCTACCCACTATAGTGAATCCAAGTGACTTAGCAGCCTCTGTGGTGTTTAGTACTCCGTCTAGCTTCATGTAATAGTGGAATTATTGAATCTGAAGTAGTCTGCTTTTGTGAATCAAAAACAAATATTCAATTTTAATCAGATTCAGCTTCTGAGGTACTTGCTGGCCATTCAAACATGGATGAAGGGAATTCAATGCTTCAATGTTTCTTCTAGGGTGGTGTTCTTTGGAATTTAAGATCTATTTAGTTTGTCTGAGTAGACTTATTTTGACCCAAATTCAAGATTGTGCTTTGTGACTGCATTGAATTGCCCTGTGGGTCATTTTACATGAGACAGAAACAGTACCATTGAGCCAATAATCATATCACTGCATTCTTTGTTATCTTTAAAAAATAAACATTCTTTGATCTCTTTCAAATATAAAGTGGCTGTCCTTAATACTTTTCATTACACTTCAGCGACTTGTCAATGTATGACGTTTTACATTCATTTATTGCTGTTGGCTAATTGTATACTGAATGCCTCTTGATTTCTTTCCAAACTATTCAGATACAGGAATCCAGAGTACTCTGTCAGATTTAGGCAGTCTTCAGGCCACGTATCACAGACAGAATTGTACCAAATGACTCTCAAATTAAATGAACTCTAGTACAAGTATTTAACTTAAGTTGCTTTTTGGTCTGAGTTACAAAAGGGTTAATGGTGCAAGTAAACATATGAGAACACAAATATAATATCCCCACACAATTTTGTAGATTGTAGACATGGATAAAATTCCATTTCACATCACCAAACCAAGTGCAGTTAAATTCGAATTTTAATCATTATTTAATTTACATAGTCTAAGAACATAAAAAAATATTTAAGCAAACTTCCATGCAGATTTATGTGCTCAATGTAATATGCATTGCGCCTATGTTGTGTACACACAAAAACTGATCTTCATTAGAATGAGAGCGTCAGTTGTGTGCAGAAACTTGTGGAAGAATCATTCTTGGTCCTGAAAGCCAGAAACCAGATATATGTTTTGACCTAATAAATATATGGACCTAAGAAAGTGTTTGTTATTGTTTTGTAAACAAGACAAATAGCATTTCTGTTTAGCTAATATATGCTAACATGTTATTTCAAACTTTTACAACGGTGTATATCTTGTGTGAACTGTAAGCTGTTTCTTTGACTGATGAATAAACTTGTGACAAGAAGACAGAAAAAACAGGCTTGCTTTTTAATATCATGCAAATAATGTGTATATTTGCATTTCACGAGAAATATAGACTTATGGTAGCATATCAAGATGACATGTAGTAAATTGCATCATCTACAATCTACTGTACAGCAGATCACATTACTGTTATGCTTAAACTAGTAGCTATTAAAGAACTCATTATGAGTACAAAAATTCAGCAAAAAGTTATTATGCATATAAGTCAGTCAAGTACGTAAAGCAAAATGTGACTTAAGGACTCGCATTTTATGTCTCTTTTACAAGCATTCATTTGTTGTCAAAGAGACATTTATTATTATTCATCTATTTGCTTTCCCTTAAATTTGGGGCTTATTTGCCAAGATATTGCCGAACAATTGGAGCCTCATTTATAGATTGGTATGAATACACCTCACTGCAAATGATATTTGCCCATGGTATGGGGTATATTTTTGCACTTCATTTATTCTTGGGAGCAAAAAGAAATAACATGCATGAATAGTTTTTGATCTAGTTTTGTTTGCGTTCATTCTACATTTTCTGCATTTTTCACTCGCTTTTAACAACATCTGATAATGTGAATGAAAAACCTTCTCTCCATTCTTAATTGCCCATAGTACAGCAACTAGCACAATTAACATTTGAGGTATTTTTGCACTGCTCAGTGTTGCTGCCTGCAATGAACATGTGCCTAATGCTGTAGTGTAACTTGTCAGAGAAATAGGGGATACCGGCGACATAACCACACGTAGTAGCTATGCTAAATGATATTCACGTGTCCCTTTGGAAAGCAAAGAGACTAGGAACATCTCTAGAATGTCTCTCTTTAAAGTCAGAGATGGCCAAATGATTTTATCATTAATTTTTTGTTGTACTTTTTTGTTGTATGTAGTAATCGCAATTATAATGACAAAATACTTATTGTTCAATTCAAGACTGCATGTAATACATAAGGGGCCTGATTGACAAAATATTTAAGAGTATAGGAAGTAATATTACTGGAGTACTCTTTGAATACTCTTACATTCCTTTGTGGATTGGACCCAAAATGTCCAAATCCATATTAATAAAAGAGCAAATAGAGTTCTTCCTATTTGTCCTAATTTTCTATTAATATTTCTCAGTATTCACATCAAGTTATGTGGCATATCAGAAAAGCATGTAAAAGTATATAAAAGAGGACTACTGAAGTACTACTTTACACACTCCATAATGCCTCTGTGAAAAGGCCTCAACATGTGTAAGTATTTTTAGAATAATCATAAAATATATGCACTTCACAATAATGAACTGTACCCTAACTTATGGAAGACGTATGATAAAAGCCACAAAAGCAGGCAAGGGATTGTAATGCATTGTTACAACAAATCCAAATAATTTCAGTAGTCACATCACCACATAAATATACTCAACGAGTAAGGTAAATGTTGAGTACAAATAAAATTGGCAACAAAATTGCATTTGAAATATGTGTATTCTCAAAACTATATAAGTTGAAGGCAGCCATACAATAAAATATCAAAACGAGGAATTCAAACAAGAATAAATACATTAAAAAAAGCTGGAATTGCTTATCTCAGCCTTTATGGACTTCATGCATCATATAATCATAATACGCTTTATTTCGGCAACTGCCATAAAAGCAAAAACAATAGCTTAAAACTATAAAATCATGCATGAACTTCATGCACTGTAAAATGTAAACTGGCATATGAAGTTGCATTTAACAGTTACTTTGTTTATGGTAGCCATAACAATCCCCCTACTGTTTCACCCTGAAAGACTTTTTAAGACGTCTTCATATTCTGTTTCCCCTCATATTTTTCCCCTCGCCTCCTGTGACCTACTTCTTCTAGAGATCCTTACTGTTGTGGCATTCCCCTACTTCTATGGTTAACTCGTTTTTAGCCCTTTCTCCTCCTATAGCCCTTGAGTTTATTTGTTATACCCGCTTTCTGGGGCTTTGGTGTTTTGAACCCTCCTTGTTCTGAGAACATCATTTTACGGCCTCACTCTCTTCTTCTGTAAACCCCATTTGTAAATACCGAGAGCAGTGGTCTCAAGTGATTGTTTATATTTTGTAGGTAAGTAAATCACATCAGTACAATCTATTGTGTTATATTAAAGCTAATCTTCCCAAAAAAGGCTGGTCAGATTTGTTGTGGGAGAAATAACTGCAGCCTATATTATGTTTGGGAAGATGTACATGCTGTTAAATAATTAATTACAATAAAGTTGGCATTCCATTTTATTAATATTGACATTGTATTTCAATAGAGTATCAATGTTTTGATTGGAAAGGTATGCACAGTTGCTCATAATCATACATAACAAAGTCTTAAACTGTCACCATATTAGCACATAAAAAGTTAAGGAGTGAGTATTGAATTTTGTAAAGTGTGAAGGCAGGGTAATAACAGCCAGAACTAGAGTGGAAGGTTTTCAGCTTATGTTAACTAATTTGTATTCTCCAAATGTGAGCCGTTAGAAAGAAATTAAAAGAATTAGGTCCAGTTAATTTAGGACTTCTATTACTTTGTTATTTTTCTCCTGCCCACTTGATTTCTTCAAAAAAATACTTAGGCCCTGATTTAGAGTTTGGTGAACAGGGTGCTCCATCACAAACATGATGGAGTATCATGCCTGCCAAACACTTGGTCTGCCAGCCTCATTTAGAGGTGGGCAGATCCTAAATATTGCATTGATGGAGCCCTCATTGACTCCATTGATGAAATATTTTCTCCAGTGGCTCAACACAATAGAGGAAGGACAGTGTATCATCTGCCTCATATAGGGTGGACTATTTAATGTCTTTTTTTCACATACATCCTTGCCAGAAAGCATAGGACAGGAAAAAAGTATATTGACCCTCCACACCCTGGAAGAAAATTTCCAAGGGGTGGAGTTCATTAGCTTTTTGTTTTTTAACAACAAATTCCAGCTTTTTGTGTGTGTTTTTGAGAAAAAAGGGTATAGGATTGGTGAACTGGCATCAAAACCGAGAGCTGCTGTTCACCACACTTTTAGTACATTGAATGGAACTTCTGTGACAGCGGTTTCTTTCAATATACAGAGATGACCGCTGGGCTGGTGATCATTTCTAAATTTGACAGGCGGTAGGTAGTGTGCCGGGGTTGCCGATGTAATGTCTTCTGCTACACAGATGGACTGACTCAGCACGTCAAACTCAAAATCAGGCCTTGTGCTTTTTCTTTCTTTGAAATTAGTTTGTTGTGTGACTTGTTGAAAGATAGGTGTTATAACCGTATCAATTAATGAAAACGTTTTTTGTGAGTGTAAGACTAACCGTGGGCAGAATGACAACAAGTACATGGAGACTAAACACTTTGTTCTTAAAACACTGACATTAAAAAAAGTATTGGTAGCTGTCAATAATGTAATTTAATAAAGTAATGGAGTATTCACTGATGCTCAGGTCTATTACAAGCTGGTACATCATACTTGCGTGGCTAAATAATTCTATATTGTGTATACACAGTGCAGAGATGTTTACAAACTTCCATTTTTTAATGGAAGCTTGTACTGCCAGCGGTTTCCGACCGCCGCACAAGCTCCCAATGAAAAATTGAAGTTTGCGACTGCACCATGTGCGATCGCATTCAAATGACGCGGTCGGAACTCCGACCGGCATCGTAATGAAGCCCAAAATGTGTTAGAAGTCGCTGGAGGTTATTAGAGTTTGTTGGACTTGGAACACTAACATAGACAGGCAGTGGTTGCACCCCACATAACTCGCTAACCCTGACCTCATTTAGAGGTTTGAGAACCACAAAATTTCCCCCTCCCCAGGTGGAAACCCTGACCCAACTACCATAGGTTGTCTGGATCACAGTGGAAATAGCCCCACTGAATAATGGGTGGGGCTACTACCACTTATTCTTACTGCCTGGCCAACCAGGCAAGGCATGGTAGTCACTAGGAGGAACATTTAGAAATGCTCCTGATGTATATACAGAAAACTTGCAGCACACAAGTGATGTTTTTCTTTTGCTTGCAAGTTATAAACCCTGCTTTGGTGTTTTGTTGCTGAAAAGCAAAAGCAACCAGCTTGCATTCTCAGGCACATGTGGATCTCAAAAATGGCAGTGGTCTTCCATCTAGGGGGCCTAAGTCTCCCCTGACGCAGAGCCTGGCAACATGCCCCAAGGTTGTACTTAGCCCCTTAGATTAATGCCCTTTTTGCAAGGTATGAACGAAGAGTGAGGTATTTACCACGTGCAGCAAACACCAATACCCGTAAGATGAGTTACTGATGGGGATAAAAATGTCTTATGTTTCAGTTTTTTCTTTGAAAGTGAGCAACATGAAAACAAATATTTAAATTATTAAATTCCACATGCCTTGACTTTCTCCCCCCGCCCTTTTTCCCAAATACATTTTGGCAGACTTGACCTGCTCAAATCTGTCAGGGGAAAAGTCAGGATGCAGTAATTATATCACAACTGAGAAATCTGATCCTTGTGAAAAACTCCTGCTTGCACCAGGATTGAAATTGACCTACCAGCTCGTATTCAGGGCCTAACTAGGAAGCAAGTTAAGGTTAAAAACTCATAAATGTCTTTTAATATATAAAGCAAATTATGCATATATGATTTTTGAAAAAAATATTTATGTATTAAAAATAAAGAGCATCAAACCGTCATTGAAGCTACTTATGGAAGGCACAAGGTATTGGAATGACATTGTGAGTAATAACAATAGTCTCAATGTCTGGGCACTCCATCTTAATCATCTTTATGGAGGAGATTAAAATTATAGACTTCTTGGGGAATCATATCAAATTTGCTTTCCAGAAATTGACTTCCACAAAATATTCAATAAAATAAAGAACTTGTGTGCAGTTGCCTCTGATGGATGGACCAGTATAATCTGCTGACAGTTTGGTAAATGGTGGTTAGGTGTTAATTTGCCTTCCATACACAAAAAGTATGTGTAGGTCAATATATTACTGACTTTTGTGCATGCTAACACCCAGAAGCAAAGTTCTTTCTATATGTCCATTTAATGAACTGGAAGGAATATCAGAGTACTCCTTTTAGCCCAGGCATGATTTTGTGCTAACATCAAATTTACATTCCATTCTTTCTCTGTAAACTTTGGGCAAGTTAGTTTTAAGTAAAACACCCTTCCCTTCATGCACCACCTTTTTGGATTTTGGATTTGTGGCCATTAACAGAGAGCTCCTTTTAGCTACGGTAAGGGCTTTTGGGATACCTATGAGTGCACTGCATTATATCCAGTGACTCTATACAGGCATCTGGGGAATACTACATCATCAATGATATGAAATCTACCCCTTGAGAATCCCAGCTGTTCATGGTGTCAAACAGACCAAGATGTTGCACTTTGTATGGTGGATCATTATCAACCAAATTTAGGCCTTCTGGCCTTTCTGGGTTTATACTACGCTAAAGATCAAGGGGCTGACTTAGATATCAGCAAGAGGCCCATTTCTCAGCCAAGGCGACAGAGTAAATTATGCTGTCACCCTGACGGAGATGCCACCCAAATAATTTAGAAATGACTTACAAGCAGGAGGTCTTCTGGCAGAGATTGAATAGAGAAGGGCCCCCCAAAATATCAAACCTTTGTAAAAGAGAATAGAGGAAAGTTAACTTAACTGGGCGTCTCAAGCTAGACATAAGTTAGATAAGTTATGCGCTAAACTTTCCTTAGAACCAGATCAATGGAAATCAGGGCAGCAGATCCCCAAGCAGGTGCTACGTGATATTATCAACACTAAGGCCCGAGAAGAAGATTTATGTTATCTGGGGAGCAAATCGTCCACTCATTTCTTAGTAAACGGGTGGACTAACGATCAGATGTTACCCTATATCGAGGCCATGCCAAACTCGAAGCTTAGAAATACAGTATTGAAATTTAGAGTTGGCCTGAACCCATGTAACGCCGATTGGAAGATAAAATCTGCAATGACGAACGAACAGGGTCTGTGCACATGTGGATTACAAGTAAAATGCAGTGGCCCACATATTTTGCTGCATTGTTTGTGGTTCCTGGAAGAACGGAAATAATTTTTAAAACCTCTTTTTATTGCCTATAAAACTGATAGTAGGGATCAAGCACTTAGCCTATTGATAAATATGAGATTTTTAAATGTGACATGTGCAATAGGAAGATTTTTAATTGCAATACAGGAATCGCTGAATGCATTGGTAATATAATCTGAAATGAGTTTGGGGTAGAAATACGACGTTACCCATGACTTGAGAATATTTTCGATCCTTGGAAGTCCGTATGTATGTAGAAATGTATATTTAATGTACATGTGACCCTTTTCCTATTCGGCGATGAATTAAGAGCTTTTTTATAGAGTGGCACAGCTGCCTTTGTATATTTTATCAGGATTTTATTGAGTTTTATACAGTTTCTATGGTTGCACTGTTTGTATAATTCGCATTTTAACTGTAAGCTGTATTGTGGCATTTTTCTTTTTATGGCTCTATTCGCCGAATCAAAATATATATTAACAACAACAAGCAGGAGGTCATTTCCAAAGCATCAGCAGGAACTGCCATCACAGCAGTTCCTGTAAATGCTTTTCATAGTCTGGTGCAGGGCTCCATCAACATGAAGGAGTCTTCCACAAATCTGCTTTCTTTTTAATTTCAAAAAGAAAATCCCAAAGCGGGGTTTTCATTTTAAAAATAAAAAAAGATCATGCCCCCCTTTCCAGGGGAGTTATCTCCCATGGCAAGAGGGACATTTTTTGATTATTACTTTCCCTTACTGCCAGGGTTGCCTGGTAATCTGGTAATAGATCAGAGGGGGAGAGGATAAGTGTAGGATGAGGGGAGAGGGTTAGAGACGTGATGTGCAAGAAGATCAGAGAGGTGCATGAAGGTATGCAAAAAGAGTGATACAAGGAAAAAGAGCAATTGAGAGGTAGAGAAGAAGGGGATATGTTAGAGAAATGTGAGTAGAGGGGAATAGGTAAAATATGAAGGGCAACATGGTAAAGTAAAAATCTAATTAGACTTAAGGGCAAATAATACAGGGCAATACTTTCCAAAACGTACAATGTGTAGTTACAATTATTTACCATCAACCAATGTATGTAAGTATGGAGTGTGGAGAGTAGTTCAAAATATGACATGTCTAGATTTAAGTTTGTTAAATAACACTCATGACAAATTATAGATCTGGTAGCCTTTCACAAAGCTGCACACAGCCCTAAGCCACAATCACCCACACAAATTCAGACATAAGCCTGAGCCTGGTTTCCTCAGATACGCGGAGAATTAAATATACAAGAGCCTGGTCAATAATCCTACACAAACACATGCACACTCAAGTCACCGAACACACCCACACACTCATGCACACACATACACATGCCCACAGAAACACACACACATGTCCATCCACACACACCGACACACACAAAACATCACATACGTTCTTACACAAAACACACAAACACAATATATATGCACACACAATTAAAGATTTACTCCTGGTCATCAAAAACCCACATAGATTTAAGTACAGTACTAGGCTGGCTGACAAACATAAACACAAGTGCTCTACAACAGCGGTGCCTTAAGCCCACATTTGTTTCTGCTGCATTGTTGCCCTCGAGCTGGGGTGGGACTCGGTCCCCCAGCCGGCACACAGGCTGTGATGAGGGGCCAGGAGAGGCCCTACGTGCCTTTAAGTGCTGTAGCAATCCCGCAGTGTGGGTGCTTTACAACAGCGGTTCCTTAAACCCGCATCTGTTTCTGCTGCATTGTTGCCCTCAAGCTGGGGTGGGACTCGGTCCCCAGCCTACACAGGGGCTGTGAGGAGGGGCCAGGAGAGGCCCGATGTACTTTTAAGCACCGGAGCAGTCCCACAGCATTGGTGTTCTAGAACAGCGGTTCCTTAAGCCTGTGTTTGATTCTGCAGAATATTTGCCCTCAAGCTAGGGTGGGACGCAGTCCCCAGCCTGCTCATGGGTTGTGAGGAGGGGCCAGGTGAGGTCCAATGCACTCTTAAGCGCCGAAGGAGTCCTGCAACACGGGACGCGCACAGGTCATGCTGGGGGCATATGCCCGGGTGAAGACCGGGCCAAGAACTGGCCTGTCTGTGCCCGACTGCAGCCGTTCGAGGCCAGACCAGGCCGAGTCTCTTGGCCTCTGTTTCCAGACACCTATTGCAATGGAGGAGGACCCCCACCTCAAAATAGTTCATAGGGCTGCTACAAACAACAAGGTTAGTGGCACCCCTTGCATTTCCAACCTGTGGGGACATTTAAAGAACATGATTGCTGATATCTAATACAGACTGTGATGGGGAAGAAAAGTATTTTAGGACAAAAGGGGGTGATAAGGATTCCTGCTCAACTCCCTCCATTACAACATATCTCTCCTCAGCAATTGGGACAATTTCTACAGAACTAAACCTGGTTGTGGTTTGCATTGAAGCAGTGCAAAGGTTAAATGCTGACCCTGCACCTCTGACTGAATCACGTGGAAACGCGCCAGAGGTAGTTTCTAATTCTACTGCACCTACTATTACCTCTGAGAACAAGGGTTTGTTTTGTGTACATCTCCTGACATACATTCTAAAAGGCAAAACAAGCGTAAATCAAAAAACTCATGTGTAGTACACATTGCCACAAATGAAATTACTGTGGAGTCACAAAGCATTGCTTCCCCCAAAAATCTCCCACCACCTAAAAAGGAAAATGTGTGAAGGGAAAAAGATGCGCCAGTCCTTGGAAAAGCGTTTCTCCTCACAACATCTAGCCATGTCTTTGGCCAGTATAAACAAAGCCCCTCTAAATTGCTGTCAATCTGCTATTAGCACGATGGAGACCATGCTAACCTGCTTTCGGGATGAAATGATGGGTCAGGTGAAACTCCTATCAAATGAAATACAAGTGAGGTTAAAGACATTCCAAGGAGTCAAAGTTTCACCAAATGGTGCTCAAGTTGCAGCTTCCCCAAAGGTCCAACTTACTTATCAGGCTGTCAAAGACACTACTAATATTGGGCAGGCCCATCAGGAGATTGCCACCATGGGTCAAGTAGCTTCCATCTAGGGCACTGTCAAATGTGTCTTCCCCAGGTTTGAACCCATCCCTGTTTCTACCCAGCAGGTACCATCTTTACCTCAAAAAGGCCGACTAGATATCCTCCACTTACAGCCAGAAAGTACACCGTATACAGTCATCTTAGAAGGAGTTACTCCTTTGGAAGAAGGTGCCCATGAGACCTGTCAAAGTCTCATAAACAAAGCAGTATACTGGTGCTGGAAGAACGCAGGGTGCCCCTTCTCATTGGTTGCTAAAATTATCGTGGCTCATAGGGGGAATGGGGTAGGCCTAGCCATAAAAAATTAATGGTGTGCTCCTGAACGTTAGAGACCCGGGCTATGTATGACTTCTGGTGTCCAGCTTGCGTCAACATTTTAACCCACATGTGCAAGTTTGTGCCGGCCCATTAGGTTTCTTCTATTGTCCAGCCACCACAAATGGCGCCAGCGCACAGACTTTTAAATCATGGAGGCGCACCAAGTCAAAATCCTGTGGCCCCTTTACCCCTCCTAATCACTTTGAGATCTTGTCTAGTCTCATGGAAAATGACTGACGGTTCAAAGCAGCTGGCCCAAATTGTAAAACCAGCGATCTGACTGTCAGCATGCCAACATCTCCCAGTGTCCAGCCGACTTTAAATCTAAATTTGGCCCAACATGTAAATGTAAATAACTCTAGCCGGAACCTTAGTTTATCTTGGAGCATTGCTGGGATTCGACAGAAATTGGCCAATGAAGACTGGCTATCTTTCATTTGGACCTTCAATATAATATGCTGTCAGGAAACTTGGGCCACGGACCCTATTCATATTGATAGGTTTAAATCTTACTGCTCATTGGAAATCCCATCTCTGGCAGGAAGGGGTAATGGTGGCTTGGCTTTCTTTGTGTCTGTTAACATCAGGAATTTGAAGACAAAGTAATAGAAGTTAAACCATGTTTCCAGATTTCAAAGATCTTTTGGGCTAAACTGTTTAATACTATATTGGTTAATTTCTATTTTCACTTTTTCTCAGCACAGCCGGTAGGCATTATTGAAGAACTGCAGGATCTGATAACAAATTCCTTAAAAAGAAGGGGAGTTACGCACCCATCATGTGAGCTGGTGATGTTAACATAGAGTAGTGCATATATAGTGGTAATCGCATATGCGGGGTCTCAGAGGTGGAGAAGGAAGATGCTAGCCATTTTTTATATTCAACCTATGGGGCTGCTTTAAACAAAATCATATTTATGAACATTTAGTTTTTTTCACCTTATATCTCAAGCCCAAACTCGGTTAATCCACCCACATTTGTGGGAAGAGTAAAGGTTAGCACAATAGACTTTAGGGCATATTTAAAAGGGGATCGCGCCACCGGAGCATCACTTTTTACGACACTCTGGTGGGAGAGGACTTGAAAGATATGTTAGCACAAGTTGTAGACCCTCCAGAATCCTGTGAGGCGTTAATCGACTTGGTAGTCAAAATGGACCACTGTTTGCATGAGAGAAAAAGGGAGAAAGGCCGTATTGAAATCAAGTACTCTACCTTTAGAGAAAAGAAACCAGAGTCAGACAAACCTAGTGAAGAGCCGGAACCTATGCAAATAGGCAGTATTAAGGGGTTCTTGAGTCAGGAAGAAAGGCAGAGACGACGGGCTAATAATCTGTATCTATATTGTAGCAAATCAGGACAATTTTTGAGAGATTGCCATATCAAACCAAAACGACGTACGGAGTCGGGAAACTGACTCGCCTGAGCATAGTGGAGACAAATCGCTCAGGTGAAACAGGTTTAATGGTCTCCCACTTGATAGGGTTGGATTCCGCGCCCTACCCCCTGCATCATTTTTTTTATCTCAGCCCGGCTTAGTTGGGGTGATCAGAGTATAGAAGTACAAATCATGCTTGACTCAGGTGCCACTGGGAAATTTATTGATTAAGCATGGGTTGAGAACATGAACATTCCTATGGAACCAAAAAAGACTGTGGACATTGTTAAGACCATTGACGGAAGTCACATGAAATCTGGGCTATCACTCATACACCAAACAGTTTGGCTTGCTCCTTCTAGACAAACACCATGAAGATATCCGATTCGATGTCATCTCCTCGCCACAGTTCCAGGCCATAATCGGCCTCCCTTGGTTGATGAAACACAACCCTGACATTGATTAGAGAGACCATACATTAGCTTTCACCTCTGAGTACTGCAAGGGTCACTGTCTAGTATCTCACACTACACTGCAACACTTGGCTGGTATTACTGATTCTGGTTTACCTGTATTACCTGACTGCTATGAAACGTTCAGGGAGGTGTTTGATAAAGAAAAAGCCTCGGCCTTACCACCCCATCGGCCCTATGACTGCCTTATTGACTTAGTGCCCGGAGCCAAAATCCAGTGTAGTCGCATATATGCATTGACCGAAAAAGAAAACACCTATTTGAGGGAATACCTGGATGATATGTTGCAAAAAGGATTCATTCGCCCATCTAGATCTGTGGCTTCTTCCCCCCTTTTTTTTATACCAAAACGGGAAGGGGGTCTTTGGTGCTGCATAGATTACAGAGCCCTTAATAGTGTGACGATTAAGAATCGATACCCGTTGCCTCTGATTCAATCTTTACTCGATCAAGTGAAACAGGTCACTATTTTTACGAAGCTGGATTTAAGAGGCGCGTATCATTTGGTCCGAGTGCGGGTAGGGAATGAATGGAAAACCGCCTTTCACACGAAGTATGGGTTATATGAGTACTTAGTGATGCCCTTTGGGCGTGTGATGCCCCTGCAGCTTTCCAGTTTTTTATTGATGACGTTCTAAGAGAAACCCTGGATGTGAACACTATCGCCTATATTGATGACATTCTCATCTACTCTTCCTCCAGAGAAGAACACATCAGACATGTAACGAGTGTTCTAACACGCCTCAGAGACAACAATCTCTACGTGAAACTAAACAAATGTGAATTTCATGTTCCTGAAGTCACTTTCTTAGGTTTTGTGTTGTCAGCAAAAGGAGTGACCATGGATCCTCAAAAAGTTGCTGCCATCACAAAGTGGCCATCTCCCCGTTCAGTGAAGGAAGTGCAGAGCTTTCTGGGTTTTGCTAATTTTTATAGGCGATTCATACAGGGATTTCCATCTCTAACATCTCCTATCACCAAACTTCTGAAAAAAGGGATATCGTTTCATTGGACACCAGAAGCTGAAGAAGCTTTTTCTTGTTTAAAAGAGTCTTTTGTCACACCACCTGTCTTGAAACATCCTGACACTTCCCAACCTTTTCTATTGGAAACAGAAGCATCCCAAGTTGCTATAGGAAGACTATTGTCTCAAAGGGATAGACAGACAGGTCTTCTACATCCTGTAGCCTTCTATTCCCATAAGCAAACCCCTACTGAAATGAATTACTCTGTAGGTGATAAGGAGTTATTGGTAATAAAAAGGGCCTTTGAAGAATGGCGTCAGTACCTACTTGGAGCTTTACACACTGTCACTGATATCACAGATCACAGAAACCTACATTTCTTGAAGGCAGCTAGGGCCTTATCCATGAGGCAGTTGAGATGGACCCATTTCTTTAGCAATTTTGACTATGTTATACAATTTCAGCCAGACACTAAACATAGCAAAGCTGATGCCCTATCCCGCTTTGGATATGAGTTTTCTGATGAACAGAGCACACAAGACCAACCTTTCATTTTAAGTCCTGATCGTGTTCTAGGTGGTACCTTTTCAGAGACATCCTTTTTGAAAGAAGTGACCCAAACACATGAATCTGAAGAACTCAAGGGCTTAGAAACCAAACACAAGGGAGTCAGGATTAACAACCTAGTCTATATTCAGGGAGGCTTAGTTGTCCCTACAAAAAACCTTCAGTTACAAGCACTGGGCTGGTGCCATACACAAGTGCTGGCAGGTCACCCCGGACAGAAGAAAACCCTTGCCCTGCTTAAAAGATATTTTTGGTGGTCGTCCATGAATCAAGATACCCAGTTGTACGTTCAGAACTGTTACATTTGCGCACAGAGTAAGAGCTCCCACCAGGTACCAGCAGGGCACTTAACCCCTCTGCCTACACCTTCTACACCTTGGCATTCCATTTCTATGGATTTCATTGTAGAACTGCCACCCACCAAGCAAGGGCATACCGTCACATTCGTAGTTGTTGACATGCTATCCAACATGTCACATTTCATACCTTTGAAAAGTTTACCTACTTTGAAAGAGCTGGCTTGTGTATTTCTCCAACAGGTAGTGCGCCTTCACGGCCTACCCTCTGTTATTATATCAGACAGGGGCCCTCAATTTGTGTCCAACTTTTGGAAAGGATTGAACAACTTGTTGGAGATAGATGTACGTCTCTCTTCTGCCCATCACCCCCAAACAGACGGTCAGACAGAAAGGTTCAACCAGTGTATTGAGCAATATCTACGGTGTCACCTCTTACAGGTAGACAGGGACTGGGACACTGTTCTATGGACTGCGGAGTTTGCATATAACAATGGTGAACATGCATCTATTGGAGTATCTCCTTTTTTTTGTAACTATGGATTTCACCCTTGCTGTGGCTTTGTATCTCCCCTAGTTCCTACTGACTCTCCTGGTCTTTGGATTTGGTGTCTCGTCTCCAAGACATTCATGTTTCAGCCAAAAAGTCTTTGGAAGAGGCCATGAGCAGGTATAAAGAAGGTGCTGATCGTCATCGCCGACCACCGCCGAACTATGCTGTGGGAGACAGGGTCTGGTTGTCCACTCGGAACATCACGGTTAAAGGAACAAACAAATTTAAGCCTCGCTTTATTGGTCCCTGTTTCTAAGGTGGTTAATCCTGTCGCGTTGAAACTCGAATTGCCTGACTCATTGCGTATCCATCCTGTCTTTCATGTGTCTTTGTTGAAACCTGTCGCCCCTGGTACTGTTGTTCCTGCTCAACCCCCCCGTTCTGGTGGATGATAATCCCAAGTATGAGGTGGCGTATATTGTGGACTCTCGCAGAGTGCGACGTCGGTTGCAGTACCTGATTCATTGGAAGGGTTACGGGCCTGATGAAAGGACGTGGGTACCTGCTTCTAATGTGCATGCTCCTCGCTTGGTTCGTTTGTTTCATCGGCGCTATCTGGACAAGCCCAAACCTGTTGGGGGAGGGGTCCTGGGGGGGTGTGCTGTCGGGCTCTACGTGGCTCGCTGCCTGCGGCAGCGTCTTTTTCCCCGCTCGAGGATACTGATGCGAGCCCTGCCCGCTATTTCCTGTCAGCGGACAAGGGCGGCGCCTGACGCGTAATTAAGGGAGGGGTCCGAGTTGGGAACGCGTTTCGCGTTCCAGCACGGATCCCGCAAGGCCTCCCTCCACTTCACCGCTGTACCTACCTGAATCCTCCTGCCTGGTTGGCTGTTTTTCATCGCTCCGGTCCTTGATTTCAGGGCCTCTTCGTGACACCTTCTCCTTCCTGGGTGTTCTGGTGCTCTTCCGGAGCAATAGCTTCTCACCGGCCGGTAACATTGTTTCCTTGGGAGTCTCAGCGTTTTAACCCTTGGTTTCCCGGGCAGCTTGCCTTTGAGAAGAAAAGAAAGAAGAAGCTGTAAAGTATCGCAGTTTCTTAGTGTCTAGTGTTTATTTACTTTAGTGGGTAGTAGAAAAGGTCACACTTATCTGATGGCTTTATTGATAGAAGTATGAGTCTGGTGGTCTTTTTGTTTTGTTAAGTCTCTTCTTGCTGCAAAGGAATAAGAGAGACTATATTATTATAGACGTAGACGTAGACACTGCTTGTTCTGCAGCAACGTCTCCCACCTCTTGAGGCAGCACTCACAGCAGACGGCCCGGTACAGATCCAAAAATGTATTTGCTCACTTACAGACAGACGCAGCCTAGGTTCACTGACACTGGTCGCATCCGGGCCTCCGGCATCTGTGTGATGGCGCCTGTGAGCTGAGATGGGCTACGGAGCCCGCGAACCTCGGAGAAGTACGGAGGGAAGCGGCCTGAAGGGAGTACTGATGCCACAGGAGTATGCGAGTGCCGAAGAGGGACCGCTCCGACACCGTGATGGTAGGGAAGTGAGCCGGGGGCTGCGGGCAGTGTGAAGCGGGCCGAGCAGCCGGGCTGCCTGGTGAATGGTGCGGTCATCAGCAGCAGTCGCGCCGGAGGGCGCTAGAGAAGTAGAGAGCCCCCTCCCAGCGGCCACATCGGAGTCTTTGGTGGGCCTTGAGAGGGGTTAAGGCCTACGGGACCCCAGCTGGGTGAGTTGGAGTGCCTGCTGAGGTGCAGCACCGTGGGAGAGTTGAAGCCTGCATAACGACTTTACGGAGCAGGGGAGGGGAGCCCAGGCCATTGATTGGAATGGGCTGGACCGATGATTGTTATTGGTGAGACCTCGCACAGGGCCTGGAAGACTTGGAGCCCCTGCGCAAGACACTAGAAAGAGCAGCGAGACCCCTGAGGAGAGAAGGTGGAGGTGTGAGGTGGCACAGGACGGTGGGAGGGGCTATCCAAGGTGTATGCCAGCGACATTTAAACAATCTCCTTTGGATGTGCACGAGTCTGATCTGCCTGGACTGATCTGTTCACTGATACCTGAGATGGTGGCTCCACTGTGGAGATGCTCTTGGTAGGAAGCCTGACGTGTGATCCCTATCAAGTGTCTTGCCTTCCAAGAGTCCTAAGTAAATGTTACTAGTTCACAATCCAACAGGGTCGCAGCTGAGGCTGATGGGTGCCTGACCCTAACATGGCCGCCAGTTGTGACTTTTTTCCCCCCAGCTGAAATCTTCCTTACATAATCCTATCAGGACTGTGCCTGACCTCAAGATGGCGTCTGGAATTCATTCGGACCATGGTTTCTCCCCCCCCCAAATCTGACAATCTCTGAGTACTCCTGATCTCCATCCTGACAGCGGAGTCCGAGCACTATGTCCGACGCCCGGTGGAGCTGCTCTGTTCAGCTATTGAGGAGATCGGCCTTGGTTCATCCCTGGACCGTCACCTACCCAGCCGGACTTTGGGCACAGTTTTTCTCCCCGTCTCGCCCACCCCCCCCCCTCATCGTATTTCTGTAACTCTGCTTTTTCCTTGTCTCCTATCTATCTATCTGTTCCCATTTAGCACTCTTTCTTTCTTTGTCTTACTTCCTTTGCTCCTATCCCCTCTCACCTGAATCTTTCCCCTTGCCCGCTACACCGCCTAGCCCCCTGTCCTTTTGTGCCCTTTGACTAAGCACTCCTTCTCTCCTTGTTGGGGAAAGATCCAATATTTATACTCTGGAGTCTCAGCAAACCTGCTGAGAGAGTCCACAGCGCCTAGGGAGCCACTCACAGTTGAGGTATGGTATGGCACCCCTTGCCAAAGCACTCCCTCTCCCCTTTTTGGGGAAGGATCCAGTATGTAGGCCTTGGAGTCTCAGAGACCCCTCTGAGAGAGTCCACTGCGTATAGGGAGCCTCTCGCAACAGAGATGGGGAAATGATACCACTTCCCCTTGGATCACAGCTTACTGGACCTTGGACGCAGCTCTGACTCGTCTACCGGTTTGTGTCCCCGTCACCCTCCCCCCTCCTCTTTCCATGCTGTGTCTCTCACCCTCCCCTCCTCTTTCCCTCCTCCATTCTCTGTCTACTTCCCCTGCTCTTCCCCCCCCCCCTCCCCTGAATCTCTCCCCTTGCCTGCTTTTTCCCTTACGGATATGTCCTTTTTGTTTGTCTCGACCTTACTTGTCACTATGTTGCCAGGCTCTAATAACTGTGTAACCTTTGTAACGATGTAACCTGCAATTATGGTCTGATACTCATGTAAAGCGCTCTGATACCTCCGGGTCTAGCCAGCGCTATATAAAACCTTTAAAATAAATAAAATTATTATTATTATTATTAGGTAGTCCACTTATTTGTTTAGGGAGACCCTGCGTTTTTGCCCTATTTTTATCCGTGCTCTCTCTTGACTTGGGAAATGAGATTTTTGGCTTTTCCCAAATTCAGGCGCAACGGATGATTATTATTTAATGGGTCTCATCTACTCCTATGGTGCTTCTAACATAGGTTAGTATATTAATGTTCATCTCTTGTTTGTTGCCAAACTCTCGCAGTTCTTATACATATTTAACATTGTATTTCTTATTTCAGATACTGTGGGGCACATTTACAAGCCCCTTGCGGCAACTTTACGCCGCTGTTGCGTCACTTCTGTGACGCAGCAGCGTCGTAAACAATGCGCCACGATGCGACATATTTACAAAGTGACGCATCTAGGGAGATGCGTCACGTTGTAAAGCCCTGCGCTTCATTATACCTGCGTCAGGTATAATGTATGCAGGGTGGGCGTTCCGTCGCAAGGAAGCCTCGTAAAAGTGACTCAGTGAAATCTACAAGATTTCACTGAGTGACTTTAACGACACCACAGCGTCAAAACCTTGCGCCTGCTTGAAGCAGGCATAAGGAGTGACGCAGCATGGTCGGAATAGGCATTCCTGACCATTGCTGGAGTTGCGTCGTGCTTACGACACGACTCCAGCAATGCGTTGCCTTTCCGACAGAAGATGCGTCATGCATCTGTCTGTCCTGGTGCCACGGTGCGCCGCATTGTAAATGCGGCGCATCCAATGTGGCGCTAGGCTATTTTTCCCTCACGCAAATGAACTGGCGCATCTCTGCAAATATGCAGAGATGCGCCAGTTCTTGTAAATCTGCCCCTGTGAGTTTTCTACATTCCATGGGAGTTGTTCCCCTGCACATGCTTAGAATATTCATTCACAGGTATCTTATTAAAAGTAGGGTATATATGTACAGCTAGTAACATATACCCTAGAATAGTACTCACCTTGTGTTTTTCCATTTAGAAGTCTTGGTGACCACCCAACAGAAGAACCCGTGGAAGTCAACCCCTTCTACCTTTCCTTGTTTTGTTTCTCTCCTTCCCCACCTTCCCTCTTTTGCTTTGACCTAGTTGGGCGAAGGTGGTGGGTGACGGAAGTTGGGACCTAGCATCAATTCCATCCATTTCGTCCCTGCAGTAAATCCAGGCGAGCCTCACACAAATCTACCTCAAGCTTATTTCACACTTTGAACTGGGTATGGGCTTTTTGGAAGACATAGTAAAAATGGCTCCCCTTTTACTTAGGGTCAATATATGGAGCACCCCCGAGGATGTTTTTCCAGGTGTGTCTTGAGGGATTGTTTAAATCTAAGTAACACCAGTTCCATCCCCTGGTTGGCATATGTTAGGAACACTTTTATTAATTTAAAACTAAGAGCCCTCTTTGACTTCCCAGACAGTATTTGACCACAAACAAAAGCCTTAGTGAAGCAAAAGTTCCTCTCATATAGAGAGGAGGCTCGAATGGAGAGAGTATCAGGTATGGCCTCAGCACTTAACTATATGCCAATCTCTATTAGTTCTGAAATTATGTTCTATCTAACATGGGTCGAAAATCGGGAAATCAGATTTTATTTAATAAGGCTAAATACAATTCATTTTCTTGTCGCCTTTCCCAGCCCAGGATCCTGGTTCGCATCCCTATCACATTGCCCATGTGATGACTCCTCTACCCAAACCATGGTGCACTTTATGCTATTTTGCACTTAGTATCGTACTTTGGGAGTCCGTTTTTTATGTCTAGTTTTAAAGCCTGAGCAATTTACATCTTATCAAGATGGCAAGGTCTTTTTAAAATGTTGATCTTCCCCTAAAATCTGTTTCACTGTTCTTACTTACAATTCTGCTGCTGTTAAATTGAGATGGAGATATGCTTTATGAAAATGGAAAACAATTTTTTTCGCATATGTGGAAAATCTCTTTTCTTGGCTGGGATTATTATTTTATGTATTTTTTAAGCTTATTGATTGTTTGTATTACTTTATTCTCTGCTTTTATGGACATTATTATAACTGATTAAAGACTATCGAAATGAAAACGAAAAAAAAAGATAACACATGTAGATATACCTTTGAGGTGTTTTAAATGGGAGGTGCTTGCAATTAGGTTTTTCATTTAAAATAAAGAGGAAAGCTTATATTTAGGATAACTTGTGAAGTAAGAGCCAACCATTTGTGATATCGTGCAGGGCTCATCATAAGACACCATAAGTTTAATACACATTTTTTCATACATAGATATAAAGTATTGGTGGGCATATTGCATTTCATCGCTGTGCCTTAGTTTATAAAATATAAATTGGAAATGCTCAACAGACTTCGTAGAATGGTTGCACATGCATTATGAATACAGACTTCTGAGATTCTACACCTCTCAAACATGCTCATAATTTCATTTTAATATTTTATAAAGTATTCTTCTGGGAAGCAGCAATACAGGGATGCTTTGACTGCTTTAAAAATATTCTTCATTAACCAATCAAGAAATCTGTTGTTTGCTTAAAAGTAACTTGAGGAACAATTTTGTACTTGAATGCCAGAAAACCTTTTTATATCATTCAGCTTTTTTCCAAAAGTGTTTGTAGATTCCAGAGAAAGACCTGGTCCGGACCACATTTTATTAATTTCACCAGTAGTTATGAAAGACAAGAGACACTCTAGGAAACTCATAGGAGTCTAACACGTTTAATGCAAAAACATAGCTAGCAGGAAAAATATTGTAAGTGTGATTCTCAATGTCACTGTCCATTGACATTGAGGATCACACTTACAATATTTTTCTACGAAGTCTGTTGAGCATTTCCAATTTATATTTTATAAACTAAGGCACAGCGAAGAAATGCAATATGCCCACTAATACTTTATATCTATGTATGAAAAATGTGTATTAAACTTATAGGGGATATTCACAAGAAGTGGCGGTGAGAGGCGTTAGCCTCCTTGGCTTAACGCCTCTCACCGCCACTTCGGAAACGCCAGGCTGCACCCTATTCACAAGAATGAGGTGCAGCCTGGCATTTCCCCCATCGACGGCGCTAAGTCTCATGACTTAACGCCAAAACAGGCACCCTTGCACCAGAGCGCAAGGGTGTCTGCGAGCAGGGAGGTTTGTTAATGCACAGGAAGGTGTCCCTTCCTGTCCGCAGATCTGTTTAGTCGAAGAGCCAGGTCTTGAGGGTCTTCCTGAAGGTGTTCAGGGAGGGGGCGCGTCCGATGTCTGCCAGTAGCTCATTCCAGGTCTTGGCTGCAATGTGAGAGAAGGATCTTCCGCCTGCTCTGGCTCTGTGGATGCGCAGGGTTTTGGCCAGTGCAAGGTTGGAAGATCGGAGGTTTCTTTTGATTCTGTCGTTGAGGTATTTCGGTCCGTTGTTGTGTAGGCATTTGTAGGCGTGAGTGAGGATTTTGAAAGTGACTCTTTTCTCCACGGGGAGCCAGTTGAGACTTTGTAGGTGTTGGCTGATGTGTTCGTGTCGGGGGATGCCGAGGACGAGTCTGGCGGCGGTGTTCTGTATTGTCTGGAGTTTGCGGAGTAGGGACTTGTTGATGCCGGCGTAGAGTGTGTTTCCATAGCCCAGTCTGCTGGTGATGAGTGCGTGGGTGACTGTCTTCCTTGACTCAGGGGGGATCCACTTGAAGGTCTTGCGGAGGATGCAGAGGGTGTTGAAGCAGCTGGAGGTGACGGCGCTGACCTGTCGGTTCATGGTGAGTGATGAGTCGAGTACGATGCCGAGGTTCTTGGCGTGGTCTGAGGGGGTAGGTGGGCTTCCGAGGGCGGTCGGTCACCAGGTGCTGTCCCCATGCAGAAGGGGTGGTACCGAGGACGAGGACTTCTGTCTTCTCGGCGTTGAGCTTCAGGCAGCTGTTGCTCATCCAGACTGCGACGTCTTGCATTCCTTTCTGGAAGTTGAGTTTGGCAGTGGTGGGGTCTTTGGTGAGGGAGAGGATGAGCTGGGTGACGTCGGCGTAGGATACGATGTTGAGGCCGTGTTGTCGGACGATGGCTGCGAGGGGGGCCATGTAGATGTTGAAGAGGGTGGGGCTCAGTGATGAACCCTGTAGGACATTTCAATTATTGTTCTTTATATGAGTGGTTGTGTCTTATTCTTGTTTGTGATATGATTTACGTCATATTATGCAGGCATCATTTTCAAAGCATTTTATGACAAGACCGGAGGCTAAGATTATTGCAATCTCCTTTATTGCACCACTCACAGCAGCTCCTTTAAAGAATATAGAACATTAACCAAAATTCCAAGTCCAACAAGGGCTGATTTATGTCATAATATGCAGGCATAATCTTCAAAGCATTTTCCGTAAGTAATTATCTCTTACTCCTGGAAATACACAAATAAATCACACCAAAGCCTGGAGTGAGAGCATCTACTGCGGTATGCAGGATATGTAACAACAACTCACATCAAATAAATGCACGCCCAACATTTGAATTAAGTTCAACAGCCAGGTAAATCAAGGTTGATTTGTCTTGTTATGAGTGAATGAATGATGCATTTGACAAGCACACTGGTGCAAATAATGTCGCTCGCAGAGTGCTTAAATGAGAGGATCTCACAAATGGAGCGCCATCACCTAACATTTGAAGCATAACTCTTGCCAAGAAATATATAGTTTATCACAGAACTAATCCTCCCTCCTCTAGGATTTAGCTTGTGTTTATGTGTTCTATTGCGCATTGTTGCATGTATTAGATGAAGATAACAATATAATCTGACAAACAAAAATGGCATCTTTTTAAAAATAGCCTTTTATTGTCTCTTCTGTGTATGTATCAAAATAAAAAAGTAAAAGCTCATAAAAATGAGATATTAAATCCTTAATAAACAATTAAAATGTTTTTGCTGCACCAAGGCTGCTCCGGGATGTTTGAATATTTTAGGAAATATATTTTTATTGGAATGTTATCCTTTGTATTCACAGCACTTTCATTCTGTTTAAATAATTTTGTTCGAAAGGAAAAGGCCTTGATGGAGGTGTGTAGGTGAGCGCGTGCATGGATATGTGTGTATGTGTAGTTCACTCAAAATATAAATTGATTTTTTTCATATGCAAATGTATTAGCAGCATTGTGGATTCCGTCAGTAAGATAGGGATGTTGTATTCTTAGGTCTGAATTCAAGAGGATATACTGGCAGTATTTCCCATATGATGATATGTAATTCTGCCAGGTTTATTTGTCTGAAAGTGTCAGCAGGATAACTAGGATTTTGATGAGATGCATTCAGTCCTGCTCAGAGTCTCTCATTAGTACTGCCTTGCATACCTCAGAATTATGAAATAAAGCTTATCTCTCATGCACATTGAAAGCATGAGAGTTTTTCAAAACGTTTCTATGTATTTATAGACTTAATGTCAGTATATTTCATTGTACATCATATCCTGGGGAAATGAAACTGATTGAAAGGTGCTATCACTCTTCTGTTTGCTTTAGACATTGTCACACAATTTTATGTGCTGGACTTTATTATTTTGAATTGCTCATCAATTAAACAAACAATGCAAACCAGATGGCAAATGGCTAAGCCAATAGGTCTGGCTTTCATTTTATCCGCAATAAACTATTATAGCATGGCAGCTGCATAGAAAATAGCAAACAAATAACAATTGCATTTCTAGTGCAAAACATCTCTGAGATAAAGAATTTATGGGCATATTTACAATGAACTGGCGGAAAACAGTGTAGCTCCAAAATTGCTAACGCCGCGCTCCATCAGTTTAAAAATGCACGGATGCTCTGTATTCACAAGAATGCGGCGCACCCCTGCGTTTCCCCTAGCGCTGGCACTAAATCTAGCTACCTAACACCAATGCAGGCACCCTTGCACTATAGTGCAAGGGTTTCTGCATTGCAGGGAATGATTGTTCATGTGCAGGAAGGCGTCCCTTCCTGCACATAAACAATCACTAATGGTAATTTGTAACTTCTGTGTGTGCTGCTTTGTGCAGCACACATAGAAGTTGCAACTCGTCATTATTTAATGATTGTTTATGTGCAGGAAGGAAAACCTTCCTGCTCATGAACAATCACTAATGGCGATTTGCTGTTAGAAACAGCAAAAACGAGGAGAAATTAATAATTTCTCCTCGTTTCGCCATAAAAAGTGACGTTCTGGTGGCGATAAGCCTTTGTGAATTTGCCCCTTAATAGGTCATGATTCAGTGGACTTTTTTGATGTAAAATAGTCCCCCATGCATTGCAATGCAAGCACTCCTTCAAATGCAGATTGATGCACAACATCACATATATTACAATTATGAGTTTTGTGATAAGTATTAGCAGCTGAAACCTGCTCATAGTTTTTGTGGGAAAAATATCCGGTATTTTGTGGAACATGCAGATTTGGTGCATATGCGGATTTTAGGTCAAATATATGACATGTGCAGGCAGGGCATCAAGTCACCTTGCTGTGCTGCCCTGCATCACAGGAAAAGGGTGGGAATGCGGCTTGTTTATCCAATACGATGCATTTCTGTCCTTTCCCCTTGCGCTGGTGCCATTTTGGCAGTCTAGCGTCAATGCAGGTATCCTTGTACCATGGTGCAAGGGTGCCTGTGTTGTAGTCGCGGCTGCTCCCGCAAATCAGTAGTGGGGCGGGGAGGAGGGGTAGGGGGGAAGGGGGAAGAAAATTTAAAAATCGCTTACCTGCTGGCCGGCCGGCTGGCCACCCGCCACCTCTCTTCAGTCATCTTCCTGGCTTCTGTTGGAACAGGAAGCAGGCTAGGCTCCCCTAAGCTAATCACAACGCTGCAATGCAGTGTTGTGATTGGTAAGCACCCAGGCTTCTCTGAGCTAATCACAATGCTGCAATGCAGCATTGTGACTGGTCTGAGCGCCGTGGTTCAGTGCTCAAACGGGGAAAGGATGCCTGGACATGTTCTCCACCTGGGCTGTAATGCAGCCTGGGTGGAGAAAATGCAAAGTGAGCATGAATGCTTGGCTGGCCCCAGAGGACCATCCAAACATTCATGCGCACTTAGGAGGGTGCCACCAATGCCCCCCCCTGCGCAGCCTAGCCCTGCCCCACAAAACTGCCGCAGCACAGAAAAATAAAATGATAATAACATCTCGTTATTATCATTTTATTTTTTATTTTTGCTGTGCTGAAAAGCAGTGGGGCGACGCTCCTCCACCTTAGCGGAGGAGCCGCCCATGCTGTGTTGTAGGCAGGATTATTTTTGGCAAGGAAGGGGCACCTTCTGCACAAAAACAATCCTGAGAGACGTTTTTCTGTTTCTATGTGTGCTGCATTCTGCAGCCCACATAGAAAAAAGAAAAAAGAGAAGAAATAAACATATTTCTCCTTTTTAAGCCTCCCCTGGGGAGGCATACCTATTTGGCATATTCCCAAGTTTACGAGGTTTGGTAAATCTGGGAATGCATCAAAAACCATGGGAGTTGTGTGGGAACACCCACCGCAACACCCAAGGAATGCCTCCCTTGTGCAGAATAAGCAAAACAGCTATTTGCACTGCGTTGCATTACTCCATATTTTTGAAGCCATTCAAAGCCACACAAAGTGGCTTTGCGTGACTTCAAAAATATGACTTAGAGGTTTGCGTCATGCATGTACCACATTGCGTGGTGCAAGTATGAAGCAAAGCTCTCAGTAATATGCCCTTTAGTGCATAAGCACCAAAAACTGCATGGTATTCCAGAAAAAAAATCATTTTCGGGTGGTATTTATCACACCAACTAAATTCAGTGGAGTTGAATTTTATCAGGTGCGATAAATATCACACCAGTTACTGTGTCACTTGTAATGAGGGCATATGGCCTCTGTAAATTGGAAATCAATTAATAACAATAGGGCATGTTTTCAAGTCAGACTTGACTATAAATATTTTATTTCTTCCTAGGTGTGCATTGTCTTCCGATAATGTTCCCTAAGGGGACCTCACTTAGGCATAATGCCATGAGAGGGAACAGCTGTACTATGGACAGAAGCAGTGCATAGACCTTGTAATACCTGTAAACCACTCTCTCTTGCACAGACCAACTCATGATTATTCACACACCTGCAGCAGATGGCAGCAAATGATCAGCAGTTTATACTAGATAGTTTTGACCGGTGTGCTAGAGATGTTTCCACCATCATCATTCAATCGAACCTGGATAATATATATCAATTAAATACTTTGGGCTAATTTGCCCAAAAACATTTGTTAGAAATTGGAATTCAATAACATTTATTGCCAAAAATGACTAGGCAATTACACGGAGTACAATAACATTGCAAATCAACTCTAATATTAAAAAATACAAATATTTACATTTAACAAATATAAAAGATGAAGAAAATAATGGTGAAAGTATACATACCACCTCACTGTATTTGAAAATGTTGACATGCTCTTACAATCCAACAATACCTTTCCAGTGAGGAACCTCGCCTATCCACTATACCTGACTGCCCTGAACCCATATTCCACTTTTAATATAATCTTTTTTATTAACTTTTTTTTACTTATTTATTTATTTTTAATACTTTGTTAGCACTTAATATTTTGTTGCATTATTTCTTCAAATGCAGAGATTGTGGTATGCTCTGAAATGGGTACCAGGAAGTGTTAGCAGCCATCTTGGCACTCGTTTGAACCGAGTTCCACAAAAAATGCACACAAAAAAGAAAAGGGGATAGGGTAGAAACACCCTGACCCCCTAGGCCTCTTGGGGGAGTCCCACTGGGTCCCCTCAGGCCAAAAGAAGCATTTTAAAAAAAAAACTTCGGTGGGATACTCGGATCCGTCGGAAAAAAAAGCACAAGCTCCTGCTCCTTGTTTATTATTGGCCCTCGGGTGGGCCAGGTCGTGGGGGCATTATGCAACTATAGGAGGGGGAGCGCATGGGCCCCCCTCCAGGGGCTTACCACTGCCCCGGGACCACCACCTCTCTGGGGCTTCATTACAAGTAAATGTGGGGGAGGCCTGTATGGTCTCCCCCGCTGCCCCGGGGACCACCATCTCCCCAAGGCTTATAGTTATAGAAATGGGGGGCCTCTTGGACCCTCCCTCCCAGCCCTGGGGACGGCCACCTCCCCAAGTCTTGACTTGAAAATAATTCGAGGAGCCGCGAAGACCCCCCCACAGTGCCAGGGACTACCGCCTACCAGGGGCCTAAATTACACTTAATGTGGGAGGGCTGCGGGGACCCTCCGCAGCCCCAGGGGCTGCCACCTCCCCGGGCTTTAATTACACATAATGCTGGGCTGCACGTACCCCCGTGCAGCCTGGGAGCTGCCAACTCCCCGGGGCTTTAATTAGAGATAATGTGGGACTGCGTGTCCCCCCCACAGTCCCAGGGATCACCACCTCCGGGGCTATAATTACAGATAATGCTGAGGTTGCTCTGGGTAACCCCTGCAGCCTGGACCACCACTTCCCGGGGCTAAATCACACAATGGAGGGGGCCCACGTGGCCCCCCTCCTGGAGCTAATAATGAACCTGGCGACCGTCACCCCTCTGGGTCAGCTCCAGCAATGCCCCGGGCTGTACAACCCCAGGACATTGCAGTTTGTAATGGCTTGGCGAGAGCACTGCTCCCTCCAAGCCATAGCAAACACTGCTCCGACTCTAGTAAGCGAGAGCAGAAAATGCTCTTGCTTACTAGAAGCGGAGCATAATTGCTTTTGGACAGAGGGAGCTATATGTTAGGAGCTCCCTTTGTCCAAAAGCAATGCCATCTCCCACAGTGAGCTAACTATAAATTGCGCCCCTGCAATGCACTGCTTGTGACCTCACATATTACATCACTCATGACATTGTCAGTGACATCACTGATGACATCATTGATGACATCTTAAATGACATCACTGATGACATCAACCACAGAATCTCTGACGCACGCCCTCGCACCCCAATATAACCTTTCATACACCCACTCCAACTTCCACACTACCATTCTCAAACCCATTCACACACCCATACCAGTACTTACACACCCACTCACTGGTTCTTAGGACTACACACACATCCACTCACTCACCCATACAGCCTCTCTTACACCCACTCACTCACTCACTAATGCAGCCACTGACATATCCACTCATACACCCGTACAGCAATTTGCACACTGAATCAGTCACCCATAGAGCTACTCACACACCTACTCACTCACCCATACAGTCAATCACAGCCACTTACTCACACACCTCACCTAAACAGTCACTGACACAAGCACACTCACCCATACAGACACTCTCACAATCACTCACTCACCCACACAGTCATTCCTTTAGCCCACAACTCACCTATACTGCCTTTCAAATATTCAGTTACTCACCTATATACCACTGACACATCCACTCACTCACCGACACAGCCATACACACACTGACTCACCCATACAGCCACTGAATCACCAACTTACTCATCCAAACAGGCAGCTATGCACCCCCTCACCCACCCACACAGACACTCAGACACCCATACAGGTACTCACACAACCAGTCACTCAATTATATAATTCACTGAGACACCTAATCACTCACTTATACAATCAGCCACACATCCACTGAACCATCCATGTATGCACTCATACACCCACTGATTCACCAATACACCTTGGTATATATATATTTAACATACATAAACTTTTTAAAAACACTCACAGTCACTGGATGATATCATCAGTGATGTAATTTGAGATGTCATCAGTAATGTCATGGTCACTGACCATGTCATGATTGATGTAATATGTGAGGTATAAGCAGTGCATTACAGGGGCACGAGTTATAGTTAGCTCACTAACTATAATGGCTGAATTTCACTGGCTGTGTACGAGTGAATCCTGAGCCTAACTATTACGTTCCTGTAACCTTTTGTTTTTTCAGGGCTCTGCTTTGAGTCCTACTTTATTCAACGTTTACATTCAACCTTTAGCGGCAGTGGCTAAGGACAGGGGCCTAACTGTGGTCTCCTATGCGGATGACACGCAGTTAGTGGTCGCGTTATCCGATAACTCCGCACAGGATGCTATCAAATTTAAAAATGACTTGACGCCCGTGGCAGATTGGATGACATCCAATTGCCTACAATTGAATGCCAATAAATCTGAGATCCTCCTCGTGGGCAAAAATACTCACCTATGGAGCGAACACTGGTGGCTGTCCACCCTAGGTCCCCCACCTGCTCCCAAACAGACAGTAAAAAATCTGGGCATATGGGTCGACTCTGCGTTGACCTAGCAGGCACAAACAAAGGTGGTAGCCGGAGTCTGCTTTGGACTCCTTCGTGGTCTCAAACCACTGCTTGGATTCTTCGATGCCAACACCCGCCAGGTTATCATCCAGGCTACTATACTATTGAGACTGGATTACGCCAGCTCTCTGTACCTAGGGGCCAATAAAGCAGAGATACATCTCCTCCAAAGGGCACAAAATGCTGCCGCCCGGATGCTCTTCAGCCTGCCCAGAACCTGCTCTACTTCTAGCTTTCTGCGCAGGTTGCACTGGCTCCCGGTGGAGGAAAGAATCAATTTCAAAGTCCTGTGTATTTCTCATAGAATACTAAATGCCCATGCCCCTGATATTTTAGCCGATCTTCTCACACTCTACACACCCAACCGCCAGCTGTGCTCGACTGGTCAACATTTGGCATGCGTTCCCCGGGTTTGGAAAGCCCGGGCCGGATGGCGTTCCTTTCGTGCCCTCGCTCATAAACTTTGGAATGCCCTCCCTGCTAACATCAGAAACATCCAAGATCATGTGTCCTTTCGTAAGGCTATAAAAACCTATCTTTAACTTGCTCCCCTCTTCCAAGCCGTTTCTCTGTTTTACTGTTTGCTTTGGGATCAGCGCTGGGACGCCCCTTCGCTGGGGCAGCTATGTGCTTTACAGATCAATAACATAACATAACATATGCTCTAAAGTTTATTTTTGCTATTTTTAAACAAATATCAGAGAAGGGTTGTTATATGTCATCATATATTGCACTATATATTGTTCTAATGTATAAACATATATATGTATATACTTTCATCCAATATCGATCTATCTATACATATAAGTAAAAATGTATATATACATGGAGGATTGGCGGTGACGGTGTTGTTTTTCATGTACTCACTCCTCCGTTGTGTCTGGATTGATAACCCTCCAAACTCTGACTGGAAGCAGTCAGAGTTTGGAGGGATATTAAACCAGACACAACGGAGGAGTGAGTACATGAAAAACAACAACACGCAGGTGCCCAAATAATGATTTTATAACAACGAAAGCATGAGGACGAATGCTTTCACAAAAATGTGTATGAATTGTGTTACTTAGCCCGAATTTAATCCTTTTGAGGCTACAACAGTATAATAGTTATTGCAATTTTTTGTGACAAAGACATTCACGAATGTGGTATGAATGGAGGGACATGATAATGCTCAGGAATCTTTGCAAGGCATTATGGACTTTGTAGTTCCACGAATATGGGGACTTTGTGATCAGTGACCCACTTGAACATTTTACTATAAGTACATTCAGGACATATTTATTAAAAGTATGGGTTTGTCAAGCGTAAAAACTGATCTCCCTTGACTCAAGATCTGTGCTAGGCTATCGTAATTGATAGGATACTAATCAAACATGAGCATGTTTATCTCGATGTATTTAAACCTACCAGCAACTGATCCTCCTTATCAGCCTATGATTAAGACCCTGTTCGGTCGAAACGCGTAATGCTTACCTGCTGGCACCTGCTGGAATAAAGAACTTGTTACAACTCACTCCCGACTGGAGGGCTTGTTTTGCTCACACTGTGAAGGCTTTTTGGGATTTTGTTTGGAATATATACGGTGACTCCGTGACCAGGCCCTGACTCGCTAGGCAGGGCGACCTCTTCGTCAAGTTTCATTTGGAAGGTATGTCAAAATGGACGCCCGCCGGCTGCCTGTATTTTGCCTCGAAGGAATTGGCTGAGTTTAGGCCACTGCACGCACAGGAGGCTTTTGCTACTGGTGGAACGGGGGGCCCGCCTGCTAACATTTCTGAAGCACTTTGGAAGCAGTCAGAGTTCGGAGGGTTATTAACCCAGACACAACGGATGAGTGAGTACATGAAAAACAACAACACGCAGGTGCCCGCATAATGATTTTTTAACAACGAAAGCATGAGGACGAATGCTTTCACAAAAATATGTATGAATTGTGTTACTTAGCCGACACGGAATTTAATCCTTTTGAGGCTACAACTGTACAATAGTTATTGCAATTTTTTGTGACAAAGACATTAACGAATGTGGTATGAATGGAGGGACATGATAATGCTCAGGAATCTTTGCAAGGCCTTATGGACCTTGTAGTTCCACAAATATGGGAACTTTGTGATCAGTGACCCACTTGAACATTTTACTATCAGTACATTCAGGACATATTTATTAAAAGTATGGGTTTGTCAAGCGTAAAAACTGATCTCCCTTGAATCAAGATCTGTGCTAGGCTATCGTGATTGATAGGATACTAATCAAACATGAGCATGTTAAGTCCTTCCTCACTGTTAGTTTATCTCGATGTATTTAAACCTACCAGCAACTGATCCTCCTTATCAGCATATGATTAATACCCTGTTCGGTCGAAACGCGTAATGCTTACCTGCTGGCACCTGCTGGAATAAAGAACTTGTTACAACTCACTCCCGACTGGAGGGCTTGTTTTGCTCACACTGTGAAGGCTTTGTGGGATTTTGTTTGGAATATGTACGGTGACTCCATGACCAGACCCTGACTCGCTAGGCAGGGTGACCTCTTCGTCAAGTTTCATTTGGATTGTATGTCAAAATGGACGCCCGCCGGCTGCCTGTATTTTGCCTCGAAGGAATTGGCTGAGTTTAGGCCACTGCACGCACAGGAGGCTTTTGCTACTGGTGGAACGGGGGGCCCACCTGCTAACATTTCTGAAGCACTTTGGAAGCAGTCAGAGTATGGAGGGTTATTAACCCAGACACAACTGACGAGTGAGTACATGAAAAACAACAACACGCAGGTGCTCGCATAATGATTTTTTTAACAATGAAAGCACGAGGACGAATGCTTTTACAAAAATGCGTATGAATTGTGTTACTTAGCCCGACACGAAATTTAATCCTTTTGAGGCTACAACAGTACAATATTTATCGCAATTTTTGGTGACAAAGACATTCACGAATGTGGTATGAATGGAGGGACGTGATAATGCTCAGGAATCTTTGCAAGGCCTTATGGACCTTGTAGTTCCACAAATATGGGAACTTTGTGATCAGTGACCCACTTGAACATTTTACTATCAGTACATTCAGGACATATTTATTAAAAGTATGGGTTTGTCAAGCGTAAAAACTGATCTCCCTTGAATGAATATCTGTGCAAGGCTATCGTGATTGATAGGATACTAATCAAACATGAGCATGTTAAGTCCTTCGTCACTGTTAGTTTATCTCGGTTTATTTAAACCTACCAGCAACTGATTCTCATTATCGGCATATGATTAAGACCCTGTTCGGTCGAAACGCGTAATGCTTACCTGCTGGCATCTGCTGGAATAAAGAACTTGTTACAACTCACTCCCGACTGGAGGACTTATTTTGCTCACACTGTGAAGGCTTTGTGGGATTTCGTTTGGAATATATACGGTGACTCCGTGACCAGGCCCCTGACTCGCTAGTCTGGGCGACCTCTTTGTCAAGTTTCATTTGGATTGTATGTCAAAACGGACGCCTGCCTGCTGCCTGTATTTTGGCACGAAGGAATTGGCTGAGTTTAGGCCACTGCACGCACAAGAGGCTTTTGCCACTGGTGAAGCAGGGGGCTCGCCTGCTAACATTTCTGAGGCACTTTGGAAGCAGTCAGAGTTTGCAGGGTTATTAACCCAGACACAACGGAGGAGTGAGTACATGAAAAGCAATAACACGCAGGGGCCCACATAATGATTTTTTAACAACAAAAGCACAAGGACGAATGCTTTTACAAAAATGCGGATGAATTGTGTTACTTAGCCTGACACGGAATTTAATCCTTTTGAGGCCACAACAGTACAATATTTATGGCAATTTTTTGTGACATAGACATTCACGAATGTGGTATGAATGGAGGGACGTGATAATGCTCAGGAATCTTTGAAAGGAATTATGGACTTTGTAGTTCCATGAATATGGGGACTTTGTGATCAGTGACCCACTTGAACATTTTACTGTCAGTACATTCAGAACATATTTATTAAAAGTATGGGTTTGTCAAGCGTAAAAACTGATCTCCCTTGAATCAATATCTGTGCAAGGCTATTGTGATTGATAGGATACTAATCAAACATGAGCATGTTAAGTCCTTCGTCACTGTTAGTTTATCTCGGTTTATTTAAACCTACCAGCAACTGATTCTCATTATCGGCATATGATTAAGACCCTGTTCGGTCGAAACGCGTAATGCTTACCTGCTGGCACCTGCTGGAATAAAGAACTTGTTACAACTCACTCCCGACTGGAGGACTTATTTTGCTCACACTGTGAAGGCTTTGTGGGATTTCGTTTGGAATATATACGGTGACTCCGTGACCAGGCCCCTACTCGCTAGTCTGGGCGACCTCTTTGTCAAGTTTCATTTGGATTGTATGTCAAAACGGACGCCTGCCTGCTGCCTGTATTTTGGCACGAAGGAATTGGCTGAGTTTAGGCCACTGCACGCACAGGAGGCTTTTGCCACTGGTGAAGCAGGGGGCTCGCCTGCTAACATTTCTGAGGCACTTTGGAAGCAGTCAGAGTTTGCAGGGTTATTAACCCAGACACAACGGAGGAGTGAGTACATGAAAAGCAACAACACGCAGGTGCCCACATAATGATTTTTTAACAACGAAAGCACAAGGACGAATGCTTTTACAAAAATGCGGATGAATTGTGTTACTTAGCCTGACACGGAATTTAATCCTTTTGAGGCTACAACAGTACAATATTTATGGCAATTTTTTGTGACATAGACATTCACGAATGTGGTATGAATGGAGGGACGTGAGCATGCTCAGGAATCTTTGAAAGGAATTATGGACTTTGTAGTTCCATGAATATGGGGACTTTGTGATCAGTGACCCACTTGAACATTTTACTGTCAGTACATTCAGAACATATTTATTAAAAGTATGGGTTTGTCAAGCGTAAAAACTGATCTCCCTTGAATCAATATCTGTGCTAGGCTATTGTGATTGATAGGATACTATTCAAACATGAGCATGTTAAGTCCTTCGTCACTGTTAGTTTATCTCGGTGTATTTAAACCTACCAGCAACTGATCCTCATTATCGGCATATGATTAAGACCATGTTCGGTCGAAACGCGTAATGCTTACCTGCTGGCACCTGCTGGAATAAAGAACTTGTTACAACTCACTCCCGACTGGAGGGCTTGTTTTGCTCACACTGTGAAGGCTTTGTGGGATTTTGTTTGGAATATATACGGTGACTCCATGACCAGACCGGACTCGCTATGCTGGGCGACCTCTTCGTCAAGTTTCATTTGGAATATATATATACATATATGGTGTGAACAAGGCAGGAAATGCCGAAACGCGTAACAGCTTAACGAATAAACAAGGAACAGATGAATGATCTAAGCCCCTGTGTCGGTGTCCGTTTCCGATTGGGGAAACTGGAGTTGGAGTTCATATATATATATATAGATATCAATTCACCATCAATCCTCCACGACGTGCTTCCTCCCACCGGATTGATGCAGACATTTGAATTATGCTCCAAACAGAATTTATTGATGTTCCACGAAGGCCATTTACACATTTCAGCCGCTGCCCGCGGCCTTGATCACACACTATAGATATAACCCTAAAAGGGTTTTGTTTTAAAATATATATATACATATATATATATATATCATCACAAACCGGTACCTCCTTACGTCGCACCGAACAGAGACATGGTGACACCAGAAAAGTTGAGTCCAATTTTTATTTCATTGCTATATATATTTTCACTGAAAAAACCACAGGTTTCAGGGACGTTATAGTTAGTTGGACATTTCACTCGTACAAAACCAGAGAAATTCGGTCGTTACAGTTAGTTGAGTTAACTATAACTCGCGCCCCCGCAATGCACTGCTGATGACATCACGTATTACATCACTCATGACATGGTCAATGACATCACTGATGACATCACTGATGACATCTCAAATGACATCACTGATGACATCACTGATGACATCATCCAGTGACTGTGTGTTTCTGTAAAGTTTAAATATGTTTTATATATATATAGGCCAAGGTTTATTGAAGAATGAGTGAGTGTATGAGTGTCTGAATGGATGATTTAGTAGGTGCGTGACTGACTATATAAGTGAGTGATTAAACGTGTCTTACTGAATGCATGGGTTAGTGACTAAACTGTGTGAATGTTTGTATCTGTCTGTCTGTTGGTGTGTATGCAGCTGCATGGGTTGGTGAGTAGCTACATGAGTGTCTATATGGGTTATTGATTGGTTGTCTGAGTATCTTTATGGGTGCCTGAGTGTCTGTGTGGGTGGGTGGGATGTGTGTGACTCCCTGCATGGATGTGTGAGTGGGTGGTTCACTGGGTTTATGGGTTCAAGAGTGTGTCTGTGAGGGACTGTATGGGTGGGTGAGTGTATGTATGGCTGTGTTGGTGAGTGAATGGATGTCTCAGTGGTACATGTGTGAGTAACTACATATGTGAAAGAAGTGTCTTGGAGTGTTGGAGTATATAAGTGACTATGTGAGAGTGAGTGATTGTGAGAGTGGCTGTATGGATGAGTATGTGCTTGTGTCAGTGATTGTATAAGAGAGTAAGTATGTGTTAGTATCTGTATAAATAAGTGAGGTGGTGTGTGTATAACTGTGTAGGTGAGTAAATGGGAGTGTGATTGATTCTTTGCATGACTGACTAGCTGAGTGAGTAACTCTATGGGTGAGTGGCGGTGTGTGAGTGTCTGTATGGGTGTATGAGTGCATATGATAGTGGCTGTATTGATTAGTGACTGCATGTATGAGTGACTGTATGGATGAGGCAGTGGATGTGTGTGTGTGTAGACCTAGGAATCAGTGAGTGGGTATATAGTAACTGGTATTGGTGTGTCTATGGTTTCGAGAATGGCAGTCTGTATTTTAGAGTGGGTGTATCAAAGTATATATTAGGCTGTGAGGAGGTGCATCAGAGGATCACATGGATGATGTCATCAGTGATGTCATCAGTGATGTCATTTGAGATGTCATAAGTGATCTCATCAGTGATGTCACTGACCATGTCATGAGTGATGTAATATGTAATGTCATCAGCAGTGCATTGCGGGGGCACGAGTTATAGTTAGCTCAACTAACTATAACGGCCGAATTTCTCTGGTTTTGTACGAGTGAAATGTCCAACTAACTATAACGTCCCTGAAACCTGTGGTTTTTTCAGTGAATTTCAAAGGTTTTTTAAATGCTAATTTCTAACTATAACGTCCCTGAAACCTATGCTTTTTTCTGTGAATTTCAAAGGTTTTTTAAATGATAATTTCTACCTATAACGTCCCTGAAACCTATGGTTTTTTCAGTGAATTTCAAAGGTTTTTTAAATGATAATTTCTAACTATGCCTACATAGGTAGGAGTAGGACATGTGCAGAAAGAGGAAGAAAGGCGCAGAAAGAAGCAAGAGAAATGCAGAAAGAGGCAACAGAAGTCCAGAAAGAGGAAGAAAGGTGCCGAAAGAAGCAAGAGATATGCATAAAGAACCAACAGAGGTGCAGAAAGAGGCCTTGTTGCAAAGTCAACCTGTGCCTGGGCACCCCCCAACTTTTTGCTGACTGGTACTGGTGGTAACTGACTCTGACTGACCCTGGGCTCTGCCTAACCAGGCCAGGAGCCAGTGCTATGCTGAAAGACACTTAGAATACAGTGAAAACACCTACATACACTAGGGTACACTATGGGTTGGGGTACCCCTGTGATTGGCATGACCTCCCCTGTAAGGCCCTAGTACATAATAGGGCAGGGGGATTAAAACTACCTCTAAGGCCCTAGCATATAACAGGGCATGGCAGTTTAGAGGCCAGCAGCCCTTTTCTGCACTTGCATGTGTGCACTGCTTAGTCTGAGGTCAGTTTAAAAGTAGCCCTGTGTGTGCAAAAGAGGCAAGAGAGGTGCAGAAAGAGGCAAGAGAGGTGCAGAAAGAGGGAAGAAGGGTGCATAAAGAGGCAAGAGAGGTGCAGAAAGAAGCAAGAGAGGTGCAGAAAGAGGCAAGAGAAATACAGAAAGAAGCAACAGAGGTGCAGAAAGAGGGAAGAGGGGTGCAGAAAGAGGCAAGAGAAGTGCAGAAAGAGGCAGCAGAGGTGCAGAAACAGGCAGAAGAGGTACAGAAAGAGGGAACAGGGGTGCAGAAAGAGAGAAGAGGGGTGCCGAAAGAGGCAAGAGGGGTGCAGAAATTTGCTAGAGAAGTGCAGAAAGAAGCAAGAGTAGTGCAGTAAGAAACAACAGAGGTGCAGAAGGAGGCAAGAGGGGTACAGAAAGAGGCATAAGAAGAGCAGAAACAAGCAAAAGAGATGCGGAAAGAGGCTAGAGGGGTGCAGAAATAGGCAAGAGAGGTGCAGAAAGAGGGAACAGGGGTGCACAAAGAGGGAAAAAGGGTGCAGAAAGAGGCAAGTGGGGTGCAGAAAGAAGCAAGAGAGGTGTAGAAAGAAGCAAGAGAAGTGCAGAAAGAACCAACAGAGGATGCAGAAAGAGGCAAGAGGGGTGCACAAAGAGGCAAGAGAAGTGAAGAAAGAGGCAAAAGAGGTGCAGAAAGCGGCAAGAGGGGTGCAGAAAGAGACAAGAGCAGTGCAGAAAGAACCAAGAGATGTGCAGGAAAAGGGAAGAAGGGTGCAGAAAGAGGCATGAGGGGTGCAGAAAGAAGCAAGAGAGGTGTACAAAGAAGCAAGAGAAGTGCAGAAAGAAGCAACAGAGGTGCAGAAAGAGGCAAGAGGGGTGCAGAAAGAGGCATGAGAAGTGCAGAAAGAAGCAAAAGAGGTGCAGAAAGAGGCAAGAGGGGTGCAGAAAGAGGCAACAGCAGTGCAGAAAGAACTAAGAGATGTGCAGGAAAAGGGAAAAAAGGCTGCAGAAAGCGGCACGAGGAGTGCAGAAAAAAGCAACAGAGGTGCAGAAAGAGGCAAGAGGGGTGCACAAAGAGGCAAGAGCAGTGCAGAAAGAACCAAGAGACTTGCAGGAAAAGGGAAGAAGGGTGCCGAAAGAGGCACGAAGGGGGCAGAAAGAAGCAAGAGAGGTGTAGAAAGAAGCAAGAGAAGTACAGAAAGAAGCAACAGAGGTGCAGAAAGAGGCAAGAGGGGTACAGAAAGAGGCAAGGGAAGTGCAGAAAGAAGCAAAAGAGGTGCAGAAAGAGGCAAGTGGGATGCAGAAAGAAGCAAGAGAGGTGTAGAAAGAAGCAAGAGAAGTGCAGAAAGAAACAACATAGGTGTAGAAAGAAGCAAGAGCAGTGCAGAAAGAACCAATGGAGGATGCAGAAAGAGGCAAGAGGGGTGCACAAAGAGGCAAGAGAAGTGCAGAAAGAAGTAAAAGAGGTGCAGAAAGAGGCAAGAGGGGTGCAGAAAGAGACAAGAGCAGTGCAGAAAGAACCAAGAGACGTGCAGGAAAAGGGAAGAAGGGTGCAGAAAGAGGCACAAGGGGTGCAGAAAGAAGGAAGAGAAGTGCAGAAAGAAGCAACAGAGGTGCAGAAAGAGGCAAAAGAGGTGCAGAAACAGGCAAGAGAAGTGCAGAAAGAGGCAAGAGAATTGCTGAAAGAAGCAACAGAGGTGTAGAAAGAAGCAGGAGAAGTGCAGAAAGAGGCAAGTGAGATGCAGAAAGAGGCAAAAAAGGTGCAGAAAGAGGGAAGACGAGTGCAGAAAGAGACAACAGGGGTGCAGAAAGAAGCAAGACATGTGCAGAAAGAAGCATGAGAAATGCAGAATGAAGCAACAGGTGTGCAGAAAGAGGCAAGAGAAGTGCATAAAGAAGCAACAGAGGTGCAGAAGGAGGCAAGAGAACTGCAGAAAGAGAGTTGCAGAAATAGGCAAAAGAGGTACAGAAAGAGGGAACAGGGGTGCAGACAGAGGCAAGAGAGGTGCAGAAACAGGTAAGAGGGGTGCAGAAAGAGGCAAGAGGGATGTATAAATTTGGAACAGAGGTGCAGAAAGAAGCAAGAGCATTGCAGAAAGAACCAACAGAGTTGCAGAAAGAGGCAAAAGGGGTACAGAAAGATGCAAGTGAAGTGCAGAACGAAGCAAAAGAGGTACAGAAAGAACCAACAGAGGTGCAAAAAGAGGCAAGAGGAGTGCAGAAAGGGTTAAGAGAGGTGCACAGAGAGGCAAGAGGGGTACAGAAAGAGGCAGGAGGGGTGCAGAAAGAAGGAAGTGAACTGCAGATAGAAGCAACAGAGGTGCTGAAAGAGGCACAAAGGGTGCAGAAAGAGACTAGAGAGGTGCAGAAAGAAGCAGCAGAGGTACAGAAAGAGACAAGAGTGGTGCAGAAAGAGGGACAAGAGGTGTAGAAAGAGGCAAGAGAGTTGCACAAAGAGGGAAGAGGGGTGCAGAAACAGGCAAAAGGGGTGAAGAAAGAAGCAAGTGAGGTGCAGGAAGAGGCAAGAGAGGTGCAGAAAGAGGCAAGAGAGTTGCAGAAACAGGCAAGTGAGGTGCAGAAGGAGGCAGGAGAACTGCAGAAAGAGGCAAGTGAGGTGCAGAAAGAAGCAAGATAAGTGCAGAAAGAAGCAACAGAAGTGCAGAAAGAGGGAAGAGGGATAGAGAAAGGCAAGAGAAGTGCAGAAAGAAGCAACAGACATGCATAAAGGGGGGAGATGGGTGGAGAAAGAGGCAAGAGGGGTGCAGAAAGAACAAGAGAGGTGCAGAAAGAAACAAAAGAAGTGCAGAAAGAAGGAACAGAGGTGCAGAAAGAGGCAAAAGGGGTGCAGAAAGAGGTAAGAGGGGTGCAGAAAGAGGCAAGAGAGGTGCAGAAAGAGGGAAGAAGGGTGCAGAAAGAGGCAAGAAGGGTACAGAAAGAAGCAAGTGAGGTGCAGAAAGAGGCAACAGAGGTGCAGAAAGAGGCAACAGAGGTGCAGAAAGTAGAAGAGATGTGAAAAAAGAGGCAAGAGAAGTACAGAAAATGAAAGAAATGTGCAGAAAGAAGCAACAGAAGTGCAGAAAGAGGCAAGAGAGGCGCAGAAAGAAGCAAGAGTGGCTTTCACACCATTAGTACCAATTTAACACCCACATTTAGCAATAAGTGACAGGTGACCATTCTAGGTTTGCAAAGGGCCTTCCAACACGCTGTAACACTTGTCACTGCATTTTTGGTAACGTTTGAGCCAGAAACAAACCTTTTTTGTTCAAATCTGCAGATTAGGGAGCAGATGATAGATTATGTGGCTAATGCGGAAAATGTATAATTGTGCGAAAGTCGGTGCAGCCAAACAGTCGCATAATTCCAGTGGCCCTGCTCATACCTCTGACTAGGTCCACAAGTGCTCCTCAGTGATTCCATCTTTTTTTGTCTCTCTGAGTTCATAGTTGAGCTTCTATGGAAACGAGGAAGACTAAACCTGAGGTTACCACTCCACAACACAGACTACCATACCACATAATTACTCTCCATAACACATAATCCCACTCTACATAATTCCTATACACTAAATACCACATACTTTCTATCCACATAATTTTACTGCACAACATACCACATAATTCCACTACACACAACGTACATCCACTCCACTCCAAAAAACATTAGTAAAAAACTTTACATTTACAACGCCAATAGCTCTAGCTCTCACAAATGCGAAACATATTACATTGCAAATGCTTCTTTAACTAGTAGTCGCGTTTGCAGAGTGGTGGAGAAAGGGTGCTGGGCCTCCGACCAGCGCTCAGGAATTCTGCTGCATAGGACTTACAGGAGGTACCAGGAGGGCTTCTTGGCCCCCAAAGTCCCTCAGGAGTAAAGTGGACTTCATCCCCCATCCCGTAGTTTGCCAGGAGGCGTGTTTACAGAGTGGTGGAGAAAGGGGGGCATGGCCTCCAAGAATATATCTTAGCAATCCCACTGTGTGGGACCTACTGGAGGTAACAAGAGGGGTAGTTGGCCCCAAGGACATCCTTGAGGGCCAACTACCCCTCCTATTACCTCCAGTAAGTCCCACCCAGCAGGATTGCTAACTCCTCATTGTAGGCCACGCCCCCTTTGCCCACCACTCTGCAAACGCGCCTCCTGGCGCGCTCTTGGTTGCGGGATGAAGTCCCCTTGAGTCCTGAGGGTCCATGGGGGCCAACTAGCCCTCCTGTTATCTCTAGTAAGCCCCACACAGCTAGATTGCTGTGAGATGGTCCAAGGCCATGCCCCCTTTTTACACTACTCTGCAAACGCACCTCCTGGTGCACTATTGCTCAGGGGATGAAGTCCACTTTAGTCCTGAGGTCCTCAGGACTCAAGAGGACCTCATCACCCCACCAGCAGTGCGCCAAGAGGCGAGCTTGCAGAGTGGTGTAAAAAGGGGCGTGGCCTCGGACCGCCTCTCAGCAATCCCACTGTGTGGGGCTTACTGGAGGTACCTGGTGGGCTAGTTGGCCCAGAGGGACCCTCAGGATTCAAGGGGACTTAATCTCCCAACTTAGAACGCGCCAGGAGGCGCGTTTGCAGAGTGGTGCTGGAAGGGAGCGGGGCCTCCGGCAAGATGCCGGCTTTTCTTTTTTTTTGTTTTGTTAGAAGGAGGCTGTGTGGTCCCCCTTCTTTTACTATTTTTTGTGGCCCTTGGGACCCCATCCCCCAGGGTCTGGCCAGCCTTTTCTTTTTTTTTTTAATTTTGGAGGGGGGCCGCGCGGCCCCTCTCCTGAGGCCTTTATCGGCACTGGGGACCCCATCCCCCGGGGCATTGTCTCGTTTAAAAAAAATAATAATAATATTCGGGAGGGGGGCCGCGTGGACCCCCTCCTGAGGCCAATTATGGCCCCGGGGTCCACATACCCCGGGGCCAACCTTCCGTGTTTTTTTTTTTTTTTAAATAAATAAAAAGGCCTCCAGGGCCACCTCTGGTTCCGGGGACCCCATCCTCCAGGGCCGGTCCTCAAGTTGGGGACTGTGGGGGGAGCCCCAATGCCCCCATGGTCCCTGCCGGCTACCCGCCTCCTGCGGGAGCCAGCTTTGCTTTTGGGCAAGGGGAGCTGCTAACATGCAGCTCCCTTGCCCAAAGCAATTCTGCTTTGCTTATTGGAAGCGAGAGCAGGTTTCCTGCTCTCGCTTCCAAGAAGCAAAGCAGTGTTTGCTATGGCAGGGCAGGACCCGTGCTCCTGCCCTCCCTTAGCAAACAGCAATGTCCCGGGGGTGGGCACCCCGGGACATTGCAGGAGCCCGCCCTGGGGGGTGGCGGTCCCCAGGGCCATCTAGGGCTCCAGGAGGGGGGTCACGTGGCCCCCCTATTAATGAAGGAAGCCCCGGGGAGGTGATGGTCCCCGGGGCTTGGGGGGCCTGTGAGGCTCCCCCGCCTAAACTTAATGAAAGCCCCGGGGAGGTGGCGGTCCCTGGGGCAGTGTGGGGGGGTTGGAGCCCCCCCTCATTTTTTTCAAGTCCCGGGGAGGTGGCGGTCCCCAGGTCTGCAGGGGGCCGTGTGCCCCCGCGCATAATAAACTAAGCCCAGGGGAGGTGGCGGTCCCCGGGGCTGCAGGGGCCCCCGCGGGCAAAATGCTTTTTTTGGGCCTGAGGGTCCCTGTGGGACCCCCTGAGCAGGCCTAGGGGGTCAGGGTGTTTCTACCCTGCCCCCTTTTCTTGTTTTTAATCTTTTTTTTGATTGTTGGTGTAATTCCGTTCAGCAGTTCGGGCTGTAGCCTGTTCCAAAATGTCCTATTGAATTTAACATGGGGAAAATGCGTTTTGGGACCCCCCTTTTTTCTCGGCCCCTGCTTGACGAATCACCCTGAAACTTTTAAGACAGGAGCTGACCGGAGCTGGTCATTAGTTTGGAAAATTTCTCGAAGACACGTCAAACGGCGCCAAAGATATTGTCAAAAGAAAAAACGCTTTTTGAATAGAAACAAGGTCCTAACTATAACTACCTACTGGCGACCGCCAGTAGGTAATATATTTAATATATATATATATATATATATATATTATTTGTTTCTCCGCCGCACATAGGATTCATCCAGGAATGGACACAGACCCAGGTTGGTGCTTCTAAGTTACTTTATTCTTCCCTTGTCGCCATTACGTGTTTCGGCTCGTCCGAGCCTTGATCACATATTGTTTCATTGTATGTTTTTAAAACTGGGTAATTTTCTATATTTTTGCAGTGATATATCTTCTGTATTTTGAGTAGGAATAATGTTTTAGTTGATATTGAGACATACGAGGTTTCTAAACATGTAATTATGTTATAGTACTTAGTCTTTGAGTATTTCCCCTTTTCCTTCCAATCCCCCATGTTTCTCTCCTGGAGAACCATCTAATGATCGTAGGTAAACACGATGTTCCTTCTCTGTGAAAATGTATGTGACTCTAATAGATATAGGGGGTTGTCAGGGTGCTTTTCTAGGATCTGAACACATGGCGCAAGCACACTTCTTTGTCTACAAGAGCAGCTGTCTACGTCGATGTTTGAAGTTCTCTTATTACTATTGCTCACAGCTGCCTGTTTCATATGAATTAAACATGCACGTTCATCTATAATCATGTCATACAGATGTGAATCGTGTACTTGAAATACTCCTGCAGTACAAGGGCCTCCGTGTCGTATGACAGACAGTATACAAATGGTCTCTCTGTCTGCTCTGTGAAATATATTCTATTCTCTTTGGTACTGGCATAAAACATGGGGAATTTCAAAATCACCCAACGCAGATGATATTTTCTGCATCGTGTACTAGCTTTATAACTTAGCTCTGCCATTTACAGCTTTCTGCTGTCAGAACACATTTTAACTCCCCATCTTCTTAGTTCCCATGATGCAGAGCGCTGGCAGGCAGCAAGAAAATAAGTGGTTGGAGACCTCTCCTCTATGTCAGAATACGGGTTGAAACTTCCCCTTCAGTATTTGAGGTGTTCTTTTTAAAATGCTCACAGATATTCCACGGCGTCGTCCTGTACTTTCAGCAGATTTCCTACAAACAGTGACTCACAGAAATTAACAGTGGGGACACCCGGAAATGATGCAAGTTGCAGTGTTCGATGAGTGTCATTTCTCCATAACATATATACCTGTGAATGTCTGCATGGAGAACTATCTGCAAGATTAAATATGGTGGCAATGTCTGTTAGCTTACTGAACATTTTATTCTTTTTTTCTGCACTGGGAAAATATTTTCCCTGGCGGAGAAATCCTTTCACCTGTCCTCCCATAAACGTTTCTTTGGTGTTATATCATCTTATTTAGCAGTAAGCATGCAAGTGATTCTAAAAACTATTGGTTAAGTCTGTGGATACACTTGTGGTTGTTCCCACTTTCCTAATGGCCTTTCATCTCTACTCCCCAGGCAACGGCATTCTTCACACCCCAACCCATGAACTTATTCCTATTTTCCGTGCAAGTAAGTTGCATCTTCAAGTGTCTACACTTCCTAATCCTTGCTTTTACTATTGTTCCTTTTTATCATAAAAACAGTTAATAAGGGACAATTCTTTCTTTCTGCATTTTGCTTTTATACTTTAGTGGTTTTCGAAATGTTGCTAGGTATTGAAGTTTGTTTCTAATGCCTTAGCCATTTTAACTTGTCTAGCTTTTGGCATAATGCATATTCAAAAATGGATTGATAGATTTACATGACCAATCATGGATCTGTTCTCAGTAAGAATATTGAGCTCACTACCAACACTAGTCAAATCACTTATTGCATCCCTAGTAGCACTAGAAGGTAACTGCAGACTGCCCTGTAAACTATGAACAATGTAAGAACATCAAAAGATGCAGGAGAATACTGATTACGCCAACCTTTACTCCTACTTTTTCCTACTAGATTTAACGCAGATGGTCTTTTATTTGCCTGCTAAAAGTGGTAGAGGGGAGGAAAACAATTCAAGATTATACTTTCGATTTAGTCATGCTGTAATGGACCACAGACTCTGAATTTCAATTTGGTGGATTTATTATAAGGCCAAAAATAATTGAATATAAACACACCTCAATATCAGAGTATATAGGTATAGAAAAATCAATACAGAGCCGATTCTACGAATATAAGTCATTCGGCACAGAAGGCATAATATGATGAACTCCAAAATCAAAATACAGCAAAGAATAGAAGCGGAGTCCAATTCTCTTTTCATTTAAGAAGAAGCAAAATCTTTCCCTACTCTGCTCTCAATGAGGATCCTACCTATCTCCCTTGTATCATATCCCAAAGGTGTCAGCACGTGTTGACTTCCTAAGAAGTACTCACGTCAAAAGGGTCTGATAGCTTAAAGCTATGGAGCTCGCTCTAAGATGCTCTTTCTCCTCCGAAAACTGGCAGAAGTCTCTCGAATCTGTCCCTGCGCATCATACAAAAAGACAATGTTCAACCCACAATACGTCATGTTTAAAACTTTCTATTTGCAAAATTTTTCAGTAAGTTTCCACAGAAGCTTTAATTAAGTTGACTCTTCTTCCAGTGGCCTTGGTTCCCAGATAGGCCAGGCACGAAAGGAGTCCTCCCTTCTCACCTTGCAGTCTTCTTCAAAGACATTCCGGGTATCTCCTTAAATCTAAGAATAACGAGGTCGGATTCCTGCACCTGCAGTAGGATGAGAACACACTGTCTTCGAGCACAACAGAATTTATTTAATTAATTCTTGAGCAACCAAGGAGAAACGAAACTCAAAACAACCTACAATTTGGGCCTACAAATCGGGTAACTTAAACTAAACATGGTTACATTATATGAGTATAATTTCGTCCTGCACATTACACATACAGGAATTAAGTTTTCTAATACACGCAAATCCTACTTAAACGTGCTCACTTCATTTTAATACTAATATGACGTGAATAAATGCATCTTAATAATCATAAAACACTGCACACGACAAAAATACATATGAGTGCGTTTATATCAGGAGTATAGTGCACCCCTACAATTTAGAGTGCTGTAAGCGCTCTATCAATACCATAGGTACATGTCATCATAATCCGAGTAATCTTCCTCCTAGAACTGAAGCTATAAGCTGATTACTGTGTGGTAGAACCTGTTGGTGGAAATAGTAACAAAATCTCCTTATTCTGCTACACTAAGCGATCTACACATCAAGAATACATGCCATGTAGTGTTAATTACACCATTATAGCCAAAACGAAAGACCAAGGGCCTGATTTAGATCTCGGCGGATGGGTTACTCACCACAAAGAGCTGCTTTGCCTCAGCCTGCGATAGGGAGGCTTGCCATGGGCGTTACAGTGGGTGTTGCCACGTAACGGCCATGGAATTTGACACATTCCCAGATTTACGACATTTCGTAAACCTGGAAATGTTTCAAAAGCCTACGCCTCACCAGGGGTGGTGTAGGGGAGGTGCAACAAGGAGATATACCTTTATTTCTCCTTGTTTTTTTCCTCCTTCTACGTGTGCTGCATTCAGCAGCACACATAGAAAGAGGAAATCACCTTCATTGATTGTCTTCCTGCACAAAAACAATCACTCCTAAAACGCAGACACCCTTGCACCAGGGCACAAGAGTGCCTGCGTTGGCACATGGCAGCCATTTGTGCACCAGCGCAGGGGGAAAGGACAGGAATGCGCTGTATCTGATAAGATGCATTCCTGCCCTTTTCTTTTGCCATAAGGCAGCGCAGCAGGAAGGCTTGCGGGACTGCCCTGCAGCAAAACCTTGTAAATGTGGCCCTCAATGCACTCAAACCACAGATGGCGTAGCACATAATTTCTCCATGTGCACCAAAGCAGATACAGCCAGCACATACGGAGTTCTAAGGGCCATTGATTGCACAGAGTCATCAAGAAGACAAATAGAAAAACATTTCAACAATATAAGATAAAATAGCCTCAACATCCATTTTGGAAGTGATGTTAAAACTCTGCTTCACCATCTATGCAAACAGCTTCCTGTGTTTAGGAATGATGCAGCCATTGTTGATGCCAGTCACATGTTAGCAGAATGAGAAGACCAAGACATGGGGTGTTACTACTTCTAGATGAGTAGCCCTAGACACCAAAACACAACACAGCTCCTCTACACAATAGTCGAAGCACTCATGGTAATCAAAGAATACATTCAGAAATTAGGCACAATTGAGCAGACTGTTGGGGTGCTCCAGCGATGGTCCACATGACTTCATTGGACCATATGTAGGAGACAGGTAAAGTCAGTTGCTACATAACTGTCTTATGCTGCACAAAATGGCCACCAAGAGACAATTTCATACCCTAAATGACTAAGAAAAACTCCTTCCAAGGTCAACTTGAATGAGTACCATTGAGTTGGGTAACAATAAATATCTGTTATTCAGTCATTGCACTGGAGTATAAGCATGTTGGCATCAACTTTAAAATTGGTTTGGAAGAGCAGTGTGTTTTTGTGTCTTTATGTCTGTGCACCAACAGGCATATGGCGTGATCTGGGTCCGCAGTTCTGTAAATTATTCTGAGAGGTTTATGTATTGATGTGTCACTGAACTGTAAAAACAGGCACTTTGTTGTGTTTTTTGCCCTTTTCTGTGTTCACAGCATGAAACTTGTATATGTGTTTGGTAAATTTGTGCAGGTGTGTTTTTGTCCTCATGCCAATATTTGGCGAAATTCATTTTTAAATTTTCAAAATCAGCTGAACAGAATCACACCAAATTTGTCATGAAGGTAGACCCTTATTCATTTTACTCAAAGGATCAGTTCAGTAGATTTTGAGAGATTAGTGTTTAAAAGGTACTTGACGTGGGAAAGAAGAGTTTCGATTTTAGAGATAGTTGGGCTGCTAATTCACCGATCGGACATAAATTTAATATCCCACAGAGGATTTAAGAATTTGTTTTTAAAAATCAACACACACAATTGGCTGCCTTTCACAGAAACGTTTCTGTTCGGCTGTCAATATACAAAATGGTACACGGAGCACCATGTTGGGAAAACAGAAAAAAGAGCATTTGACAGCAGGGTGAACTGACCTGCCCCCAGGGCACATGTGTAGGGACCCAAATGCAGCCCCCAAGCAATGAAATTATTATCAAAAAATGCTATGTAGGATTTGCAAATCCTATGTTGAATTTTGAAATCTGGGACCCTTCCTGGGTCCTGCGGACCCTCCTGAAATAAGGTATTTAATGCACTATTGCTGCACTTGGCCAATGGCTTCACGTGGGGGTTGGCCAATACAGCAGGATTGATCCAATCCAGGATTGATCCAATCCTCAATCCAGGTCCTGTGTCCAAGCCAAAAGCTGCACATGGCTGAAGGCAATGCACAGCTAGTATTGGCCATCTGCAAGGGTTGGGTGCAGGGACCGTCCAGGGACCGGGCCCTGTGGCCAACCTTGCTGTGCATAAATCAAGGCTGTGCACAGCAGTGGTTTGTGACCTATGGAGGGTACAGTGCAGGGCTTGGCATTTTCCTGGCCTTTGGACCAGCCCCTGCACACACGGCCAAAGGCTATGCGCAGCAGGGATTGGCAGCCCTTGGAAGGCTGCACACAGCGTATGGTCAGGGGCTAATCTTGGACTAAACCCCCCTGTGCAATGCCAAAGATGGTGCACAGCGGCGGTTGCATAGCTGCAGAGGCTAGGGTGCAGAGCCTGGAGGGCAGACCTTTGGCCAGCAAAGTCCTTGCATAACAGGAGCTTTGGGCGTTCGCAGAGAGGGTTGGCCATCCACAGAATGTTGGGTGCTGGGCCTTGCAAGAGTCCATGCCCTGTGTCCAAAACAGTGCTGGATTAAACCCTGTGGAGGCCCCTCAGCAGTCAAAATTTCAGGGCCCCCCTCGCAAAATATCTCCTGATTCCCGATGCACCAGATTTTTTTTTTACAAACTGGCAATTGCCAGAAGATGAGCTTTTTAAGAGACAAACTGTTACGTCAATCTGATGTCTCTGGTTTATGTACTTTAAGTTATTAATGGGTACATTACATTAATACAGTATTTTCTCTATAGAGTCTTTAATGTAAAGTTTTCGTTTCTTTGAGTTGATTCATTTTCTTTTATCTTTTGAAAACAATATTTAAGAAAGCTTGATTGAAATTTTCTTTCAAGATCAAATCAATATTATTTTGATCCATTGTCGCAGAGCCCCTAAAAGGAGTCGGGCCCATAGGCGGGTGCCTGCTTTGCCTATTTGGTAATCCAGAACTGGTCCAAAAGGTGTATGGGAGAACTTGTGCATCCTATACAATGCTTATGACCTTGCAATAATTATACCAATAATAACAACACCTAAAAGTTAAATGGAAATGAACAACAACACATAATGAAACAAATTAATGATACTACATTCTTCGTCGTCTGTCAGACTAAAAAGGCTAGTGTGAAAAGTACTCTCGTTTCTAATATGATTTGCATTTGTAATTGCATCTGTTACATTAACAGTGAAGTAGTAAGCATTGTACTGCATTTGGTGTGTGAGTTATAGTTTTCATGGCTGTATGCGGGTTATGGATTGTGCTCTTAGCCTTAATTTACGAATTTCAGTGGTTTTTCCATTTTGATTTTTATGTAATATGCATGTATGTATGAAGGCAGATACCGGATGGAATGCTAAGAAAAGTGGAGCCAAAAGAGTTATGACGGTGTAATACAAATGAAGTAACAAGGAACCTAAATTAGGATAAACAACATGTTTATTACAGAGGGTGTCAAGAATGGATCTCGATGATATCTGTGTTTTATTCTCTTTAATAGTTGACAGTGATAGGTTAAAGCAAAGCAACAATAAAAAAGCGATTGATAGAAACGCAATATTTGGAAGTTTCATCACTTTCAGCTTTTTTGTATAAGTACAGAAAAGGACCAACCATATGCAAATCAGTCTTGACTGTGCCATCAATGACTGTCTATTCCATATTGGTAGAGCACGTCCTCTCTTTATGAGAAAACAAGAAAATGACTACAAATGTACATTGGTTTGTCTCCAATTCGTGTACTGAACGATGTATAACAAACAACCACCGAAAGGTTCAGTGAACAAAAGAAACGGAGCACTTTTTTCAAAAGCATAAAACATAAAAATCATTCAAGCAGCAATGCGATGTTTGACTTGAGCTAATCTGGCCAGGACTGTTTTGTTCCATTTTATAATATGAAATATGGAACTTTCTTACAAAAGGCCTTGAATACCTTTATCCCAGACAAAACAGACAGAGAAGCTGAAACCCGCGCCAAGCTAAACAGTGATAATCCACAAACTAAACCTACCAAGTGACGTGCAGTGTGCTCAGTTCTCGTGCATTTCGATGCAGATCGCACAGCCTGTTTTTCGAGAGAATGTACCTCCATTTTATTTCTATTTCGAAAAGCAGTGCAGCCATGTCTTCTCCATAGCTAGCGACGTCTACAATGTCCATTCCACTGTAATAAAAAACAAATACAAATTCGAGATGAACTATTGACATGCATATCCAAAACTGACGAAATTATGTTCTCAATGTGATTATCCTAGAAGGACCTGGCATCAGTTATTATTGTTTTTCGCTACCTCTCCGGCAGTCCAATTAATTTTGAATGCAGCTTTCATAGTTGAACGGCATCTGATTTAGAAATTACAAATAAGCATTTCCCAATAGAAGCAGATAGGTGCCTCTCTAAACCTTATACAATTTGTAGATTTTTAAGAGCAGGTAGACTAAGCTACATGTTTGTTTGTACAGATCACTGTAAAATTGAGGGGCAGATCTACAAGAAAGTGCCGCAGCGTGGCGCTGCAAGCCCTTTGGCTGCGCCACGCTGCGGCACTTTCAGAGCACAGGAATGCGACATATTTACAAGAATATGTCGCATTCCTGTGCTCTCCCTGCGCTGGCGCACAAACAGCTGCCAAGCGCCGGGCGCAGGCACCCTTGCACCATGGTGCAAGGATGCCTGCGCCATGGGGAGATTGTTTCTGTGCAGGAAGGGGCACCTTTCTGCACAAAAACAATCAGTACAGGCTTTTCCTCTTTCAATGCGTGCTGCAGAATGCAGCACGCATTGAAAGAGGAAATGAGGAGAAATGAAAACATTTCTCCTCGGTGCGTCTCGCTACGCCACCTCTAGGGTGGCGTAGCTTTCAGACGCATCTCCAGAGTTACGATTTCTCGTAATTCTGGAGATGTGTCTTGTTCCATGGGTGTTGCATGGGAACACCCACAGCAACACCCATGGAACGCCCCTTCACCGCAAAGTGCTGCGTGTGAAGGGACGGTATTTACAAGGAGAGGAAAAGTCACGCATGGTGGCTTTTCCTCTCCTTGTAAATATCGAGGAGCCCCCTGCGCCACCAGTACGTCACGAAAAGTGACGTACTGGTGGCGCAGGGGGCTTGTAAATCTGCCCCTCAGAATTTAGCCACTGGCTTCACTTTCACGGTGTGGGGGCATCACAGATGAATGGAGAAACGGTGGCGGCTTACGTTGAAATGATTCCGCATTGGCCACATCTTTAAAAAAAGCCTCCTGTCCATGCACTAGAGGCTCCTTTTAAACCCTTGCCAGCATCCGCCATTGGCCGATGGCTGCACTGGGGAGGTAGTGCAGGTGTTGGCTGTTGGCCGACGGCCACACTGTAGTGGTTAAAATTCAGTACAAATTGACCTTCTCAGAGGGACTACTAAGTTCCGCTGTAGAGTAGGAATGTATAAAATAGTGACATTGGCATAATCAAGTTAAATGTGATGAGGAGTCATGCTGTGCAACTAGGAAGAAGGGTTGGCGGAATGTATAGGGAAACATGCAAGAATATAACAAACCTAAACACTGAGGGCCTCATTTATGAGACTCCTTGCGCCTCCTGAACGTCACTTTTTTTGACGTTCCGTGGCGCAGAAGTCTGCGTGATATTTATCAGGTAGCACTAAGCCACTTTTTTTTGCTTAATGCTGCCTGATAAATATCAGTCCCTTTAACGCAGTGTTCTGCGTTAAAGGGGCGTGCAATGGGTGTTGCAGGGGGCGTTCCCAGCAACATCCATGGCCTTTTGACACTGCCCCAGATTTATGAGAAATCGTAAATCTCTGGCAGCGCCAAAAGCTTACCTCTCCCCTTGGGAGGCGTAAGGGAGGCACAACGAGGAGAAATATCTTTATTTCCCCTCGTTTTTCCTTTTTCTATGCGTGCTGCATTCTGTTCATATATAAATACTACTTTTTTCATAAAAGCAAGTATCTGGCTACACATTAATTTATTGGGTTTGCTGGATGTAAGAGAGAGAGAAAATATGTTTATTTTGGGGTATTACCCCATAAAACATAATAAGACACAATTCATAAAATACATCCAATTCATGTAACAAATATATACAATGTGCAAAATATGCGATATACCAACTGGTTTACATGGAGTGCAACTTAAAGTAAAAAAAGGTAGCTCCAACCATTTCCCATAAATCCATATGGAGAATAAAAATTTACTTATGGCAGACACAATGGACCTCATTACAATGTCGATCGGATTGGTCCGTCTGACATCTGGTGCCGCGGTCAACGTCCTGCATTATGATATGTGGCAGTCGGAGGCAGCGGGCGGAGGGACCGACTGAAGTTTCCAACGGGCTCAAGGAGCCTATCCAACCGTCGGTTGGAATGTAATAACCTACAATGGGGTGGTGCGGTCCGACCACCATAGAAAGCTGTCAGAAACAACCTGCGGCCTCTACTATGGGGCAAACATCCATGCACCTTGTGCCAAGCACCACATTGTGCCTGGCGCAAGGTGCATGGATGTTTGTAAACATATCCTTTACCATTGTGGCTTGTGCTGCGGCCCTTTTTTGACTGCAACCACATGCCGCAATGGTAAAGGGTATGTTTCCTAGCACCGTGCTGGCAGTCGCATCGTAATACGGCATCCTTATGGCAGACACAATTAACCTCATTATGATGTTGGTCGGATCGGTCCTTCCGACATCTGGTGCCGCGGTCCGACTGCCACATTATGATATGCGGCAGTCGGAGCCAGCAGACGGACTAAAGATTCCGGCTGAAGTTTCTGACGGGCTCAAGGAGCCTGTCTGACCATCGGTTGGAATGTAATATCCTATAATGGGGCGGCGCGGTCCGACCGCCAAAGAGAGGCTGTCGGAAATGGACTTTGGGGCCCCCTAGTAGGGCCCCCACCCCGCATCCTCTACTATGGGGCCTGGGGGACACCTGTGGTGCCCCCACCAAACATCGATGCACCTTGTGCCAGGCACCACATGGTGCCTGGCACAAGGTGCATGGATGTTTGTAAACATACCCTTTACTATTGTGGCTTGTGCTGTGGCTCTTTTCTGACCGCCAGCACATGCCGCAATGATAATGGGTATGTTTCCGACCACCATGCTGGCAGTCGCATCGTAATACGGCGGGTGGGACCTCCGATTCCTTGTCGTTGGTCCCATTCCCGCTATTATGTTAGTCGGACGCTTGACCGATTGGCATCATAATCAGCCCCAATATCTGTACTTGTGTTGAATCTGAGCATTCGTAGACCTAGCTCGTAGTGTCTTAACCCCAGATTGCAACATAGAGGACGTATCCATTTCCTTCTTGCTGTTAAGTAAATAAGACAAATGTACAAGACATGTTTGATGTTTTCCTTTACATTACCACATGCCTTGCAATACCCATTGCTAGACATTCCATTCTCCCATCTGCAAGTAAAACTATTAAGGAGTAATGTTCCAAATCTAATCTTAATGTATAAAGTTTTATCCCTGTGGGGTACAATTTAGTCTAACTATGTTTCGAAAGATGGGGCTGGTTTGATATCTAAAAATGTATCCAAGAGGCGTCGGATTTTTGCATTCATGTGACACTTTTCCACAACATAGTGCCAGTAGGTCTTTTTTTTATAATATTCTTAGCAGCCTAGTCAATTTGAATGGGGATAGACCACATTCTTTCCAGCCCCAAAATGCAAAACTAGCACTTGACATGGCATAGCCAATGCAGTTTACAATCCTTATCTGTACTTAAGATCTCCTTCAGACCGTATCTGTAAGATTCCTGTAAGGTTCGCTGATGTATTTTGAGTCTTGAACCTGTGTACACTTTGCACCTACCTCCCTCCCCAAGGAGCTTTGGACTGCCTTGGACTGTTCGACCCGTACTACCACTGAGAGTCATGCGCTGAAGTCTATTTTACCTAGTTGCTCCAGACCTATAGTAAGTTGAACAGCAGGAGTGAAAGGCCTCAAACACCATGGGTGGTCCCAATAACCCCTGCTTGCCATGTGGCCCTCTGAAAAGGGGTTCTGACGGTGCGCCAGATCATAACTGTATTAGGTGATTAAAAAATTGCTGCTACAGGCTGCATATGTATTTTGAACCTGATCAAATTTATAGGTAACTTGAATTAGGCATACGTGCATCAGTACGAGTCCATTAATGAAATCAGTGTAACCAGGTAATGCTAATTGGTTAGTACATCCTGTTCTATCAGTTAACAAACCTTTGTAAATTTGGCACAAGAGACCATCATTGCTTCATAATACAAACAGTTAAAATGCCAGTAGAAATTTATCATCATATGTTATTTACCATGGCCAAGTAAAACACAAATGTGTAGCTTAGAACATAAAAAAATCAATTTTTATAAAATAAATAGTTAACAATTCAAAATAATGGATTAGCATACAGTTAACATAATATATTGTTTAAAATAAAAGCTAAAACCTTTTTTATTGATCACATTATATAGACTTAGTACTGGTAATATTGTAATCTATCAGTTAACACAAATTCCACAGAAGACTTTATCCTCAAGCAGTAATACATTACACTCTTATATGAGGCTCATACTGCAAACATTTCTGAAATAATGACACATTTTTTCTTTCAAATCAAAATGACATTAAAACAGCACTCTTTTTAATAAGACTATTGTACTAATCAAATATAATGAAACGGGACCCTGGTCCAATATACTAGTGAATTAGAACCTAAATTTGGTTAGTCTGAAACACAATGCATTACTTTCCCCCTTGAGCATTCAATCTAGACGGACTTCAGGGTACACATACCAGCAAGCTGGAACATCAGTTTCAAATGCAACTTTCTTGTATCTAAAAGTCTTGGTCAAACACAAAATCTGAAATTGATTCTTGGCCTGTTCCATAGAGGTAGCATGCATTAAATTGTACTTCATAAGCTCCACACCGCCCTAAACAGATGTCAAAATAATAGAATCTAAACCATAAGAAATTATGTCACACGTCTGGCTTTAAAAAGTCCTTTATGTATCTTTAGGGTACCCCAATTATCCCAGTACGGAAAACAAAGATGGGTGTGGGTCCCTGTAGAAATAAGGGAGAATGCACCTACTATTAGATAGAACAGCAGCTAAGATACCTCCCTAGCTGTGCGTACAATAAATAACCATGTACAATTCAATGACTCAGTTGTATCAATGGAGAAATCACAGATAGAACTTGAATACCGTTTCATCTGTAATAAATGTGATTAGTAATATAAGCAATTATTCCAGGGTTATGCATATACGTATTATGTACATCAATCTTATTCCAAAACATATTTTTCAAGTATGGAAAGAGGAAAACTGTCACCGGTGAAAAAAATTGAAGTTTTGTGAAGGAATTGAAAAGATTAAAAATCGAATTATACATGCATATATGATAGCATCAAAGAGATGCATCTAAAGTTGAACACCAGTCCATAATCATTCTAATACTCCGGGGATAGGATAACGTTAAACTAGATCAAGATGTTCTTCTCTTTTTTAATGCATCCCTCTTTAAAAGTATCTGTGACATGCCACCACAAGGAATTTCCCACTTGGGGGTTGCCATTTAAGCACAATCCCACAAAAACAGCACCTAACCACTTTTTCAGGTCCAAGTAAGGAACACCAGGCCCCATTATGAGGAGACCCCTTAATCGATGGGGTCGAAACACATTGATAGCTTTGTCCAGGTTGCAGGAACATTTGATAATAACCTCTCAAAGGCGCTCCCCAAGCACACAAAAATATATATCTGGCAGGGCCGGACTGGCTACCGGGCGTTTTGGCATGCTGCCGAGCTGGGGGCTGATTTCGTTGATGGGGACCTGCGTGTGCTGAACGAAATTCGTTTTGCTTTGTTTATTTCGAAGCACACGCAGGTCTCCATCAACGAAATTAGCCCCCACCGCATTGACATCAGCCCCCAGCTCGGCAGCATGCCAAAACGCCCGGTAGCCAGTCCGGCCCTCATATCTGGTGCCTTCGAGGAGTTTTTATTCCCTCACCTGCGAATCTTATAAAAATCAGGGGAACATCTTAAGCCAATCAAACCCTATCCAGTTCCCACAGAATTAATATAACTTGCGTTAAACTTTAGATACGTCTCTTTAATGCTATTATATGTGTAAATAACCAGATTTTCCGTTGCTCTTTATTCCCAGAACAATCTAAATTTTCCTTTCCCTGGTGACAGGTTTAATGTTTTCGTGCTTGAAAAACGTGTTCTGGAATAAGCTTTCTGAGATAATACATAATATATGTATCACCCTGGTATTAATGCCTGCATTGCTGAGTTAAATTATTAGAAACAAAAATATGTTCAAGTTCTGTATGTGATATCTCCGTTGAAACAACTCATACATTCAATTGTACATGATTGTTTATTGTATGTACAGCTAGAGATGTATCTTTGCTGCTGATCTGTCTAATAGTGTACGTGGGCAGTAGCTTTTAAATACTACAGGGGCATGTATGCAGCATTATTTAATGCTGCTTAGCATGTGGGTCCAAACCTAAAATCTTATCTCTGTACACCCGATCGAATTCAATGCAGAAATCTACAAAGTAACAATATCTATATTTCCCTGACTTACTATATTGTCGAGTATCCATAGTGTTGCCATTGGATAGTCACTTTTGCTATGAGTGGATCTAAAGCCTACTTGCTGCCAATATATAAGTTGCTGTTCGTCAAGCCAGGTCTCAATAAGCTGTAAAATATAATTTTTTTAAATGTTGTTCAATATCTAGAAGGACTACTGAACTGTAGTTGTTTAATTCCTCCCTGCGTCCTATTCAGTGAATAGGTACCTATAAAAGGCTTAGGCATCACTCTTCTAGTTAGGATGACATCAAATAACTTTGTTAGCCTCATTGCCCAGAAGGTTAAATTACTTTAAACTACTGCTACCAAAAGGTACTACAGCCCTGGCGTTCTTTGTCTTTGAAATTATTTATCTTTGAAATTATTTTGGTAATTGTGGTATGATATATGGTATGCTCGATCGACCTTACCATGTAATACACTCACAAAACCCTCTTTGGTCCAGTCAGGCTCATTTGTAAAACCTGTAGCTCAATGCTGGGTAGCTGTGGCTTCAAGCAGAAAGGCTTAAACAAAGTAACTAGTGTAAAGCAATTAGAAGCACAAAACAACAAAATAAGAAAGTCGCACAGCACAAAAGAAATACAACACCAATTTATAAAAATAGAATATATTTTTATGAATTTTTAGACACCAGGATGAACAAAATCCACTGGAGGGTTCTGTAGGTATAGATTTTGAGAGAAAACGTAAATCTCAGCTCTTTAGTCCAAAGTGCAAACAAGCACTGGTAACGGTAAAGTTTGTAAACTTTTGAAATGTTTGAAAGAGTTGTGTTCGGCTAGTCCGGCCTGCACTGGGCAACCAGTACTGACAGGGAGAAGGTGATCAATCCACACTCTAGTGACTCTCCCGGGTCCAGCAGACACAGATGCAACTTTTGAGTCTGGAGTGGTGGTCTTCCTGGCTGCACATCGGAGGTTAGTGACGATTCTTTGTGAGTGGCTACTGATTGGCTCGGAAAGGCGAGTTCAGCTTTAATGGCCCTGGTGCTGGAACAGGGGGTCAGCCAACTGAGCCTTGGAGTCATGGCTTTGGTCTGGGGCTGAGGAGCAACATTTCCTTACGCCAGGCATTACAGGCACAGTGCTCTCTTTGCTAGCCCAAAGAGCAACAGTTGCAGTCCAGTGGTTGGAGCAGCTGCTCTTGCCAGGACCAGGGGTCAGCAGGGCAGTCCTTCTTCATTCCTCTTTCCAGTCCAGATATGATCCGAGGTTCGGGGTGCCAGGGGTGCCATATTTATGCCCAGAAAGTGCCCTGTGGGGATAATGTGGTCACTAGCTAATGGGCTACCAGGATCCCTTCCAACCTATGATGACTTCCGGATATGTGTAGCATCTATCAAACCCAGAATGCACTATTCTGCCCACTCTTAAGACGTCTGAACTCTTCCTTGGATGTTAGGAACTTGGTAGCCCACCCAAGAGGTGTGGCTATCTGTGGGCCACACAGCCAAAGAAAATTCGCTTTGGCAACTGGTTTCCCCTCTCTGTTCCCACCACCAGCCCATTTACCTGAACATAGGCCCTACATGAGTGTGATTGTGCCTTTTCTTAAAAGTGACAATAAATCCGACTTGTGCGGGGGCGTGGTCTAGGGCCGGCTAAAATGACCGCATAGAAGAAGAGCTCCACGGCTGCCCTCCCGTCCTCCGTAAAATCCTGCATAATCCGTCTTACCCCTGTAGTGTAGCTCCTATTTCCCTAATAGGCTCTGCGCATTGGAATAATATATCCTATAGGTTTGACATAGGACTAAGGTCAGTATGTCCCTATCGAGTATATTAAACTTAATTACTTGTGCCAGCTAGCTCAGAGGCCACTAGAAACTTCTTGACAACAAGAAGGGAGTAGTTTCTGGCAGCCGCAAAACATGACCACTGTGTTTCCCTTTAGAATCAGAACGTGTCCCAGAGTCGTGGAAACAATAGATAACTATTTCACTCAGCTCAGTCGTGCATGCTTAGTTTTCTCCAAGTTACACAGAAAGAAATAGACGGTCGTTTCAATAAAGGATTTATTGAACAGTCTTGTTTCTGGTGTAAGTAAAATGTGCTGTTACGATCACAAGACAGTATGCGAGATAAATAATGTACAGGGTGAGCAGTAGAAATAAATAATACTGCGATAGCATTATCTTTTAGTACATATGCATTTACATAAATAACACAGACTAAAAATGCGAGTACTCATACGATGCGTTGCTAAGCTAGTTCTACCCTCAATGTACCTAACCTGACCTAGGTGTAGGAAGAGGGAAGAAGTAGGTGAAGTATTCCTTACTACGGTATACTAAGAGTATGGTAAGTCTAGTAAACCTAGTATGCCAAGAGTCCCTCTAGGTTTTAGTCAGCTCCATACCTGAAGAATGAGAGAGGTAGGAATCTCTTTGCCAGACTCGAACTCCAACACCCCGCAAGGGAAGTCAGATCACTGGAAGCTGGAAGCTGGGCTCTCTGCGTGCAGGGAAGGCAGCGTCCTCTCAGTGCGTCAGGCCGGGAAACGGGCTCCTCTGAAGTCGAGGTCTCCTCTGATTTACAGGGGCTAGGGAAGGTATATTTATACCTGAGAGCACCTAAGAATGTTAGTATTGACGTGAGTTGGACAGCGAAAGACGTCATGAATGAACCCCCTAAGGAATAATGGTTCATGCATAATATATGAGTCCTTGAAGAAATCAATAGTCCTGGACTAGGGAAACTCCCACAGCCTAAGGGTCTGTTCTTCATGAACTCGTTGTGACGTTAGGGTGGACGGATGTCAGAGACCATGCCTGTATTTGGAGTGCACGGTTAATGCCTAAATAAGGGCTGGGATTTTATGCCTATATAAGGGCAGGGCGAATTGTGCCTATATAAGGACATGATACTGGAAAGCCCGTTTATGGATACCCTAAGAGGAATGTATCGTGTGTACGATAATACTAAAATGCTAAACATTTAAAATGCTAAACATTAAAATGGAGTACCGCATATTTCTAAAATTTTTCATAAAACCATTTAAAAAAGGCATTTAAAAAACCTATTAGAATCCAAAAGGTACTGTACATTTGAAGCATTGCTTTTCATTACAGGCATAAAGTTCGAATAATAAATGCAATTGGAATGAAATAAGCAGTAATATTTACATGTGAAAGAAAATGAACGATAAGTTATTCAAACATCAAAGTCATTTCATGTCATGAAAATTAATGAACTGTTTTAGACACACAAGATGACTAAGTGTCCGTGGAAGTACCTTGAAGTCTGTAATATAAGGCTAGTTCTACTCTAAGCAGATTTAAGTGCCATTATCGTTCGAAAAATGGGGAAAAAAGTTCCATTTTGGTAGAGTTCCAAGTTGTTTAAAAATGAAGGCCAAATTGTCACTGCATCACTGGAACACTGTATGCCGAATCAGAGTTAGTTCACGGGTCTGGTGTAAACATGAGATCATCTATTTCAATAGACAAAACATCATCCACTGTTGTTGGTGTCAGTTGGAACACCTCGTGTAGTAGATTAATTGCACAGAGATGGGAAGCATTGCTTCCAGCATAGGTTGCCTCAGCAATGTTCACGTCCGTTGTTACCTGTGTGCCTGTAGTTCTTTCTCGTACCTCAGCAGCAGCCGGAAGCGTCTGTGAGATCTCAATGAATGCTGACATCAGGATAGGAAGCCTCTGGAGACAACACAGAGCATGGGCCGTTATTTGGTCCAGCAGAGTATCGACATCCGTTGGCGTTGCTGATGGAAATGTTAGACAGGTGTCCAACACGCATTCTTCACCGCATAGCAGGCATCGTAGAACAGGTAAGATGCAATCTTGCCAGATTGGTCTGAATGACAGGAACCAAGTTGTATTAAGGTCCCATAGACGAGTCATGCCCAAAAGCTTTACTATTTGCTCACGGCACTTTCGTTCAAGGAGAGCTTTCTCCATTTCGCTCGGAGTGATGTCTGCGAATAGGCTGGCCATAGCGCAATAGCAGGAAGAGAAATAGAATTCCGGCAACAAGTGCTAGAATTAATGGTATGCCACCAAACACCGAATGTGCAAAGTTCGGGATGATTCCGAGTATTGCCTGGAAAGGTGCTAACAGACCTGAGCAGATGCTCTTAAATACATGTACAATTCCGGTTGTATCAGACATGTTAAAGATACGTGATATCATTTCCACGAAATGTATAGGGCAGTTTGTACATATTAAAGTCTGTATCTCAGCCGAAGTCCTTGCTACTTGTAGATCATAGGTTTCTTTGGCCGAGGTCAAAGGCACTGTTTGCTGTAAAAGCATGGCTTTCATTCTGCTTAAAGTATCAAATCTTATAAAAGAGACATTCAGCGAAGGCCATAGAGGCGACTCCCTGACTGTGTCTATCGGGGGAAACAATACTTGCATACAGCAAGTGACCCTGGAGTTGACCGTTACTAGATATGGGATGCCTGGCAACATGCCGCAGCAGCTCTGATCATTCAACATGAGGTAACTCCCATTAGAAAGTTGTCCAAACGTTGGATTAATCACAGCAGCTGGAGTACCCTGCTGATGGCAAGACAAATTTTCCACTGAACCATTACAAGCCCCGTGCAAGGAAATGTCTTGACATATAAGTGAACCACTCAGTGCAAGTTTACAGTTTGAACCGCTCAAAAACACTTCACGATCCCCACTCCAACATCTATATGTATACGGTAAATCCCAAGTTGTCTTAATGTATTCCTTACCCAACCTTTCATATTTGCCTGCTTGCATTTGTCTGAGGCAATACTGAAACTGAAAAGTACTCACAGGTAATGTTATTTTGCCATGAATAAGCCATTCTGTAGCTGGTTTTTCTGCCACTGTGAATGGTAATTTTTCCAGTTTTTCAATGCTCAGCACTGTATACTTTGCTCCTCTTTGTGCCAGTTCGATCTGTTTATCAGTGAGATTGTATTCTGCAAACAGAGCCATTGTGTTGATGAAACGCCAAGGCACATAGCCCGCTCGCAAAGATTGCAGCGTCCAGCTTAATAACATAATAGAACGTAATTGAGATTGGCCTTGTTGTAACATCGCCAAATCTTGTTCTAGTATGTCGATAGCAGAGGATACAATGCCATCCAATGAATATATTCTGGAGGACAAAGTTGTTAACCCATTGTCGACCACAGAGAGTGTTTTCTCTAAATTAATACGATCAAGTTCACGTATTCGTTCTGCGGCCTCTATCTGTGATACCTTCCAAGCTTCATTATAAGCAGCATAAATGCCGGCATATATGAAACGTTTTTGACGCGGTTTTCTTGGTCCAAGCAAGAATTCCCTAAGGTCTGCGTCCTTTTTAAGTAAGGTTAAGTGTTGTTTCACATCCTGTAGTGTAGACTTATGCAGCCAATCGAGGCATAATTTACCTACACTGTATGTTGTTACTACCCCCGGATGTTGTCTTTGGACGTATCTTGGGTCTGGCCTATGAATAGTAAAGCCCTGAGTTTTATTCAGGAATCTTTCCTGACAGTTATTCGTGTCTGTGGGCCAGATCAACCATTTTTTCCAAGTAGGATTAGATCTGTTGAGTTGTAGTATATTGTCAACTGTCACCACTGCCTTTGTATTATTTTCACTGGCAGGTGTTGGTACAGAAGGTGTGTTCATTTCTTTTATCTTGGCTAATCCAAGACAAGATGTTTGTTGGATAGTTTCATTCAAAAACATTATTTGTTCTGGGATGATGCAGGCTCTAAACAAAGCTTCTATCCCCTGCACTTGCCAATCTTTAGTACCCCACACAGTTTTTGTGTCAATTGTGTCTTTCCAAAAGTCGAAACCCTGTCTAGACAGTTGGGCATTAAATAATGCAGAATAAATCTGTTTTTTATTTGTTAACATAATTTTCAGTCCTGTCTTGTTTACATTTTTATAGTAAAACATTTCTGGATCTGATGTGTTGTAACTTGAAAAATATGGAAACTTACTAGCAAATGTTTTTGAACTACCTTTAGGTGGTGTAGGACAATGTTCCCATTGGTTAAACATAAACACATTTCTTGGATATGCAGATTTATGCAAATAATGATGACCATAGTGATTAAAACAATACATTTGTTCATAGTCTGATGAACCCTCTAAATATTCATGTTTAGAAAATGCAGCTGATTTTTCTAGGTCAAACATTATGTCGTTTACAGTCTCAAAGTCCCAATCATCTGAATAGGTACTGGACGTAATTAGATCACTTAGTGAAATTTTAAACAAATGTGGAATGTTCAATTGTTCATTCGGGCCGAAGATATCATAATCTGTTTTGTCCCACACTATACCATCCTGTATAGGAACAGCTGTGATGTTCACTGATGATAAGTCTCTTGCTTCACGATGGGAAGATTGTATGAGGTTTCAAAAGTACGTTTACGTCTTTTCCTTCAGTGTTCACATGGATGTATCTGCCACTTATAAGCACGCTTACAGTTGTAACCAAAACTAGCCAGAGCAGGAAAACAAAAAGTCCAGATGTAATCCAGAGTTCAATCCATGGAGAAACCAAATAAGTCTTTTTCAGAAAGTGAAGAAAGTCTTGTACTTGCTGCTTGAATTTCAATGACACTGGCGTCGTTTCAGGTTCACTCGGATCTTCTGAGAACGTATCAAAGTTAATGAAGTAGCCAGAAGCAGTTCTGTCAATTGTTGGAATTGCATCAGGATTTGTAGAAATCACTGGAACCAGTTCATCACTTGTTACGTTGGTGTAGACAGGTGTATTTGGACGAACTGTTACTTGGTTGTCAAGAGGGATGAGTTCCATAGCGTTGTTGCATAGTCCTCCGTCTGTTACAGCTGAATTCTCGATCGTTATCAGTCTTTCAGTCTGAACCTCTTGGATAGTAGCGAGAGGAGTGTGTCTGCTGCTAGGTCGGGGTCCACGAGGCCTACTATTTAGTATTGGCCACATACTGTGGTTTGATCAGGTCGATGGACACAAATCTTTTCTCCTTTCTTCCAGCAAGGGGCGGCAGAAGTACTGTTCTTGTTCTTTGAACTGCTAGGACAGGTACTGGTTGTCTGTAAGAAGGTCCAAATTCCTTCTTGTCCGCAATTTTTCTCTGACTAGATCCCCAACTTTTGGAATCCAGACAGGCCTTGCTGGGACAGCCAGTTGATCCCCAGTGGTGGTTGACTGTAGGAATACGTTGCTTTGTTTCGTTCTTAATTTGTTTAAGTCCTGTAAAACAGCCAAACGATCTTTGATATCAAATGGTTTATTTTCCACCACTGTGCCTACGTGTTCAAGGTCTGGTACCCACATTCTTGTCCCAAATAGGATCTCATATGGAGTGACCCCCCTAGAGAACTTCTTGGCAGGTTGTTCAATGAGCGCTGTACCCCACTAAGGTGTTTGACCCACCCATCACCCGAACCTAATACCCTAGCTGTTATAGACTGCTTTATGTCCCGGTTTTTCCTTTCCACAACCGAATTTCCCTCAGGATGGAATGGAGAGGAGTACCGCAATGCAACGCCCAGACTGGCCATGGCTTCTTTGTAAGCCCTAGAGCTAAACGCAGGACCCTGGTCAGAATGTAGCGTGCCTATTGCGTATGTGCCGATAAAGACTCGCAAATCTATTATAACAGTTCGAGCGTCAGCCGAGCGCTGAGGCCATAACCATAGGAACCTAGAGCATGAATCCACTGCAACCAAGATGTATTTATAGTTACCGTCCCTTTGCAGGGGACCGCAGTGGTCAAGGTAAACACAAGCTAATGGTTTATCTGAAATTAACAGGGGTGTCTGCGCAGGACGTTTCACTGTGGAGACTTTTATCTGTTGGCATATATCACATTCTAAAACATAGTTCTTTGTTTGTTTTCTAATGCTAGGCCACCAATATCTTTGCTTGAGTAAAGATACTGTTGCAGAAACACCTGCATGGGCAGAAGCTATCCCTTCGTGTGCTGCTAGGATTAGTCCTAATCTGCGTTCCTTGTTTGGAATTACCCTATCCCCCACTCCAGGGATTCGAGCAAAAGGAACGTTGTTCGCATCAATTACATAAGAGTACTTGAGTGGAAACTTTTTTGATAACGCTGCACTGCTGCCTTTGCTTGATGCATTGACAGCCAACATTATCTCACCGTCTATTTTTGTTTTTGAACGAGTGATCGCAGCTACGGAAGCCGTTTGCACAGACCCACGTTGGGCGCCATGTAGTGTAGCTCCTATTTCCCTAATAGGCTCTGCGCATTGGAATAATATATCCTATAGGTTTGACATAGGACTAAGGTCAGTCTGTCCCTATCGAGTATATTAAACTTAATTACTTGTGCCAGCTAGCTCAGAGACAACTAGAAACTTCTTGACAACAAGAAGGGAGTAGTTTCTGGCAGCCGCAAAACATGACCACTGTGTTTCCCTTTAGAATCAGAACGTGTCCCAGAGTCGTGGAAACAATAGATAACTATTTCACTCAGCTCAGTCGTGCATGCTTAGTTTTCTCCAAGTTACACAGAAAGAAATAGACGGACGTCTCAATAAAGGATTTATTGAACAGTCTTGTTTCTGGTGTAAGTAAAATGTGCTGTTACGATCACAAGATAGTATGCGAGAGAAATAATGTACAGGGTGAGCAGTAGAAATAAATAATACTGCGATAGCATTATCTTTTAGTACATATGCATTTACATAAATAACACAGACTAAAAATGCAAGTACTCATACGATGCGTTGCTAAGCTAGTTCTACCCCAATGTACCTAACCTGACCTAGGTGTAGGAAGAGGGAAGAAGTAGGTGAAGTATTCCTTACTATGGTATACTAAGAGTATGGTAAGTCTAGTAAACCTAGTATACCAAGAGTCCCTCTAGGTTTTAGTCAGCTCCATACCTGAAGAATGAGAGAGGTAGGAATCTCTTTGCCAGACTTGAACTCCAACACCCCGCAAGGGAAGTCAGATCACTGGAAGCTGGAAGCTGGGCTCTCTGCGTGCAGGGAAGGCAGCGTCCTCTCAGTGCGTCAGGCCGGGAAACGGGCTCCTCTGAAGTCGAGGTCTCCTCTGATTTACAGGGGCTAGGGAAGGTATATTTATACCTGAGAGCACCTAAGAATGTTAGTATTGACGTGAGTTGGACAGCGAAAGACGTCATGAATGAACCCCCTAAGGAATAATGGTTCATGCATAATATATGAGTCCTTGAAGAAATCAATAGTCCTGGACTAGGGAAACTCCAGCAGCCTAAGGGTCTGTTCTTCATGACCTCGTTGTGACGTTAGGGTGGACGGATGTCAGAGACCATGCCTGTATTTGGAGTGCACGGTTAATGCCTAAATAAGGGCTGGGATTTTATGCCTATATAAGGGCAGGGCAAATTGTGCCTATATAAGGACATGATACTGGAAAGCCAGTTTATGGATACCCTAAGAGGAATACAACACCCCGGTGTCTGGGAAACACCAGTGGTGCCCGCATTAACAGAGGCCCGCGACCGGAGCCAGTGGGGAGTTGCGAGTGGCGCTCGAGGGGGCCCGCGGTCGCTGGGGCCTATCGTAGGAGGGCTCGGCTCCACCGCGGCGGCAGGAAGCTGCGGACTCACCTACTTGGCCGGTGCCTGAGGGGAGTCGCCGTGGAAATCCTTGATTGGGCCTGTGACCATAGACCACCCCTGCCGCTGCGGTGAGTGGAGAAAACAGCTGTGTGCTGCTCCCGGAGGCCCACTGACATCGGGGCCTGCCGGGCTGTAAGGCCGCGAGATCCCGACAGAGCAGGGTGTGGCCTCCGTCGGTGAGGTGCCCCCCATGGAGGGAAGACTCTCGTCCTGGAAGCAGGCCCACCTCCCAGCCGCGTTGAGTGAGCGAGAGCGGCAGCATGGGTGGGGCCCCCGGGGAGGAGCCGGACCGCGAGTGCAGAGCGATGACTGCGCCACTCAAGGAGGCACACTAATATTGTGCAGGGCGCCGGGTGGGGCAGGCATTGGGAACAGGTGAGCCCACTGGATGCCAGGACCTGGAGCTGGGGGGCAACACATGGTCCTAGAGCCCGGGTGGAATTGACTAACCGGGAGGCACAGACCCGGTGAAGAACATACACGACGCAGCAAGTAGGAGTGCTTTGCACTGCTGCGAGGAGTCATAACAGTTGGACCTGCTCTGCGGCACTTCCAGGGGTTGTCGGTGGTGCTGCCCCTCGTGACCTCTGGACTGGCGCCAGTGGCGCAAAGGACAAAAGAATAGGAGTGGGAAAGTGAGGTTGGACCAATGAGTGTGGGGACCTTTGTTTTCTCCTCTCCTCCCCCCACGCAGGCTGAAGTAATGCAGCCCAAAGGTGCCCCCCATCTCAGACCAACAAGCTAGACAAGTACGGTGTGCCTTGGGCTACGATGGCTGAGAACGCAATGGTGACCGGAAGCACTCCTGCCCACTCCTAAGATGTCTGAACTCTTCCTTGGATGTTAGGAGCTTGGTAGCCCACCCTGGAGGTGTGGCTACTTGTGGGCCACAAAGCTAAAGAAAAATCGCTTTGGCAACTGGTTTCCCCTCTTTGTTCCCACCGCCAGCCCATGTACCTGAACAAATGCCCTACATGAGTGTGATTGCCATTTTCCCACCAAGGTGACTTCCTCTTTTGAAGCTCCCTTTTGGGTCAACACCCTGTTTGACTTCCTGCAAAGGGGGGATAACACCTACCTCTGTGGCGGCCTCTATTGTTCCTGTGTCTGGGAGTTATTCACACTACTCTCCAGGAGGGCATAACACTCTCTGGTGGCCAGAAACTGTGAAAGGCCACTGAATAAACTGGACAACAGAGTGACAACTTTCTGAAAGTTGCTTTTCTTAAAAGTGACATTAAATTCAACTTGTGCATCAAGTCAGGGGTAATGCCATGATCAATGTGATACCTATTTTAGTAGTGCCATTCAGAAGTTAGAAGGACTGAGATGTCAGCCTGTAACCCTGTATTAGTCAATGGGGCTACTAACCTTTCCACAATAAAAATGACAATAGGAAGATTTACCGTTAGGACCTATTAAAGTATATGCCCCACTTAATAAAATGCAGCTCCCTGCCTTAGAGCTTGAGAGGCCCTCCTTAGGGGAGACTTAAATATGTTGTTGAGGGAAGTGGGGGCTTTGCCATTGGTTTAAATGGCTAACTCGAACAAGCAATTTTAAACTGCTCTTCCAGGCTTCCAGGCTGCAGTGGCAGGCGGGGAGTCATTTTGTACATGTCACATGTAGGGTGGCACAATGAGTGCTGTAGCCCTGGGTGAAGACTCTAACTCACATGCCCTGGATACCTTTTGTACCATATACTAGGGGCTTATAAGTAAGTCAGCTTCTGCCAATTGGGGTAGCCATTTCAACATGCGTTTGTAATGGGTTAGAACACTAGCACTGAAGTCTGGTTAGCAGGCCTCAGTGACCTCTCAGAGTCGAAAACCAGCAGCCGTTAGTCCAAATGGGGGCAAAAAGTGGGGGGAAACATGCAAAAGGCCTGTTTCTTCACACTAACATTACCTTTAGGCCTCCTTGTCAGTTTTTCATGTCTTGCTTGATTCTAATACCTTGAATTGAATGTGCAACCATATTCCAGTATGGTTTAGAATCCTTTATCCTGCAACTTTCAAAGAATCCCTCCATTCCCATTTCTGATAATTAATTTTGGCAACAATATTTACTGCTTCATCGTCTCCTTTAAGTGACCTAAACTGTAAGATGACATTCTGCCTCTGTTTTCTTGACGAATAGATTTGAATAGCATATTTTGGTATGACAGGAGGCGATGTTGCCTAATGGCCAGAGCTGTCGAGTTTGGAATAGGCGAGCCAGGTTCAAATCATGGTGTCAGCTCAAGATCCTATGATTCTGGGCAAATGACTGAAAGCTAGATAACGAGTTTGGTGGTCCTTACAACCGCCAAACCCACGGTGGTCCAACCTCCGAATTACAACTTCAGCGGCTGGACCGCCATGGGACCTCTGCAACCGTCAGGGATCCACAATCCCTGGCGGTGGCGTGATAGTGTGAGGCCACAATATGCTTGGTGCGGCTGCAGCATATTACAAGTTTCCTCACTGCCAGCGGTCTCATGGCAGTGTTCACACCATGAAACTGCTGGTGGTGAGGAAACTAAGTGGGCCCTACAGGGCCACCTGGTGCCTCAGACCATGAGGATGCATGCAGGGGGGCATATGTTGTGACCCCCTGTGTGCATGTACCCCCTTTCCGGCACGACATGGACTGCAGAGTCCATGCTGTGCAGGAAAAGGATTTGGCGTTCCCACTGCGGTGCCTTTTTCAAAGGAGCCGCCATGGGAATGCCAAAGGACCGCCTGCCAGACAACGAGAAAACTTGTAATCTGGCGTGCAGGCAGCAGTAAGATTTGGCAGTGTCCGGGCAGGGCGGTGGTGTGCCGCCCCACTCCCACACCACCAAACTCAGAATCAGGCCCTTAATCTCCCGGTGCCTTATATAAATGACTCTGACCTTGTGTAATGTAATCTGGTGCTCATGCACAGCACGTTGATGACTTTGGGCCTAATTTGTGCTACATAACACTGCAAAAAAATAAAATAAAAACAGGCATTAAAGCAAAGTTGCTTTTTCCTATTTAATCTATTTCTCTTGAAAGATGATTATGTTTTTTGCCGGTTCTGTACAAAATCACAAACCGAAATACAAATGTTGAGCGAATCCTTCAAAATGTTGGCTTCTGAGCAGTTGCCAAGATTTCTTCTCAAGTCGTATCTGGACTTTTAATAGTTGTAAGTTGGATCATGACTCAACCTAATCAATTGATTTTGTCTAATCCTGAAAATGGTCCTCGCAGGATTGCATTCCAGCATTTTCCCTTCTCAAAAAGTAGAACCATACCCTGGTCACTACTAATGTTATGTAGTCAACAAATCTACTAAAAACTCTACATTTGCCACTAAATTGGATAGACCATGTGGGAATTTTATTGAATTAATGCTATTATGGTCAACTCATTAGTGAAATGTAATTGTGTTACTGAGCCTCCACTCGCTATCCTATAAAGAGGACTGAGGTTACCACCGTCCCCATGTGAATTATGTGGCCTTCATATAAAAAATAGAGCATCTCCTGCAAACAAACATTATCAAACTTGACAATAAAACTATCTGGTCCCTGCTCCTCCATATATGTCTTCTCACACCAGCCACATTCTAAGACATCATGGCAAGAGGAGAAAGAGGGGAGCCCTTGCCCTGCATCCACACCACTTTTTCAAAGTGCACCTGTATCTCTGAGTCTTTAAATCATTTTCACTCTGTCTGTATATTTAGTTAAACTGTTTAAGGCTCCAAACCGAAAGCCCGAAGACTTTGGTCACTCATGTTAGATTTCTTATTGGTGCACAGACAATCAGAATAAGATTTCATATGTCTCCACTAAGCTCATGGCTCAATTAAAGGATTGTCTAGATTTTTGCATGACTTTAAGCATGTCTTTGTAGTGTGTAAATGTTACCCTTGAACCTTGATCTTGGAGACCCTGAGGCGCTTCTATAAATTCAACTGTTTCTATCTCTCTCAAGTTTATGTGTGACAGAGAGTAGCACCGGAGCTTAGTCAAGTTGTTATTAAATAATTGTAATCCACTGTGGCCTCCCACCCTTAACCTTTGAACACATGCGCCATGTTCACGCACAGACTCAGAGGTGCTCGAGATGACACAGGAGATACGCGGTGATGTCTTTCCTCCGTGACCTGGATGAGTTGCACTTCAGGAGGAAATGCATCTTGACTTGCAGACTCAGCAGCCTTGAGCGCTCCAGCCAATTTATCTGCCAGGCGGTTCTGCCATAAGCACTGTACCGGCAGTGTATGTTTCATTGTCAATATAAACAGCAGTGTCACCTCGACCCACCATCTGTATAACATGCCTATATTTCAACAGCAGGTCCACAGGAAAACATAACTGTGTAGACAGCAGCATAGCTCTTAGTTCAGCATGTAAACCCTACCTCTGTCAGGTCTTCCTTGGGAGCATTACTGACTAGTTTTCTGTTAATTGAAACCTAGTTCAGACCATGTCTGTGTATGTAACTGATTATTAAGAGGACATATCCTATAAATAAGGATATGGTCTTTTAATAATCAGTTACAAGTAAAATTACTCGATTTTGTTAATTTTTCTTCTTTCTCATTTTCCTCATCTCTTCTCTTCTCTTCTCATTTCTTCTCTTCTTTCTACAATCAACAAAAATATAAAATTTATAAATGCTATATTGTAAGGTACCACAGTTTATATTTTTTCATAATTTGTGTACTGCAGTTTATATTTTTTCATAATTTTCTATAGTGGTGTAGCTCTATTTCATTTTTTGCATTCAATTATATATTATATATTACATTGTTTCTATTGTAACGATGACTAAATATATAGTCATATTTACTATGTACGCTTGTTATTATACATTCAATAAAGCCTTTTCAAACACAAAAAAAAACAGTTTTTCCACACTGCAGCTGGTTGGTAAACGCTGCCATCATCGCCTCGTGGGCATGAGTCGCTCTAGAGCATTCATTTCCAAATCTGTAACTACGGGGCCCAGTGGAATCAGACCATCCTGTAATCCCGCTAAACCACGGGTACTCATAGTACGGCCCGCGGGCCGGCGGCGGACCGGCAAGCCTTCCTTGGCGGCCCGCGGACCTTGCAGATACCTACCTGTGTTTTTTCTTCTTTTTTTTTTTTAAGTGCCAGCAAACACCGCCGGTTGCAGCAGCGCTCTATGGGGGCCGGGCGATTCTTTAAAAAACCATTCACTTGTTAATGAGGCTTTGTTGTATTTCACCTCTTTTTAGCGCCCCTGCATCTCCATGCAGGGGCGCTAAGAAGAGGTGAAATACAACAAAGCCTCATTAACAAGTGAATGGTCTTTTAAAGACCTGAGGCTGTGAAGTACTCGGGTGCGGCTGTGTGTGCGCCCGGGAAGCTGTCTCAGCCCGGGCTGACACACACGCGGGGTGACGTGACAGAGCGAGGGAGACAGACAGACAGACAGAGGAAGGGAGACAGAGAGAGGGAGACAGACAGAGGGAGGGAGACAGAGAGAGGGAGACAGAGGGAGGCAGAGGGAGGCAGAGGGAGGGAGTCAGGGGGAGACAGAGGGAGGGAGAGGGAGACAGACAGAGGGAGACAGACAGAGGGAGACAGAGGGAAGGAGACAGAGAGAGGGAGACAGGGAGAGGGAGACAGAGAGGGGGACAGAGAGAGGGAGACAGAGAGGGGGAGACAGAGGAAGGGAGACAGAGAGGGAGACAGAGGGAGAGAGAGAGAGAGGAAGACAGAGGGAGGGAGACAGAGAGGGAAACAGAGGGAGACAGAGGGAGACAGACAGAGGGAGGGAGACAGACAGAGGGAGACAGACAGAGGGAGACAGAGAGAGAGGGAGACAGAGGGAGACAGAGAGAGAGGGAGACAGAGGGAGACAGAGGGAGGGAGTCAGGGGGAGGGAGAGGCAGACAGACAGAGGGAGACAGACAGAGGGAGACAGACAGAGGGAGACAGACGGAGGGAGATAGAGGGAGGGAGACAGACAGAGGGAGATAGACAGAGGGAGATAGAGGGAGGGAGACAGACAGAGAGGGAGGGAGGGAGACAGACAGAGAGAGAGGGAGGGAGACAGAGCTAGAGGGAGGGAGACAGAGGGAGGGAGACAGAGGGAGGGAGACAGAGAGAGGGAGACAGAGGGAGGGAGACAGAGAGAGGGAGACAGAGAGGGAGACGGAGAGAGGGAGACAGAGAGAGGCAGACAGAGAGGGAGACAGAGAGAGGGAGACAGAGAGGGGGAGACAGAGAGGGGGAGACAGAGGGAGGGAGACAGAGAGGGAGACAGAGGAAGAGAGAGAGAGAGGGAGACAGAGGGAGGGAGACACAGAGAGAGGGAGACAGAGAGAGGGAGACAGAGAGAGGGAGACAGAGAGGGAGACAGAGAGAGGGAGACAGAGAGGGGGAGACAGAGGGAGGGAGACAGAGAGGGAGACAGAGGGAGAGAGAGAGAGAGGGAGACAGAGGGAGGGAGACAGAGAGGGAAACAGAGGGAGACAGAGGGAGACAGACAGAGGGAGACAGAGGGAGGGAGACAGAGGGAGGGAGACAGACAGAGGGAGACAGAGGGAGACAGACATAGGGAGACAGAGAGAGAGGGAGACAGAGGGAGACAGAGAGAGAGGGAGACAGAGGGAGGGAGTCAGGGGGAGGGAGAGGGAGACAGACAGAGGGAGACAGACAGATGGAGACAGACAGAGGGAGACAGACGGAGGGAGATAGAGGGAGGGAGACAGAGGGAGACAGACAGAGGGAGACAGACAGAGGGAGATAGACAGAGGGAGATAGAGGGAGGGAGACAGACAGAGAGAGAGGGAGGGAGACAGAGCTAGAGGGAGGGAGACAGAGAGAGAGGGAGGGAGACAGAGGGAGGGAGACAGACAGAGGGAGGGAGAGAGAGAGGGAGACAGAGAGAGAGGGAGACAGAGAGAGAGGGAGACAGAGGGAGGGAGACAGAGAGAGGGAGACAGAGAGAGGGAGGAGGGCGACAGACAGAGGGAGACAGACAGGGAGGAGGGCGACAGACAGAGGGAGGGAGACAGATAGAGGGAGACAGAGGGAGGGAGGGAGACAGACAGAGGGATACAGAGGGAGGGAGTGAGAGAGAGGGAGGGGGAGAGAGAGGGAGGGAGACAGAGAGAGGGAGGAAGACAGAGAGAGGGAGGGAGACAGAGAGAGGGAGACAGAAAGAGAGAGAGGGAGACAAACAGAGTTAGTGAGACAGAGAGAGGGAGGGAGAGAGAGGGAGGGAGGAGAGGGAGAGAGAGAGAGAGAGGGAGAGAGAGAGAGAGATAGAGAGAGAGAGGGAGGGAGAGAGAGAGAGAGAGGGAGGGAGACGGAGAGAGAGGGAGGGAGACGGAGAGAGAGAGAGGGAGGGAGAGATAGAGAGAGGGAAGGAGACAGAGCGAGAGAGAGAGAGATAGATAGATAGAGAGAGAGAGATGTGTGTATGCCGGGTCTGGTGGCTCAGTGGACGAAGGCGTCCGCTGCAGGGGCCTGTGTTCAACCTCATGGTCATAGTTATTTTTTTGCTCTAGCCCCGCCCTCCCCCACTGACCTTGCCCCCACCGGTGCGGCCCTTGGCCACAAACCACACTGTAAATTTGGCCCCCGAGAGAAAGTTTGTGAGTACCCATGCGCTAAACCTTCCTAAATTTCAGGTACACAATTTGTCAATTGAGATTTTCAGAAATTCTATATGTGAGCACCTTCAGTCTAAAGCATTAGGGGGCAGATTTACAAGCCCCTTTCGACACTTTTGCGCCGCCGTTGCGTCACTTTTGTGAAGCAGCGGCGGCGTAAAAAATGCAGCCAATTTACAACGTGACGCATCTAGGGAGATGCGTCACGTTGTAAAGCCCTACGTCACATTATACCTGCTTCAGGTATAATGTATGCAGGGTGGGCATTCCCACACAGGAAAGCCTCGTAAAAGTGACGCAGTGAAATCTATAAGATTTCACTGCGTCACTTCTAGGACGCCACTACGTCAAAACCTTACGCCTGCTTGAAGCAGGCGTAAGGAGTGACGCAGTGTAGTGGGAATAGGCCTGAAAATGCATTGCTGGAGTTGCGTCGTGCTTGCGACACGACTCCAGCAATGCATGACTTTTGCCCCAACAGATGAGTCAGAATTTCTGACGCATCTGTCAATCCTTGCGCCATGGCGCGCCGTATTGTAAATACGGTGGGGCAGATTTACAAGCCCCTGGCGCCACTTTTGCGTCACTTTTCCCATGTTAAAAATTACGCAAAAGTGGCGCAAGGGGCTTGTAAATCTGCCCCGGTGCATCCATGGTGGCGCAAGGGTTTCTCAGGGTAGCGCAGGGAAAGTGACGCATCTCTACAGATGCGTCACTTTCTTGTAAATCTGCCCCTAGATATTTTTATTTCATTGAATTACAATGCGGGAAGTGACTTCAACCTGATTGGATAAGAGGAGCAGCTGTTGCACTACAATAAAACTAGTCTCTGGTCCTCATACATGTGAAGTTTGTTGCTCTACTTGTACATGTCACGTTGTGGAAGAGGCATGTAGAGGCTGCGGTGGCGAGGCTCTGAAGCACGTGTGGTACCATAATTGCTGGCAGAAGCATCCTCACTTGCTTACTGTTGAACTGGACTTACTGCAGGTTACCACCGTAAATCACTGGCTGCCAGAGCAGTCCCCCAAATATTAGTACAGGAGTGTGTGGAGGGCTTCAGTGCAGTACTGTTGTGGTATTGGTGTTGTCTCACACACACGTGTGATCCCAGACCTGGCATACCAGCAGGAACTTGGTAGTGGTGTCTGAATATCCAGGCTAAAACGCAGAATCATACACAGATACATTTGCATCTTCGACATTTGGGGGGAGAAGATGTTACTCCTAGATTTATTTCCCAACTATTAGATCCATAGGTATTCCCAGAACTAGATGATGTAACTAATAGTGGTAGAATGATAGTTTGTTTTAGGTTAAAGGCTTGTATTGAAGGGTTGGAAATAGGGGTGCCATTGTGAGAAATTATGAATAGCAAATAACATTATTGAAGCCCCCCACTTTCATCCACATATAAAGGTTTGTGTGTTGTATAAAACAATTGAGAAAAACTGGCAGTAGATCTGAGACTTCAGCACGTCACATAAATGGTGTCACTAAATGTTTCAGGCCCTATTCCCAATGAAGTTGTGTAGTAAATTGAATGGTGCTGCTGTGATCTTTGTGTAACATGCAGGTTCTAATACCATTAAGATTGTGTAGTGGGCTAATGTACTCATTGCACACTTTTCGACATGCATAACCTCAAGTCATGCCACTGGAATAATGCAACAGGGGAGGAACAAATTATCTCCTCGGGTTGACTAAATTATTCAGCAATAATAAAATCACATAATGCACCAATTATATAACACCATTTTGAAATTAAAAACAGCTTTGCAGCGGAAGTATAGCACATTTCGGAATTTGTATGTGTGTGTCTCACTAGTAGGTATTTTAGGATTTCAGACATAGGACCTTAAAAAAGAGTTGCAAAATATTTGTTATTCTTCAAAATTTAGGGGCCTTGAATAAATAACAGTTTTTTTCAGAACAGAGTCTCTGATATCAACATAATGCTGTGCTAACAGCACAAAAAAAAACCAAGAAAAAGAAGGAAACATTTTGTTGTCTATCTTGTTAAGTATTTAAGGTTGTGTTTTCTGCTGCAGAAAAAAAAACTTGTCCTAGTCCATCAAATGATGATGTTTACTCGAGGTGACACAATTGCCATCTCCCTTCATGGCTAATTACAGCAATCAAGTGCAGAAGTTGACCAGTTAACTTTTGTAAAGTGTGCGGTGCGTCTTTGTACGTGATGTGCAGCAATTTTCATAACTTTTGATTCATTTGAGCTAAATGCTAAATCTTTATTGTTAAAATCTGCAAAACATGCAGCATCTGATGGATTATCCGGAAAATGCCACAGCTGCCGGGTCACATTTTTAAAGGGCCACTCCCCCAAGGTCACTTTCATGTTGTATGTTTGATATAGTGTGAAGTTAGCTCCACCGAGCAGTCGAGCCCTATACAATGGCTCTTTCTATGCCAGGAAGAACATCTCAAATTTAAAGTGCTGCGCACACAGCAGCATTGTATGCGTGGAGTGCTGTTGAGACCAGATTACGAAAGACAGAGGGGCAGATTTACTAAGGACTTGCTCTGTCCTTGCGTTATACAAGTTGTTGTAAGTCAACACAAGTCCTTAAGTGTGAAATACTAAGCCAAGCAAAGCCACTGTGCGAGGCTTTGTATGGTTAAGAAAATGCAAAGTAACGCAAGACAGTGCGTAACGCTGTCTTGCGTTACTTTGTGCCAGGTAGACGCTACATGGGTGGACCATGGGTGTTCCCATGTATCCACCTATGTATTTTGATGCAAACCCAAATTTACAAAGATTTTTAAACCTGGATTTGTGCCAAAATGGGGCAACTACCAGACAGAGGCGTAATGAGGACAAATATGTTTATTTCCCCTTGCTAATTCCTCTTTCCACATGTGCTACATTCTGCAGCAAACATAAAAAGAGGAATACACCGCTAAAGATTGCTTTGTGCAGGAAGGTGTGCCTTCCTGCACAAAAACAATCCTGCCCGTAAAGCAGACACCCTTGTGCTATGGTGCAAGGGTACTTACATTGGCACTAGACAGCACAAAGTGTGTCAGTGCAAGGAGAACAGAAATGTCCCTTATCTTTGTAAATATCTTTATAAATAAGGAACATTTCTGTCCTCGCCATTTCATGCAATATAGCACAGCACGTTACCTAAAAGAATGGTAAATCTGCCTCAGAATGTATATTTAGACGGTGTATAGCAACAAGGTATTGGGGCATTACAAATCGGCATGCTGTAAAGTTACATTCACCGTGCACATGTTTGTGCATTACACAGATATACAGTTAGATATACAAGGAGGTTCAGTTATTAGCAATTATTTTCCAACAATCACACAATTATTGGTCACACACCAAAACCAGGATTAGAAGAACCCAGGTCTGCAGCTCCCATGGTCAGCTGTTTGTCAAAATGTCAGATAGGAATTTGTTAGCAGTTAAAGGTACCTCTTTCATTGCTCCACTCTCCAAAAATGTCAGGGCTTTCTAATATTCGGCAAAATGGATTTCTAAGGAGGAATAAAAGAAAGAGATACACATCTTGCAAATATGGATCTCAAAACAAGGACCATCTTGCTATCTTGCTAAGGAGGGACAGCTGAGACGTATTTGTGTAGTGCATGTCTGCCATTTGAGTAGCTTCTTAGTAGAGACCTGTAAGAACAATATTGAACTATCCACAACAAAAAACACAAACCAATGAATATCAGCTCTCTGTATGTCATATAAGTGTGTTGTGCTGCTCCAGTGGGCAGCCCCATTTTCTTTCCCCAAAGCAGAAGCGCTATTTAACTGAGATCCATTGAAGCCTTTCTTTACCTCCCTGGCGCAAACTGTAACCATTTGGTATTATTGAACTAAGGTGTGGTGAGCTAAAGTGCTTACAGTGCTGGATCGCTCACAGCAGGGTGGATGTACAATGGCTAATTGTTTCCTGACAACACAAGTACTGACAGCTGCTGTGTTATTAATCTGTCAAGCAACTGTTTTGCGGCTCTTGCAACAAAGAATGCACACCTGAAATAAGCCAGACCTATTGGCTTTGACAGTGCTTGTATGTCATCCTCTTATTCTCTGGCTATTATTTCATTGCATGCATGTGGGAGAGTCTGGTCTGAGGAGCACAGTAAATAATTACATTGATTCATAGATTTTATTGGTCTGTCTTCTAGCCAAATTCACAGGATAAATTTGTGGTTTTAGGTGGCAGGCAGCATCTTGTCTCTGGAAGGAATGTCTTGAACTGAAATATTCACAGAGCGCAGGATACAAACAGTGCAAACACTTTCCCTGGAATGTGTCGAAAAATGTTCTATTTCAGTTAGAGAGTAAACCTATGAGTGGGAGATGAACTGCTTCCAAACAATCAGCTATTTTGACTACAGGCTCAATCCTTTCTTGACACTTCTTGAAGATAGACTGGGGTTGCAGGTGGGGAAAGTTTACTACTAGGTCTGAAGGAAAACTATTTTCAGAAAGTTGCATATGATTTTCAGTTCTTCTATCAAAGCCAGCAGATGTTCATTTTAGGGATGTGCAAAATTGCAAAGTTTAGTTTTACAGAATATTGTAGGCTTTATGATATTCAAGAAGGCTGGGAAGCTTTAAATCAACATATTTGCCAGAAAAAAGCCAACAAGTTTGGGGCCAGATTTATGTACCTCTCAGATAACATGTGTTGTAAATAGAAGTCCATTAGCCGAGGTGTATAAAAGAAGGTAGATTTATTTAAGCTTAGTTCCAGGTTAAGTTCAATAGAAGAAATAAGTAGATGGAAAGTAACCCCACCAGGAGCAGCCTCCCTGCCGCTCAGCCTGCCTGCCACCAACTGACACTCCACACACAAGCCAGGCACATCAAACATTCCATGAGGTCATCAGGCATTCTAACACTCATACTAGCTGAGCAGCAGGGAAGACACAAGTCAATTATAACATATCCCCTTCCTTAGGGAAACAAAATGCAGAAGTGAAGGAAGCAAACACAAACAACAATATATACAATGCATTCTGAAAGAAAAGCATTTACATTGCAAAAGAAATGATTTACAATGCAGTCTCAAAAATAAAGACATTGATATGAACCCCATCCCCCTCCCTTGGGGAAAAAAAAAAACCCACAACACAAGACCGCCCAGAGCGGTGGAACAGAACTGGGGCACACACCGCACCATAACCAACACGTAACAGGGTACACACCACCCTGTGGAACAGCACTGGGACACTCACCGCCCCACAACCTACACGTAACAGGGTACACACCACCCTGTGGAACAGCACTGGGACACTCACCGCCCCACAACCTACACGGGTACACACCACCCTGTGGAACCCTGTGCAAAAGAACTGGAGCACTTAACGCCCCACAACCTACACGTAACAGGGTACACACCACCCTTGAAGACCAGAACTGGGGCACTCACCGCCCCACAACCTACACGGGTACACACACCACCCTGTGGAACCCTGTGGAAAAGAACTGGAGCACTTAACGCCCCACAACCTACACGTAACAGGGTACACACCACCCTGTGGAACAGAACTGGGGCACTCACCGCCCCGCAACCTCAACTTAATAGGGTACTAACCACCCTTGAAAACAGATCTGGGTCACTCAGCTCCCACAGCCATACCAAAGTAATGGGTACTCACCACCCATGAAAACAGAATTGGAGCACTACCAGCCCCACAACCTCACCGTAAAATTCTACACAACACCCTTGAACCAGAACTGAGGCACACACCACCCCACAACCTCAACATAATATTTCACTCACCACCCATTGACAACTGAACTAGGGCACTCACTAGCCCACGGATATTCACCACTCAATGAAACGAGTTACCAGCCCACAACTTAGTAATTGGGTACTCACCACCCAATCAAACCGTACAGTGGCACTAACCACCCAAAACATCCTAACCACCTTAACACAACAGGGTACCACCCCCATTATACGTCATGTCAAGCACAACAATTAAGGAGAAAATGGTAAGCATTAATGAAGAAGTGAAAGTCTCATGCTCCGGTGAGCGGTCTCTCACCCGAAGTTTTCACCTGACTTTAAGCTCTTGTTAATGGCACAGATCTGCTAGAAGAAGATAAGTAGATGGAAAGTAACCCCACCAGGAGCAGCCTCCCTGCCGCTCAGCCTGCCTGCCACCAACTGACACTCCACACACAAGCCAGGCACATCAAACATTCCATGAGGTCATCAGGCATTCTAACACTCATAGTAGCTGAGCAGCAGGGAAGACACAAGTCAATTATAACACATGACAGCACACAAAGTTGTTGTGCTGCGTTGCATGACAGGGAGAGAGCAGGATAACCCCATATCTACAGAGATGTGGCACTCTCCTCCAGAGCTTGCTCGCCAATAGGGGGGACCAGGGGGCTTCCCCAACTTTTTCAATACTTACTAGAGGTATTCCAGCTTTTACATGAAAACAAAGCATCTTATTGATCGTTTATTTTTATGTAAAGATCTGCAACATCATCAGCCGTGGCCCGTGCAGGTAAGAGCAGTGGGCAGTGGGGCCCGGCGGGGGGATTTCAACTGACGATGACAAGGGAAAATGTATTATTTATTTAATTTTCCCTCGTCATCAACCCTCGAAATCCTCCCCACTGGCCCCCACCACTCTTACCTGCAATGGCCGCGGATGAACATCATGTTAGCACCAGATGGGGCTCCTTGGTGCCAATAGGTGTTGTGCACATGCAAGGGCTTTGGCTTTTACAGCCCGACCCCATGCATTCACATTGCATAGCTGACATGCTTCACAAACCTCAGGCTTTGTAGCATGTCAGCTAAGGGAGCTTTGGTGGGGCTTGTCTATTATATGCTCAAATGCCCTATCAGAAGCCAGGTTAGAGAAGGAGGGTCACCTCCAGCCCTATCCTGGCTTCTGATCAGGCAGTAGCTGGAGCAGATGAAATAAAAAAGAAGAAGCTGTGGTGCCAACTTTCAGGTCTTGAAAGCAGGAGGCCTGAATTCGTGATTTTCAGGGCCAGCCAAGCACGAGCTGCAGCTCGGAGCGCATCAGATAAGGTAAGTTTCAATATTAGAATGTGTGGGTTTCTGAATGTGTGCATGCGAGTGTTTAAATGTATACATGTATGTTTTTCTTGCGGGCATGGTGCATGTCTGAGAGTATGCTGAGCGGATTTACAAGTCCGTAGTGTCTCTGTTAATGGAAGAAAAACAAATGTGATGCAGTCAGTGCATTTGTATTTATACACAATTTTAGACGAGCCCTGAATATGTTTGGTTTGTAAATCATACAACAAACCATGTAAATATGATAAAGTGTCCTCCAAATTATAACAATTGAATTTCTTTAACGTATGGAACCTTGGGTATTATTAATGTGTTGCATTATAGCACTGAACTGGGAAATACTTATTAAAAGTGATAGTTTTTAACCATGAACTATTAGTGAACCTTAAGGACAAGACAGTTGTCATGTAAACAAGGAGCCCAATTCACAAAGGCAATCTGAGACAAAAGTCTAACTTTACAACTTTTGTTATTCTCAGAGGTCATTTATGAGTCGTATCTTTATGTCCGCAGTCGGGCCGGAATCTCCGGCTCAAGCCGCACTCTCCGGCTCAGGCCAGAATCTCTCCACACCTGGGCCAGAATATCTGGCTCGGGACAGATGAAGTGTAATCAATGGGCCGGAATGCAATTTTTACAAGAAGGAAATTTTGGAACGTGAGATAAATGGTAGAGGAGGACATGAAAATCTGTTTGGGTAGAGAAAAGGGTGTGGCCAGACACTGCATCACATCCCAGAAAAGTTTGCTCCTGTGCATCACGGTACATGCAGTCCACACTTTGCGCTCTTCTCAGTGTTGACTGTAATGTTACACCAAAGTTTGGTGTAACACTACGGTCAACACCAGGTGTGGTGTAACACTACAGTGTGTCATGTCATTTTAACTCCCTGTATTACATTCAGCTCTTTACCCAGTTTTAAGGAATATTGTAATGACCATTCTTTCACAATCATCTTGGGGAAGTTAAGCTCCAACACACTGACAGGGAGTTTCACTTGCCTATCACACCACAAAAAAGCACTGGACTATTTCATTCAGCACTTTTGGATTTTTAGCAATTGACATTAAAAATATACAGTAAAATATCCTATTTGGCCTTGTTTTTTCAAAATGTTCTTGCCGGTTAGAACCTCCCTGAACCCTCCTTTAGAGTGTCAGCCTTGCTTGCATGCTCCAATTCCAGGTACATATGAACGCCCCACCCACCCCTATCAGTGTTCACCAGCTGCCACTGCTCCCCTCTCCCTAGCATAGGAACACATTCAGGCAGCAGTGTGCCAGGCACATACATTTGGACTTTGGTTCAAGGGTGTTTACATGTGTCTAGCATAGATTTTGTATTTGTCTAAGCATAGTATTTTGTACCGTGCTTAGGCAAGTTGTAACACTTTTCCCAATTTATATGTGTGCTGAACAGGGCAGCATACATGCAAAGTTGGAAAAGATAGGAGAAATAAATGTATTTTTGCCTTTTAATGTCTGCTTTTAAGTGGCATTATTTTTTGGTGCAAAACCCTGTCTACTTTTGTTAGTAGATAGGGTTTTGCATCAAAACCCATGGGTGATTGCATGGGAACGCCCATGTACCACTCATGGGCTGCCCCCTTGACACAGAGTAATGCAAAGCAAAGCTTCACACTTGTTTGTGTTACTTTTTCTTACAAACCAACACAAGTACCGATATGTATTGGTTTGTAAATCCTTAATAGGATTTTGCATTGGGTCTCCATTAAAAAGTACAAACCTAACACAGAACCTTTGTAAATATTGGCCTTAGTGTTTTGCAATAAAACCTCTGCAACGTTTAGCAGGATTTTTTTTTTTTAAAGTCATTTGTGGGAAAATTCTTTCCACCAAAAACTAGTTTTTGCCAGAATATTTGTGATCAGGTGAATTATTGCAAAATTGATGAGGTTCATGAAGATGGTCAACTTTGCAAAACTTCATAATTGAGACTGGAAATGTTTGCACCCCTACTATATTTGAAAGGAACAGAGAAAATCCAGCCCTTTTGCAAATTTTTAAAGGAGCCCTAATAAATGTAATTGTTATTAATTATGATTAATTAATTGTAATTGTTGTTAATGACTGGGTGTTAAAGTAATGTCTCTTACGAGAGTTGATTAACTGCCTAACTTATTGTCCATCATGATTGCTTGTAAATTATGGGCACCAACATTATTTGGTACAATTGCTGTAAAGGGTATGTTTTAAGAATTATCTTGGGTATTGAAATAATTGTGGTGGTGATGTGCCTCCAAAAAGTGGTCAAAATAGAAAATGTGTCTTTAACTAACACTGACCATGCTCCTGCACATATCAAGTCCAGAGTCCAACCAGCGATAACGTGTCGTAGTTCTTATGATGTATCTTTTGTATACCATGAAAAAGAAGTGGGGATTATTTTTTTTATTAGGACAGAAAGCATAAGCCTCCACACTTATTGCCACAGATATTCTGTATATAGCATAATGAGCAGTCGAAACAAATATGCTGTCTGTGGTCGAGTTCTTCCTATGGTAAAGTATAGGAAAAAATGAAAAAGTTAATTAAACTTGAAAACAACTATTGAAAAAATGTATATGTTAAATATTCATGTATTTAGATTTTATATTTTTATTTTAAATGTATAACAAAATAAAAAATCCTACATTAAATTAATTATGAATTAAATATGGAGTTCATTTAAATACAATAAATTAAATTAATATTATTTTTTAAAGATTAAATAAAAAAAACATCCCGCCTAAAGTAAAAACATACATAAATATATGAATTATTAACAACATAGGGCCCGATTACGATGTCATGGCGTTAAGCCTCCGCCCAGCTGTCAGAGGCTTTCCGCCCGACATCGTAGGTTTCTGTCCAACAACCATATTAGGATGACGGTGGTAGAAGTGAAACCTGTGCAGGGGTTCTGATGCGCTTCCAACGGGCTCAAGGTGCCCATCTGAGTGTCGGAAGCCACAGTAATCCCCTAATGATGGCGGAGCCAGGCTCAACTCCACCGTCGGGATTATGATGGCACTTTATGACAGCCTTTGTTTTCAGGTTGGCCTTTCCAACATGGAAAGGATGTTGGAAAGTGTCTTTGGGGCTCCTAGCAGGGCCAACTTCCTCCCTGGCCCTCCACTATGGGGCCACATGGTGCCTGCCACATGGTGTAGAGATGTTTGAAAACATCCATTTCCCAATGGCCGCTTGTACTAAGGGCCTTTTCCTCCTGCTGCACAAGCTGCCATTGGGAAATGGATGTTTCCGACCACCCATAGGGCTGTCACATCCAAATCCAGTGGTCATAATCGCTGACCTATGGTCGGTCGGTTCCGTAATTCGGCCCTAAGTGATGTATAGAATTGATTATTTATAATTTATTTATATTGTTACATTGAAATATACATTAATCTTTCAATTGAAAAAGGTAATTAAACTATATTGAAACAAAATAAGAAATGTCTTAAGATTTTTTAACATTAAATTACATTTATTTATATTTTTAAATAAGTTAATTTAATTTAACATTATTTCCTATTGGGCTTCTATGTTAAGTCCCAATTTCACCTATTAGCTATCGCCTTTTCAATTTAAAATGGGCAGTTTTGCTCCACCACCTTTATTCCTGCAATTTAAAGGCGATCCGCCAATAGATTGGGAACTCTTTTATTCAGTGTTTATTCAGTGTTCTTAGCTTACGTGTCTGTTTTGGAAGGAGATGACTGTTCACCCCAAAGGAAACTTGCCCTTTTAAATCATACTTTGGGCAGGTTGGGATTCAAAGAGTTCAAATCTTTTTCCCCACTTTGGAAAATCTGGGAAAGGAGAGTATTGAGGAGTATGTATCAGCCCGAAGGGCGCTAGCATCATCTTGTGAATTTGAAACTATAACCTATGACCAGGTTTTGAGAGATCAGGTCATGATGAAAACTAAGAGTAAAAAAGTTCAAGAGAAACTTTGGGGAGGAACTGAAATGACGCTCAATGCTACAGTTAGTGTGGCTAAGAGCATTGAGCCTGCGGAGAAGTTTGTACAAGAGATTAGAGGAAGTAGTGGTAATGCTGGTGGGGATTGGAAGAATTCAGAGTTGGTGCAGGAATTAATGGTATTAAAAATGACAAAGAATAAAAATGTGTCTAACAGGAAAAAATTAACAACTCCTTGTTATAAGTGTGGTAGCAATTTTCACCTTGATAATTTAAAAGTCTGTCCAGCCAATGAGAAGTCCTGTAATCGTTGCATGAAAAAATTACATTTTGGAAGGCACTGCAAAAGCAAATCTGAAATGACTGTTAATTGCATTGTGGAAGAGGATGGTGTTGAAGGCCTTAATCCTAATGCAATTCTTTGTGTTAGAGGAGGGAGTGTAAAGAGTTTTACGAATTGTAAGGTTGACATTAATGTAAACATTGTGGAAGTCATGGTGGGTTTGTGTGCTTGGTACAGCATAAATAGTAAGTCCTTAAGGGTAATGAATTGTAAGGATGAAAGTTTGATATCTCCTGATATACACACTGGGGGTTATAAAAGTCACCACATTGAGTTATTTGGTTACTTCTGGGCCAACATACGATTTGGTGATAGAGTAACTCATGGTAAAATCCATGTTGCTGCCAAAGGTGATCCTGTTTTGGGGTGGCCCCATCAACAAAAGTTACATACAAGATGAGACCCCAATGCTGTACTACCAGTTTATGCTCTGTGAAGTGTGAATAATTGACAAGTGGTAAGCAGCCTAAAGAGAGAATTTCCCAAGGTATTTTGTGTCAAGCTAGGAACATTTGTAGGATTTATGCACAAAGTGGTTTTGCTGGACAATGCTGTTCCAATTAGACACAAGGTATGTAATATACACCTTTCGTACAGGACAAAATTGAAAAAGATGTTGAAAGATCTATGTGCCAAACAAGTTATTAAACCTATTGCGTTGTCACTGTGGGTTTCACCAATTGTTATTGCGTTAAAACCTTCAGCGGAGCTCACGTTATGCGTAGACCTTGGAAGTCTAAACAATGAGATATGGATTGATAGACATCCATTACTAAATTTGCACTAATTAGTTGCTATGTTGGCTGTGACCACAGTTTTCTCCACATCAGACATTGCTAGGGCTTATCACAAAGTTGAGTTCGACATGGGACCTCCTCATCTAATGACATTTGTGACCCCAGAAGGCATGTTTCAGTTTTGCTGAATGCCTTTCAGATTGGCCAGTGCGGCTTCTGGATTCCAGCCTTTAATGAAAGAGATGCTGGAAGGTATTGATGGCGCCATCGCATTTCAAGATGCATCTTAGTATATGGTCGAGATGAAGAAGAACATTTATTTCAATTTGAGAATTGTTCTTCATCAACCCGGCCAAAAGTGTTTCACTCTAAAAGAGTCAAAATGCAAATTAAAATTCGAAGAAGTTGAATATTTGGGACACTTTATTACCAAGATTGGTATTAAACTGAAGCAAGGTCATGTAAAATCTGTGGTGGATGCTCTAGTTCCAAAAACAAAAGAAGAATTACTGTCCTTCTTGGGCTTAACAGAATTCTATTCAAGCTTTATTGACAATTACGCTTCAAAGTTAAACCTTTACGAAATGTGTTAAAGAAGAAAAATGAACTTCTGTGGGAGTGGAACAAAATAATTATTTTGCTGATCTCAAAATTGTGTTGGTCAATGTTCCTTTTCTTAAATCCTTCTAGTTGGGCCGAGAGTGTATTGTTGCTGTGGATGCAAGTGGCTGTGGGTTAGGTGCTCCTCTGTTGTAAAGAGATAAATCTAAAGAGTGGATGGCGTCTTACGCCTCAAGAACGTTCAGAGTCTGAAACAAATTATTCAGTGATTGAGAAAGAGTGGCTAGCGTGTTCATGGGCTGCTGATCTTTTCAGGCAGTTTCTGTAAGGCACGTGGCTCACCTGGAGAACGGATCATAAACCTCGAGTTTATGTACTTTCTCCTAGGGTGAAAGGTGTTTGCAGCTAGGCTGGCTTATTTAGTGGCAAAACTTCAATTGTATTAATTCAAAGTTGAGTATGTGCGAGGAAGAATTAATGTGCATGCTGATTTTTTGTTGCAGCTTCCAATAGCATTGGAGTTGGGTGAAGAGGAAGTGGAGGATGATTGTGAGGTGGTGTATACTGTGGATAACATCAATGGTTGGGATCTTTTGGATGGCAAATCTAGGGTGACTTTCACAGAAATGTGGCAAAATCATTTGAAGGGTGATGTCGAAACGGTGTTGGCTTAAGGTTACATGTCCAAAGGGTGGCCTGAAGAGTGGAAGTTGAGTAGAGAGCTAGCTGTGTTTTTCAAAATGAAAGATGAGTTGATATTTGATGGTTTTGTCTGTTTTGAGGAGATAAGGTTGTGCCCCTGTGGGATTGAGGAAGGACATTTTTGCTATGGGACATGAGGCATACATTGGCATGTCAGCTACTAAGAGACATATTTGTGAGTTTTGCTGGTGGCCTGCTATTGACGGTTTGGTGGATGGTTTGGTAAGGAGTTGTAAACTGCTCTTACATTGATAAAACTGTGAAAGCATGTTTTACTGTATGCTCTCCCATTGAGTTTGCTTCCGGGTTGTAGAGGAAGTTAGGTATTCATATTTTAGGTCCTTTTTGTACCATTTCCAAGACAGAAGCCTTTGTCATCTTATTATTTGATTATTTTTCCAAATGGCCTGAAGTTAGGATGACTAGGAGAGGGAACTTGAAGATTGTAATTGAATTTTTGGAGGAAATGTTTTGCAGAGAAGGGTTACAAGAAGAGTTGATTTCAGATAACGGACCCTAATTTGTGAGGAAGAAGTTTGAGGAGTACTTACTGAGGTGTTGTATAAAGCATAAAAAACTGCTAATTATTATCCCCAATTAACGGGCAGGTTGAGAGGTTTAACTGATTTGCTAGAGAATTCATTCTATTGGCAGGCAAGGATGGTTTACCTTGGAGGAAAGCATTGAAGGCCATGTTATTGTCATATTGCACTATGCCTAATTCTGTTACTGGGGTTCCCCATTTGAATTGCTCCATGGAAGGAAGCCTGGAACCAAGTTGGCTCCATGGTGGTTGAGGAGTGTGGTGGAGAAACTGCTACGTTTGTTGATTAGAAGAAAATCGGAGAACGTGTAGAAAGTTATCAAGAACATTTTAGGAAAATAGTGAACAAGAACAGAGGAAAGCCTTCTTGTGTTAAAATTAGCCCAGGTAATTGGGTTTGCATGAGGAAACCCGTGTTGTCTAGCAAGGAGTTAACTAGATGGTCACATCCCATGAAAGTTGTGTAAGTTTATGGTGGATTGGTGAAGGTCAATGGAGGTATGATTTGGAATATGTGCAAAATTTCAGTTTGCAGAAGCCCAGAGTTAGCTGATTTGAGCATGCTCAACCCTCCGAAGAACCTGGAAGAGAGGAATGTGTTTCTTGATGTGCCTATATGTGAGTGCGCACATAATATTGTTGTTAGTGTGCACAATTCTGTTGTTAGTGATGACTGTGAGTGCGCTCCTAGAAGTGGAATCAATTCAGGAAGTGTAGAAGATGGATTAAGAAGGAGTTCACGAACCAAACGGTCACCCGCAAAATTCTTGGAATATGAAAAAGTACTAACAGCATTGGTATAGTTCTGCTAGTATAGTCATTGCATATTCCATGTCCATTGTGTTTCTTTGTATGTTGCAAATTTGGATTGATTAGTGTATATATTTATCATGTTATTATTATTTTTAATTGCCCTTGATTATTTTATTGATTTCTAACTGGAGGTGGTGTGTTGTGTTCCTTTGGTACTTAGAATGTGGGGTTTGGAATGCTGGGGGGAACTGTCTGGCATGACTTTGGGGGCATTCTGGGGAGAACAGTTGGAAGAAGAAAGTCGGCTGTGTTAGAGGTGGTTGCATTGTCTGCTCCTATCAGCACATACAATAAGCGTACCTTTTTATGAATCCGGACAACGTGTTTTCTACATGCACATCATAGAAATGTTCATACCAATGGAGAAATAGTTATCACCATAATCAGGACAGGAATGGTGCAACACATTGCATTTTCCTCTGCTCTGTAGGTAGCAGAGATTCAAAATTGGTAATTTGAGAAATTAAATGAAAGCTCCCCCCACCAGTTTCACCTGTAAGAAGTTTTCCTTACTTTGCCCAGGGCACCTGTGTGCAGCAAATTGTTTTCTTGGCCTCAAGGTTTCCGTTTGCTATGAATCCCAGTGGGGAGACACTGTTTCCACCTCTCATAAGCCAATACTTCTCTCTCATTTCCAGACATCCCTCCTTGGGACTTCATTCGGTGAGTGATAGGAACAATGCAAGAATCAGCACTGGAGGAAGATGGTAAGCCTTAGCCTCATGATTGCCTTGCTGACAGAGCTTAGCTGCAAGATAAACTTTTCTAGTGTTGTGGCTGGCCCTTTCTTTACTTATTTTTTCGTTTACAAAACATTTCCAGCTTTGAGTAGTTTGCCCCAGACTTGCAGTCTTGTTTCAGTCCCAAACTCCTGTTGGCACACAAAAAAGGAAGAAACTGTTCCATTGTATCAGACCTTACGTTTAGGGGTGCTAATTGGGTATGAAAAGCTAGTGAAAGGTTGGAGAATACCCATAAGATTCCATCTTTGTGGGTGCGGTCTAATCTTTCTAGTAGTCACTCTCTGCCACACTTATGCTCTTGCCCATCGCCTAAAGTTGGTACTGTGGGAAGTCTGCTGTTGTAAATTTTCTTTAGTAACTAAGGGCCTCATCTATGGGAATTTGGCATAGGGCTGCGCTGCCCTATGCCAAAGTGAAAGGGCAGGAATACACCACATTTATGGAATACGGTGCATTCCTGTCCTTTCTCCCTGTGCTGGTGCTGTTTCGGTAGCCTAGCAACAATGTAGGCACCCTTGCACCATGGTGCAAGGGTGCTTCTGTTGCATGCAGGATTGTTTTTATGCAGGAAGGTGCACCTTCCTGCCCAGAAACAATCCTAAGAGGCGTTTTTTCTCTTTCTCTGTGTGCTGTCAGCAAACACACAAAGAAGTAAAAACGAGGCGAAATAAAGCAATTTCTCCTCATTATGCCTCACCTCAGGAGGCATAAGGATTTGGCGCTTCCCTAGATGTACATGACTTTGTAAATCTGGGTGTTGCGTGGGAAAACCCACCGCAACGCCCAATCGAATGCCTCCTGAGTGCAGAATAAAGCAATGCATCGATTTGCGCTGTTTTGCCTTACTCATGATTTAGGAGGCCACTCAAAGCCATGTAGGGTGGCTTTGTGTGGCTTCATAAATCTTTATAGGAGTCCTGCTTCACTCATGTACCACTTTACGTGGTGCAAAGGTGACGCAGTTCTCTCATAAATAAACGCCTACGTTTTATCTGCAGGCATATATGTCCGCAGCTCCAGATTCTAAGAATTAGGATCCAAGAATCAAAGCCACAAACATGCTTACCTTTGCGTAGCCAAGCTCACGATGGTTGTGCAAAATATATTGTCAATCCGGGTCTGAGAGTCTCGGGGTAGGGTTGAACTTTGCACTTTTAGATGGAGTCTACCTTCTCATCCACCATTCATAGCGCTGCGTCGTAGGAAATGAAGTAAACGGATTTAGCATCACGTAAGCACGTTACCAATTTGGCTCAACAGTTTTTTAAACAGTTGAAAAAATGCAATCATTTTCAGGACTCAGCTTCGTTAGAGAAGTCTCAGGAGTTGCAGTTGCAGCCCGCAATAACCCTTAAATAAGGCCTCTATCATACTTCTTCTTTTTATTTTAGTGCTATCTCTTGGGATCTACACCTGAACACTTGCATTTGTCTAACAAAACAATTTAGGGCCATATTCTCAAGGAAGTGGCGGAGAGAGGCATTAGCCTTCTTGGCTTAACGCCTCTCTCCGCCACTTCGGAAACGCAAGGCTGCACCCTATTCTCAAGGATATGGTGCAGCCTCGCGTTTCCCCCTGCGATGGCGCTAAGTTTCACAACTTAGCGCCAACGCAGGCACCCTTGCACCAGAGTGCAAGGGTGTCTGCAAGCAGGGAGGTTTGTTTATGTACAAGAAGGTGCCCCTTCCTGCACATAAACAAACCTTAAATGCCAGTTTGTAACTTACATGTGTGCTGCTTCATGCAGCACACATGAAAGTTACAAAACGGCATTTTAAAAAAAGGTTTGTTCATGTACAGGAAGGGACACCTTCCTGTACATAAACAATCCATGGCATTTTGCTTTTTCCATGTGTGCTGCACAAGGCAGCACACATGGAAAAGCAGAAGCGAGGAGAAATAAAGCATTTCTCCTCGTTTCGCCGCTTTAAGACCAGATTTTTCCTGGTCTTAGGTTTGGCGGTATCTCCTATTTACGCTGCCCTTGTGAATAGGAGGTAGCGTCAAACTCAATCGGTGTTGCGGTGGAACACCCACCGCAACACCCACTGCACGCCCCCTTCACGCTAAAAACAGCGTGAAGGGGGCCCTATTCACAAGGCAGCGTTAAGCCACTTAGTGGCTTAACGCTGCCTTGTGAATAGGGCTGAGCCCCTATCGCCACCACAACGTCACTGAAAGTGACGTTGTGGTGACGATGGGGGCTTGAGAATATACCCCTTAGAATCTTGTCATTATGAAGGCATAAGAAGGACAGTTCTTTTATTTTCATGTTTTTATATATAACGCTATTCATAATTAACAACTTTGTAAAGTTGTCGATGAGCTTTAATCATAACCTCTTGATTAACGGGATTCATTTTGGATCTGAATTATTGTTTGTTTAATTTTTTAATGAGGATATTATTTGCCAAATCTAACACAAAAAATAGTCCAAGGAAGAGTAGATTTTATGCAACATATCAAAATGCCTCACGGTCATCGATGCGCGCTTCTGTGACTTCACGTTCAAAGCAATTTGCAAGACCGCATCTCTGATACTGCACCAGAAAACCGCTGATGCTGAGTGTCAAATTAGTGCAGGGAGATAAGCGCCGGGAGCCGTGTTTCCGTGCAATTCATTTGTTTCAGAATAGATTGGATGCATTCTGTCTACATCCTACTCAGCTCTATGCTGCGTCCCTGAGACACCTTCGGATTAAAGAGGACAGTCTTTGAAGCAATGGGTATAAATAGATCACCGACGCGTTATTTTTTAGAAGACTTCTGCTGAACACTGCTCCCTCCATTAGGATCCCAGCTAGTGGCGCTATATCCATCAAGGAGGCACAGCTCTGATAACATAAAGTATGCAGGAATAACTAAAATTAGCCATTGCTGATATTTATAGTCGCCGATTCCCTGCATCTGGTTCATTTTATTTAAGAGCGTCGTCATAATTGTGAAGAGATTGGCTCGTTGGGTAATAAATGGTAAAGAGAATCGGAGTGACATTTTTTGTGACGCATGTGACACAATAATCACTTGTTTTCAATAATGTTTTTAGATGGTGCTAACGCAGTTCTGCTGTTTCTTAGGCTGTGACTATGATTTGGGTTAAAAGCGGAGGTATATACCTCACTCAGGGGCATATTCACAAGCCCCTATCGCCACAGGAACGTCACTTTTAGTGACGTTGTGGTGGCGATAGGGACTTCACCTTATTCACGAGACAGGGTTATGGCTTAACGCTGCCTTGTGAATAAGGCCCCCTTTCATGCTATACTTAGCGTGAAAGGGGAAGGCAATGGGTGTTGCTGTGGGCGTTCCACCGCAACACCCATTGCTTCTGACGCTGCCTCCTATTCACAAGAGCAGCGTAAATAGGAGGCAGCGGCAAAATTAAGACCAGGGAAAACCTGGTCTTAACCTGGCGAAGCGAGGAGAAATGTTTAATTTCTCCTCGTTTTTGCTGTTTTCATGTGTGCTGCGTTGTGCAGCACATATGAAAACAGCAAAAGGCCAATGATTGTGTATGTACAGGAAGGTCCCCCTTCCTGCACATAAACTATAATTTTTTGAAAATGCCGTTTTGCAACTTCTGTGTGTGCTGCATTAAGCTGCACACATAGAAGTCACAAAACGGCATTTCAAGATTGTTTATGTGCAGGAAGGGGGACCTTCCTGTACATACACAATCTTCCCTTGCACGCAGACACCCTTGCACCATGGTGCAAGGCTGCCTGTGTTGGCGCTAAGCTGTTACACTTAGCGCCATCGCAGGGGGAAACGCAATGCTGCACCATATCCTTGTGAATATGGTGCAGCCTTGCGTTCCTGAAGTGGCGAAGTGAGGCGTTAAGCCATGACGGCTAATGCCTCACTTCGCCACTTGCTTGTGAATATGCTCCTCATATCTTTATGTCAGGTTTAGGTGTTTTCCAGATGTGGTAAATATTTCCATTGGAAAGGAGGCAAGACGAATATGTATTTAACACCCCACCTTCAACATGTTATGGCTTTTTTATGTATCTTTCCCTTCTTTAAATTTTGGCAGTTTTGACCTGCTCAAATCTGTCAGGAGAAAACAGTGGGATGCGAGAATTCCTGCACAAACTCCTATTGGCAAAGAGGTCGGAATTCACTCCATCATGAAATTAGGGCCCGAGTGCTGTAAGTAGCATATTCCTTTTACCCAAGATAATGTTTCTGATTTTACTGACCTCAGAAGGGTAGAAGTCTGGGCCATTGTTACTGAAATTCAAACTTGTAGCCTATAGATTGTTGCATATCACAGTTTAACTCTCTGATCTATCCTATAATATACAGTGCATATGATGAATGTGCCCTTACTGCCAATTTAGCAATAACATGTTAACATGTATGTACATGTATATATGTATATATATTTAGAGTTGCTCTACAGCTACATTGAAAGCGGAGTCTTTGACTTCAGATCATTCATTTTTGTTGTGGATCGAATAAAGATTTTGGCAAGAGAGATCTTCTTAGGAGAGGCTCTGAGGTGTCAGATCTGGGTTGAGATATCTATATTACCCATTTCATTAATCTGTCTGCATGTTCAGGCTACAGACTGTACCATCATTGCTTAAAGGAAGGTGGAGTCTACCCGCAAACCATGACCAAATTCCTGCACTTATATCTCTTAAGCGACAAGGGGAAATATAAAGTTATAGCATCTATTTCGAGCAGTGAAAATGAGCAGGGAAAAACACTACTACTCCAAAAACCCACACTAAAGCTGATTTGTTCCTCAACCCCACCAGCATATTTCATGATCAGTAATCTTTCTAGGACTGACATCAATCCGTACATTACTGGGTCTCAGTGGAGACCATAGAGAACTATTACCTTCAATGTAATGGTTTTTCCATTTTCAGTCTACTCAAATCACTATCTTCAGGTCCTGTGCAATGCTGACTGCGTCCCTCATGTAGTATTGCTCAGAACTCTTTCTCACAAAGGTGTTTTATATGAATGTGTTTGCCTGGTGGAAACATTGAAAAACATAGGCTTACCTCCTCAAAAAAACTCACTGGTAAAGTAAATGGTCGATATAGATAACATCTCTCATGGATGGTCCAGGGGGTACTATTACAATTAGAAAGACATCAGAATTATAAGGGAAACTTAAAAAGGAGGAACTTTAGTCTTGATTGGATCTTTTTAGTTTGATTGGCATTCTTTGAGGTTAATGTTATTTTTTTGATTTTAATTCTCATTTGTGACAGTAGTTGTTAGTCATTAGTTTGAAGTTTTCCTTGATCCTGCTCTTTTTATTATGTTGATGGTGACATTTTTTCCTTTGAATGTGTGGTTATCTTTACCATTTGAACTCCTTATCAAGTTTCAAGTTTATTTATTTATGTTTCGAAACTGCAAAGAGACCCACATACACCAAACACATAACCTTACAATCAGTTAAAAAAGTTACAAATTCTCTAAAACATTCAGTTTCCTAGAAATGTATTATAATACAATACATTAAAACAGGAATCCTAGATACACTGTAAAATCAGTACAAATTTAAAAAACACTTTAAAAAGTTACACATTCTATAACACAACTGTTGGAAATGGCCCTTTTTGCAGGGTTATCCCCAAACTTTTGCTTCTTCCTCCTATTTTTCCTGACCTGTGGTTGTTGGCTATAGGACTCTGGGCACTTTACCACTGCTGATCAGTGCTAAAGTGCATATGCTCTCTGTGTAAATTGTTATTGTGATTGGTTATCCATTATTGGAGTATTTGATTTACCAGTAGGTCCCTAGTAAAGTGCACTGAGTATGCCAGGGCTGGTAAATCAAATGCTACTAGTGGGCCTGCAGCACTGATTGTGCCACCCACATGAGTAGCCCTCAAAAGATGTCTCAGGCCTGCCACCACGGTGCCTGTGCGCAGTTTAACTGCCATGTCGACTTGGCAAGTGCACCCACTTGCCAGGCCCTACCCTTCCCTTCTCTTACACATTAGATACCCCTATGGTAGGCCCAAGGTACCCCCCTGGGCAGGGTGCAGTGTATGTGAAAGGTAGGACATGTACTGGTGTGTGTAACATGTCCTGATAGTGAAATACTGCCAATTTCGTTTTTCACTATTAAAAGGCTATCTTGCCCCATAGGACAGAATGGGGAATGCTTTGTAACATTTTACAAACATATCTTCCAATAGGGATAAGATAGAAAGATGGAGTTTGGTATCCCTGAACTCAGGATTTAATAACACATCTTTTAGTAAAGATGGTTTTTAAATTATGTGTTTGAAAATAGCACTTTTAGGAAGTGGCTATTTTCTTGTTTAACCTTCCTGTGTGCCTCTGCCTGTTTGTGGATTGGCTGTCTGGCTTTGGAGTGACAGGGGCTGGGGAGGTGCAGTGGCTCCAGGAGTCTGGATGAGTCAGCACTAGGCTGAATAGGCCTGATCTGCATTTGAAGTGGTGGGAGGAGTAGCACCTGTACCTGAATAGGGCTGTGCCTGCTTTCCACAATGCTGGCTCCGCCCCCCTGTGGTGTGTCTGGAGCCAAGGCTCACACTGACAAAGGATGTTGTTGTGCACTTGCTTAGTGCCCCCCAGAACTGGTTTGAACTGGGCTCAGAGCCCCTTGCACAAAGAGAACAAAGACATTTTGGGGTATAAGTATCAGACCCAAAACCCCAGACTTTAGGACATTCCTGGAATTCAAGAGGAACCTTTGCCCAGGAGAAGAGCTGGAGAGGCTGAGGAGAAGTACTGCCCTTGCTGTGTGTCTGGGGTTGGCCTGCAGTTGCTGTTTCTGCCAAGGAAAGGAGAAGGACTTTTCTGTGTGCTGTGTCCCCTGCTTGAAGGAGATCTCCAAGGGCCTGAAGTGAGCTGGCCTCCTGTTCTGAAGTCTCAGGGACACAAAGACTTCACCCCCAGCCCCCCTGAACTCTGCTGCTGTGAGTTCCGATCTGCCAAGAGGTGCCTGTGCCAGTTTTGGGCCTCCGGAGGTTGTTGCTGCTGTTTGTGAGTTGGAAGAAAGAAGAAACTCAAAGAACTACAGATATCGAAGCATCGAGGGATCGCGGCTGAAGAGGATCGAAGCAGCGCCGCTTCACGCCGCCGCATCGATCGCCGACGCATCCCGGATTTCCACGCATCGTGCCTGTGCGGCAAGTTCGTCCGACGCATCACCTGCGGACCGGAACCGTCTCAAAGAATCGACGCATCGCTTCCCAAACAGACCGGATTCGACGCAGCCCTTTCTCTGCGTTCAGCGGGACTGTCGCATCGCCTCCCCAAGGTCTCAGGAGCGTCGCATCTCTTTGTTTTCCGACTCTGCGGCTGTTTGGCTTTGGAACTTTGATGCATCTACAGGTACTTTAGTGAAAAGTCACGCATCCATAGTTTTCTATGGTACAAGTTCTTGAAACCTTTTGAAAGTCATATTTTTAACTGTGTATGTTGGATTTGTGTCGTTTTGGTCTTGTTTAGTTTAGATAAAGATACTTTATTTTTCTAAACTGGTTTGGTCTCCTTTTGTGGTGTTTTCACTGTGTTACTGTGAGTGTTGGTACAAATACTTTACACATTGCCTTTGGGATAAGCCTGTCTGCTCGTGCCAAGCTACCGAGGGGGTGAGCAGGGGTTATCTAAATTGTGTATCCCCCTTACCCTGACTAGAAGCAAGGGTCCCTATTTGGAAAAAGTACCTACCTCAGCCAACTAGAGACCCCCATTTCTAACAGCAACATATCATTGGGGGAGTCATAAAGCGACTGCAGTGCTTCCGTGGTGGTTTGTACAGATAACTGGGAGCATATAGGCCTCAGCCATTTTTGACTATGTAATAAAAGCGCCGGACAGATAAAGAGGACGTGATTCAAATCTTGAATCCTGTTCTGGCAGAAATTGCAAACAACCGAGATTCCATACCACTTAGCCATAAGGGGATTTAGAGGGAGCATACCTAACCGCCACAGAATCCAGAATTGTCCCGCTCCATGGGACACATTCCATCTTATAAAAGATTGTACTCTGTTCACTGAGATTGACTCTATTATGTTTTGGAATCCCATTTTTTTGAGGCACGCCTTCATATCCAGGTGGAAGCTTAATGCCCACTTGGCCTATTTTAGGCTAGCCTTTAATTGTAACACAGGTAATGTAAGGACTAATTTAGGATCTAATTGTAGCAGATCTACAGTGTATGCAAAATTTCTGTAGACCAATGTCTTTTCCTTTTTGTCTTTTTGTCTACGTGAATTTCTTTCCACATTGGAAACCTTAGTGTCCTCGTCACACCTCTCTAGGCAAGCCACCAAGCAGACCACCCCCTCCAAGTCCTGGACAAGAGCACTTTTTAAAACCATTTCCAACCTTAGTGCTGCCACTGAAATCGCAGAGTTACATGAGGTGATGTTTCTTAACACTTGCCTTCTATTCGATTTAGGAAGCCCCATTTAGCTACATCAGTGGACCCCAATGCACAGAGCAGTGAAACAGGGATTTTCTCTTGGTAGACCTCTAAGAGATAGGGGAAATGACTTCTGCCTTTTGCCCTGTAAAGAGCACCCAAACCTTTGGCCTGAGACTGTGTTCTGCTCATGTTATTCTCACTATGGCCCATTTTGCTCAGGTTGCCTAGATTATCTTCCCCAAAGAGGTATGTGACTTTGCTTCTTCTAACATTTGGGTACCCAGGGGCCAAGAGAAATTAGAGTGTTTGGGTTTCTTCTCATCATGAAAGCACATTATTTTACTTTTAAATATGTTGATCTTCAAGTGATGTGCATCGGCGATTTGTTGCAATGCCTCCAAATGACTATTTAGACCTTTGGGAGTGAGGTCCAAGATTATTATGTCATCTACATATAATAAACAGGCTACTGCTCTTCCACTAATAGTCGGGGATACCCTTACTCTGTTTTAAATGGGCAGTAAGGTCTGAGATGTATAAAGAGAAGAGTAACGGGGCTAAGAGGCACCCTTGTTTTAGGCCATTTTAAGTTGCTATTTTCTTAGAAAGGCCCCTATCGCCACCTAGCAATACACTACACCAGGTTGAAGAGTGGAGTGCGGTTTGTAGATGTAGAAGAGTACCCGGCATACTTAATCCTGAGAGCTTTCTCAACAGCAGTGATCAATCTACTTTATCAAATGATGTGGAGAAGTCTATAAAGGCTGCATAGCTCACCCCCCTCTAACAGTTACATATTTCTCATTGATCAATTATAAGACAGCTATATTATAGGTGGTTCCATGGTTTCTCCTAAATCCCGTTTGCTTAAGTGGTACAATTTTATTGAACTCCTTATCTTTTTTTTAGTTTTTGTCTGTTTTCTTTCAAATTAAGTACTTACTTAAGCTGGTTGTCAACACTGAAGTTACTTGTTATTTATTTCTAACTGTACTGCTTACTGCAATGTTGAGATGTTACTTTGCTAAGCAAGCATTATTACTTCCATAATCAGTTTCTCTAAGTGTTGCCCTGCCTTTTAATCCATGGTACACAAGGTGAACAATGGTCACCCTCATTAAAATCTGTTTGCCTATGAGGACTGGACAATAGATCATCATCCAGCCGAGAAGTTTCTGACGGGCCCATAGTTATATCGAGATAATATTAAGAGTGTGTTTTTGTACAGCATCGTGTGCTGTTCATTTGTTTTTCATTTCTTCATGCTGTGAATAAAATGTTTTACTTTTATGAAAGTCATTGGTACTCATTTCATAACATTCAGGTGGATAAAATGCTGAGTCAGCAATTCTCAATTTAAAATCTGTAACATGCAGTTGAGTATAGATATCAGTCACAAGCCCGCAGCTCATTAACCTGTCCAATTGGCTATCCCCCCTGTTAGGTGCCATTCTTATTCAGAAGTAGTCACTTTGGGTGTGCTCCTTATGGGCATGGTCGCTTGTGCATTTCTCTCTTTGATTTATTTAAAATATGGCCCTTTCACAGCCCTTCAGTAGTTTTTTCCTTGGCCCACTGCCCGACGGCAAATATCTTAATCTGATTTTGTAAATCGTATCTGGCAAGATTTATTTCAGGAACTGATTTGTCAAATATTCCTGCTTAAGAAAATGCTACATAGGATTTTGGAGGCTATGAAGGTAGAAGCATTGATGATAAGTCTTCACTTACCCACTTTCCTATCATGCACGGGACAAGACTAATTTAATTGAAATCAAATGCAGTGAACAGGTGCATTTCAATGTTTCTTACTTACAAATCACAGCACTGCAGTTGTAATTGATTGGATAAACTGAAATGTTTGAGAGAGGCCTTCATATACTGATGTAACGTGTTTAGGTGCAATAGAAAGACTAATAATTCCATGAGTTCATGTGGAATATAAAAATAACAAAATATGGCATTAAACACGGAATAATGAAAAAACGTTAGGTTTTTCCTTCAGCGAATGACATTGAGTTTGTGAGTTGCATTGCCAGAATGCATATGTGACCGCAGTGCACATCCAGTCTCCAGATAGACATATGCAATTATTATAGTTTTGTATTTACCCTGTTTTCTTGGGGAGGCAGCAAGCACCACCAAGGGAAAAAAACTTAAAGCAAACACTGGAACCCCCTGCATCCACATGACAGGGCAATATTTTCTTTTACAAAGGATAAAGTTGCTGTACAGTGTGTTTTCGAAAGCTGTGTAGTTCCTGCGTCGACAGGTAGTGTTTTCTCTCCTTTTATAGATAAGGAGCCACGTCATATAAACTGGGCAAATACTGCTAATTTGCACCACAATATTAATAATCACCATATTAACATTTGTAAGGGGCTTCTAGGTGTTCCATTTAATTGGGTGGAGGTCAGAGATGTTCTGAGTTTAAAAATACATAAATTACATGAAATCCTGCAGCCCCAAAAGAGAGTCCAGCTCTGCAAAAAGCAGAGGCGAAAAATAGTACAGCAGTACAAGTATATTACATGGTGTTAAGGAGCACAACATTGAAAAATCACATTGAGCAGTTTATATTTACCAGCCACAGTAGTAAGTAACTCACCGAGCGAATAACTATAGGCAAGTGCCACGATGAGACTTTCTTCAGCCACCCCCAACACAGAGCCCTTATTTCTTAGTGTACCCCAATATTGATACACCCCAACATGACGACAATATATTACATCAAGGGCCATATCACACAATTTGGCAGGCGCCTGTGAATCTAATTAAGATTAACAGCTCATTAGGCAAATCACTTTCTTCCATGATGGAAGTATGAAATTATTCACTTCTATGTCTATAATTACCTATGCTTCCCACTATAGTTATTACACCACAAAGGGAACATTTTGGTCGCTTTTCACAAAGAACTCCATGGAGTCATTGCTCTCTCCCCCTCCTCCTTTCTGCTCACCTCGACAATCCTAATAAGATTTTTTAATTACAGTTCTTCTTCACTTCCCCCCTCTTTTCTCACTTGTTTGCAAGAACCACGCAGAACACTATGTTACTCTAAAATATATGGTTACATACATACACAAAATAGATAGAGTTTGATCCGAAGCTGAAACTTATGCACACCACATTGGGTTGCCCAAACATTGTTTATCATGTGAAACTGTAAAACAAGACAACAACTGGTCTTCAATTATGCACCTTTTTCTTAACAAATTACAGGCTCAATGTAAGCCGACGTACCTTGCGATAAAGTTATCAGCATGAAGACACGTAAGTAGAGACTTACGAGTCAACTGAGTCACAACAAGGGATCTGTTGATCTCTGAAGTCGGTCCTGAGGAAGTCTTGAACCCTAATGGGCAATAAAGGGCAAAAAATGTTGACCACATATGTGTGATGCTAAGGACAACTTACACGTCCGAACAACATCACCACCTCACCTTTTAATCTTACCCCTATATACTTCACCTATATTAAACATCCATTTTTACATATAAGAGGTAATTTTATGCATCACTACACGGATCCCACCAGTCTTTCCCGCGAAAGGAGGCTGTTCTCACCTAGGGAAGCAAGTACCTAGATGCAAACCCAACGATGATGCCGCCCGATACTACACCATATAGTGATCACTTAACACCACCAGTGGCAACTATTAGTTGAGGCTTTCAGGTTGATAACTGGTACGCCAAGACACCAGTAAGTCACCAAGTTCAATCTCTTTTGATTAAGATGTGGTAAAATCCATTTACAACTGACATGTTTTCTTCATATCAAAAATCAGCAGTCTAACATAAAAAGTCAATTGTCTGTACGCCAGTGCGGTAATGCAAAAAGATGATCCCCCTCCCAGCCCCTGCAGAATGCGATGAGGTGCCCCTGAGTCTCCAGTATCTTACAGATATTAATTGCCCTTCAGCAGGATAGGAGGCTCATCTAAAGTTTTGGGGCCTCATGGAGAGTTGCCCACCTTGCTCCCACCATGCTGCTGGGGCTGCAATGACCTGTGTTATGTGTCTTTTTGATATATACCACTGTTAGAAATAGGGTTCCTGGAAGGGACAGCTCCTCTGTAATGATGGAGGAGAGTCGTCCCTCTGCTCAGAGTCAGTCAGAGAAAAATAAAATGATAATAAAACAATATTATCATTTTATTTTCCACTGACTGACTGAGCCATTGAATCTAGGGCGGGGCTGGGCCGGGCCATGGTAGGGAGGAAGAGTGATGGGCCCTGTAAGTGTGCATGTTGGTTTTGCCGGCCACCTTAGGATGGCCAAACCAACATGTGCACTTACATTTTTCCAACTCAGCTGTGTTGCACAGCCGGGTGGAGAAATGACACTGGCTCCATGTGCGTGAGCGAGCATCAGACCAGCCTGCTCAGGTCAATCCCAGTGCTTCTCTCATGCTTGGTATAGCACGAGAGCAGAGTCTGGATTGGGTGGGAAGCCTGTGCTTTGTGGCCCAGTGGCTGCCGGGAGGAGAGGAGCAGCAAGGCAGCCGGCAGCATCGGTGGCAGAGACAGGTACGTTTTTAAAAAATGATTATTCCTCTAACATCTTCCTACCCCACCACTTTAGATTTGCAGCAGCCGCCACTAGTTCCTGGTTGACTGGGGTGTAAGCCCTGGTCAAGCAGATACCACAATTCTAGTCAGGGTAAGACACCAGCAAACCTCAAATTAACTTGTGCTCACCCCTGGTAGCTTAGCACATAGCATTTAGTCTTAACTTGAAGGCAATTTGTAAAGAATTGTGCAACACTTCGAACTGTAAAACAGTGAAAACACCACACAAAAAGATCCCACACCAGTTTCGAAACATAGACAATATTTTAATAAATAAAACAAGACCAAATTGACAAAAATGCAATAAGTAGAACCGGAGAAGTTGAGTTTAAAGGAGAAAGTGAAAATCGCACCAAAAAGCACTAAGCACCAACAAGGAATATCAAGTTGCACTGGACCTGGACAAAGTCAAAAGTTCAGGCTGAGCAAAAGTACCTTAGTCCAGGCTGCGTCGATGTCGAAGTTCCTGTAGATGGAGAGGCTGCAGAGCGCATAAGGGGGCAATGCATAAATGTCATTCCATACGTCGGCGGTGATGCGCTCATCCTGGTCGCACAATAGCGATGATGCAGTGGCTCCAATGCAATGCGGAGTTTCAGCTACAACGACAATGCTGTAGTCAACGGAGATGTGAGGACTTTACTAGAAGAGCATTGCACAGTGGGGATTCCGAAGGCAGAGCGGTGTCTTTCAGCCATGCAAAGGCAGAGATGCACCAGTTCTGGTCCATACAACAGGAAGGGATGTAGTGGTTCCGATCCGCGCAATGGTGATGATGTGTTGGTGCTGACCACACAGTAGCGGCAGTGCGCTTGTTCCCTCTCCGCAGTGGCAATGAAGTGTTGAGCAAGCACCTTAGGCCCACTGCCAAGGGTCCAGGACTGGGGTGGCACCACTTGGCATCGTAGACTCACAGATAGCAGAATCCGGGTGCAGAAGGAGGATAGTTGGAAGTCTGTTTTAGCCCTGAGACTTCAGATCAAGAGGGAAGCCAACTAGCCCTTGGATTCACTCTGGGTTCTGGGGGTGAAGTGATGCAGGTCCAGTCCTTCCCACCCATACCAGAAAGGCAGCAGGCAGCAGGTCAGTACAGCAAGAAAGCAGTTCCCCAGAATCAGCAGTTTAGCCGAGTGGCAGTCCTTCAGCAGCACAGTAGTCCTTCCTGGCAGAGTTTCCATAGGTCCAGAAGTGTACTGAAATGGTAGGGTGTGAGGTACAGTTCTTATACTTAGTGGTGTCTTTGAAGTGGGGGAAACTTCAAAGAAGGGTATTTGAAGTGCACAGATGTCTGCACTTCCTACCTGGGCTCCAGACTCACTACAGGGTGGTATGCAGCTCTTTGTGTGGGGATAGAGCACAGCCTATTCAGGTGTAAGTGTGAGGCAGTTCCCAACTCCTCCGTCCCATCCTCCCTGGATGGCCCATCAATTCACACCTAAGTTCCCATTGTGTGTGGCTGTCTAGGGGGAATACACAAAGTCCAGCTGTCACCTTTCCCAGACATGTATCAGAGACAGGCTGAAGGCACTCAGGCCTAGGAGCAGAAAAATGCCAACTTTCTAAAAGTTTAAGAGAATAAGGGGGTTGGCCCAATTGATGAATGGCTAGATAGGGCCTAGTCAAAAGTGCACAATGTTAAAGCTTGCCACCACTTTTGATGCTGTTACCTATTTAAACAGACAAAAGACCAAACCTTGATTCATTGGTCCTGGTTAATTATTTAACCTCTTATTTAATTTGTTTCTGTTTTTTCAATGTCATATGTGTCTGAAATTGAGAAAACACTTTTTGTTTCAATACAATACTTTACATTGATTAAACATAAAATAAACAACAGTACATCAAACACATGAAAACAATAATACAACAATCTGAATTGTACACCAGTCAGACTCTTTTTAGAAAATTCATACATGCAGCGATCCTACTACATATAATTTATACAGTCCATTTTGTTAGAATGCTGCCCATTGGGAAAAATAATTTTTAAAGCAAAGCCAGCTAGGGGAGAGTGTAACAAAAATGTCCCTAAAGACTGCTTTTGTTCATGATTTAAAGAATCCTCAATGGTAGAAAGATGCCGACGCGTTTCGAGACCCAGTGGTAATCCTGGGGCTCTCTTCAGGGCTTTGACTTGGTGTAATCTATAAAATAATAATAAAAAAACGGTATTGCTATTTTATAACTAATTCCCCTTTTCGCATTATTCTGTATGTCAGCTTTATAAAACATACTGCACTCTACCTGGTTGGCGCTCTAAGCTTGATTGCTAGGGATCTCTTCGTCACTAATGTGGAGAAGATATGAATTTACAGGCAGTTCTTTAGGATGATATAATACGGAAGGTGCCGTAAATGCATGGAAGTCACACTAATCTTAGCCCAACATAGAGTGTTTTATCGATATCTTACTTCATTGTTAATGGGCGTCGCTGCAGGAGTTTTTTCCATCTCGGTTTTAAGAAGCTGTTCAAGTGGGGTAACTATGTTTCTTCCTATAGATAGAAACACACTGTTTAAAGGAGTTACATTTGTATTCCGCTTTCTGTTTAGTTGAACAATTTAGGTCGCAATGCTTCAGCTTACTTGTAAATCTATGAGGCTTTGGCTCTCATGAACAATTTCCCAAGCGTTCACATTGTAAACTTTCTAAAAGTGGCATTTTTAAAATTGTAATAAAAAATCAGACTTTATCATTAAAGAAGATTTATCATTACAATTCCATAGGTACTAAACATGACAGGTCTACCTCCTCTGAATTAGGAATTACAGCTTATTAAATGTAATATGGAATCCCCAATGTTATCGTATTAGAGGAGTAGGCCTCACAGTAGTGATAAACAAATTTGAGAGCTTTTCACTACCACGACATGTAAAACTTAAAAGTATGTGTCCTGACTTTTACTTACATAGCACCCTGCCCTATGGGCTACCTATGGTGTCCCTTAGGGGTGACTTATATGTAATAAAAGGGGAGTTTAAGACTTGACAAGGGGTGTTAAATGCCAAGTCAACATGGCAGTGTAAACTGCACACACAGGCTCTGCAGTGGCAGGCCTGAGACATGTTTAAAGGGCTACTTAGGTAGGTGGCATAATCAGTGCTGCTGGCACACTAGTAGCATATAATTTACAGGCCCGGGGCACATTTAGTGCATTTTACTAGGGATTTACAGGTAAATTAACTATGCCAGTTGTGGATAATCAAATCAAAACATGTTTAGGGGAGTGAGCACAAGCACTTTAGCACTGGTTAGCAGTCGTAAATTTCACAGAGTCCTAAGGCCAACAAAATGAATTTCAGCAAAAAAGGGAAGAAGGAAGGCAAAAGGTTTTGGGGATGACCCAGGAGGAAGGGATATTTTCCAACAACCATCCTGCGTTTTGTTTAGTTTTTATAATTCTTTGGTGGTTCTCAGCTACTATATACTTAGGGGCATATTTACAAGAAAATGCTGCAATGCGGTGCCGCAAGCAATTTTACAAGAATGCGCTGTATTTACAACAATGTGGCGCAATCCTGTACTCACCCCTGCACCAGCTCAAATAAAACAGCCTGGCGCCAGCGCAGGTACCCTTGCACCATGGTGCAAGAGTGCCTGCGTTGCAGGGATCATTGTTGTTGTGTAGGAATGGACATCTTCCTGCATAAAAACCATCATCAATGGCGTTTTGCTCCTTCTATGTCTGCTGCTAAACCCTTGGGAAGGCGTACGTTTTTGGCGCTGCCTCAGATAAACAGATCCTTGTAAATATGGAGCAGTGTAAAAAAGCTATGGGTGTTGCGTGGGAACACCCACAGCAACACCCATTGCACGCCCCTTTGCCGCAAAAAGCTGTGTCGAGGAGGACCATATTTACTAGGCGGCATTAAGGCACACAAATTGGCGTAGCACCACCTTGTAAATATGGAGCAGGGCACAGCACTACGGCAGCATCGCAAAAAGTGACGCTCCGGAGGCTCAATGCCTTTGTAAATATGCCCCTTATTATTTACTTCCTGTACATGTTGATTTCCAGAGAGTGCCACCATGTTTCTGTTGAATCCTTCACTCAAGGGTGAAGCGACATTTTTTAGTTTGGGCCATGTTTTGCCTTTCTGCTTTGACTACCAACTACTGTAGACTGTGACCAGTGCTTACTAGTAACTTTTATGGAAATTGGCCATATCACATCATAGCGATCATCACGTGTGTTGGTAGTGGCGACGGATTTCATATCTGCTAGCACAAGTCAAGTCAAATACAGGGCAATGCTGTGAAGGTGTCAGTGTAACACTTAAACCAAACATGTAAGTGTTCCATTTCCAGGATTTAGATCATGGCATGAAAATGCTCTCTCCTTACATCTGGACATGAAACAGAAACAAACTGTTTTCAGCACATGTAATAACTCTGCAATGCTGACAGTAAGAACTTAAGCCGTAGTCAGTACAGCCCAGCAACAATAATAGGAAACCACTGTTCAATTCAATTCAATTCAATAATTTTATTTGATTCAGACCTCAGCTGAGGTCAACAAATACAAATACATAAATATGGAACATATTAGATTGTATTTTTTAATAAACAATTTTAACAACTCTTTATAAGTTTAAACAGGTTATAGCAGTTTGTGGGCCGCAAATACATAATACATAAGTTAAAAACTGTTAAATTTGTGCACTTTTTAAAATAGTTTTAAAAACTCTTTAAAAACTGAAACAAGTTATGGCAAACAAATTCATTAGGGAGACTTACACACCGTAATTAGATCTTGAACTAAAATAGCATTGTATCTTAAGCAGATTGGCTTTATGAATCGTCGCCGAGCCTCTACCAAAATCGGGTTAGAACAGATTCATAATATATGAGAAAGATCTTGTGATCCGCCCTTGCACAAATCACAATTACCTGGAGAATTTTCGGGGGAGTTCCATCTGGCGGAATACACTTTTAAAGGGAGAATTCCTAATCGCAGAAGAAGGATACAGCGCCTTATTCTGTGCTCTAACTGGAACTGTGGATAGTGCTAGGGGGTTTTGTATACTATGTCTTCCGCAATTTTTTTTTAATACTTTGATTGAATACAATTCTGTGTTTCCATGCTACATTGCAACACCTCGACATCAAATTAGTACAAGGGTGGTAAACTGCAGGAAAAACTGGTCCATAGTTCCGTTCTTTGCCTCTGAACCTCATGATACATCCCCTTGCCTTTTTTCTACTATTTACAGTGGGACATGCAAGGACACAAGGTAAACAAAGCAATGGCAAAACCAGTAAGCCCGACCCTGGCAAGCTGAAGCAATGGTTATGTTTTGATTTTTTATTGGAAGCATATACCTGAAAAATAAAAGAAAAAAGGAAGCAAGCAGTCTCCTAAACATGGCTGCCATATGCTTGCTATAAACAATTGGCTGCCATATGCTTGCTATAAACAATTTAAAATGAAAATAATTTGTTGATATTGCCATTTTACTAGTTCATTTAATTTTTTTAAAAACAAGCCTTTCGATGAGTTGTTCCATACATTTTATTGTTACTGTTTGCGAAGAAGACAATAAAATCAGTATAATTGCAGGCAGCTACACTTAGACAATGTTTCTTAAACACTTTGCAACTGCAAATATAACAATGCTTCAAAAAATAAACCACCTTCTGAATGGGTACCTAAAGGGCAGGCAATATATACAGCACCTATTCAAAATTAATATAAAAAATACATTAAAAAACACATTTTGAACCAGATTTTTCAATACGGAGAAGGAAACGTTTTAGGTGAGCGCATTCTGTTCAGACTTTATGCAGTCTCCTAAAGTGAAGGGAGGCAATGGACTGACCCATTGCCCTATGCTGTATGCTTTAGTAGGAGGAAGCAAAACGTGAATGACAATTTAACAGACCAATGGATGAGGTCCCCTGACCAAAAGACCCACTATGAATGCTTATTATGATTTTTGTTTGATAACACAATAGTCTGGTGAGACAGGTAAGACTGTCTCAAAGGCCAAACCTAAAGAGTGTTTGCAAAGTTTTCATTACACTTGCAAAGACTCGCATAGTTGCCAATAACTGACTTATCCATAGCTTCCTGAGCTTCCCGCTTTTTCTACACTGACTCCCTAGCACATTTTCTTTCTGCAAACTGACTATATTTCCCTCAGGAATTCCATTTTGCATTGAAAATATGTGTGTCATTCTCCCAGAAACTTTTTTCCTTGCGACTTTGGAGCTGGATAGATATTGGTGTTCTTTTTGTTGCCGCCACAGGTCTACTGAGAAATGAAAGTCCAGATTTTATTGTAAATACTTATTTGCAGAAAGCATTGGCTGTTTGGACAAAATATTGAGTTCAAAGTATCAAGGGACAGAATTATCAGAAGCTATGGGGCCGATTACGATGTCGGTTGGGTAACCCGCTGTAAAACCCTGCACTGTGTGGCAAGCACCATAGGGTGCCTGCCACAGGGCGCAGGGTTTTACACACACACCCATTTCTCTATAGGAGCCTGTATTACGGGTGGTTTGCGGCTGTGACACAAGCTCCCATTGAGAACAGTGGGAATCCAACCGAACAGTGTTCGGTCGCATCGTAATCAGGCGGTCGGAACCGTGACCTCAGGTCGGTCGGTCCCGAGTCCGAGACGGTGTTGGTCGGTGGCAACTCCGACCGACATCGTAATAAGCCCCTAAATATTGTGACACACAAATATCGTGATGCACAAATATTGTTGACAAAAATATAGTTTTTTGAGTTAAGTAATACCATTTTAAATAATATAGATGTTTTACATATGGTTTTCACTGATATAGTGGTAAAAAATATAGTTTTACAATTATTTTAATGTGTTTTAGTTGATGTATTAATGTTATGTGCTATTATTGATTATATAAATATTATTAAATGCCCTTAAAATAAAGCTTGTCATTTTAAGTGATTTAGAATTTTTTATTTAATATTTAATAGTAATTTATAGTGTAGTACTGGGTTGTTGGCTGTGTAGGGGGATAGGGTGGGAAGCTAATTTGGTAATAATTAATTAAGATTTATATATTAAATTATATTTAATAATATGACTGATATTCATATGGAGAGGTGTGGTGCAGCGGCCAAGGCAGCTGACTTCGGAGCACAGGGTTCACGGTTCGATCTCCGGCGGCAGCTCAGCTCAGCACCATGTGACTCTGGGCAATAGCTCACTTAATTTCCACTACGGCCCCCAGTGCCTTGAGACCCGTAAGGGTGAGTAGCTGCGCTATATAAAAACGGACTTACTTACTTTCATTATGTTAATTATGTAATACTGATTTATTTTCATTGTATGTTATTTAAGGGCTGTTAGGTTTGTAGGGGTATAGGGTGGAAAGTTAATTAAGTAATAATTAATAAACAATTACTTGTTAATTATTTAATTGATGTTTAATTATGTAAAATATGGAATAATGATATATTTGACAAATATTTTAGTTGAGGGATGCTAGGTTTATTGGGGTATTGGGTGGGACGGTAATTACGTAATGATTATTTAACTCTTAATTCTTATTTGTAAATTAATTATTTAATTGAATTTTAAATATGTACATTGTGGAATACTTATTTATTTTCCTTTTATTTTTGTTGCGGGATGCCAGGTTTGTATTGGCCTGGGGTGGGAAGTTAATTAAGTAATAACGAATTAACAATTAAAGTAATTGTTAAATAATTATTTAATTTATTTTAAATATGTATGTAATGGAATAGTTATTTTTTTAAAGTTATATTTTAGGTGCAGACTGCTAAGTTTTTAGGGGTACAGGGTTGCAAGTTAATTAATAATTGAATAACAATTATTTACTACTTGATAAATAATGTTTTTAATTGAATAGTAATTGCATAACTTGTTTTGTTTTTTAATATATATATATATATATATATATATATATATAATATATATATATATATATATATATATGTGTGTGTGTGTGTGTATATATATTATCTACTGGCGGTCGCCAGTAGATAGTTATAGTTACAACCTATTATCCATAGGAAATCCGCGACATTCTATTTGAAATAACTCTCTTGCCGGTTGACGTATCTTCGCGAAATTTTCAAACTTTGTGGCCCGCTCCGGTCCGCTCCTACCCTGAAAGTCTCGGGGGATTCGTCAAGCGGGGGCTGAGAAAAAAGGGGGGTCCCAAAACATGTTTTCCCCATGCATTTTTCCATAGGAAACTTTAGACACGGCTACAGCCCGAACTGCTGAACGGAATTACACCAAATTTGGCAAAGAGGTAGTTCTTGGTTCAGAAAGAACCCTTTTTGTTAAATGGTGTAAATCCGTTCAGTAGTTGCTGAGAAAATGAAAAGTAAAAAGTTAGTGATATCTATGGCCGAGTAGGGTCCGCGTACCCTCAGCGCACCCTGCGCGCACCGTCCCGATCACGCGCTGCATGTTAATTGGCTGTCAGCTGGCTGTCAACATTCCGATTCAGGAAATGTTGGCAGCCATTTTGTCCCTCGGTAGAACCGAGGGACAGAAACAAGTGCGCAAAGCGCACAAAGGGGGCAGGGTAGAAACACCCTGACCCCTAGGTTTGCTCAGGGGGTCCCACAAGGACCCCTGGGCAAAAAAAAATATTTTTTTTAAAAAAATCGGCAGGATGCGCTCAGGGTGCCGAAAAAAAATCGAAGCGCGGTCTCCCGCGCTTCGATGTTAATTGGCCCCGGGTGGCCCAAGTCCCGGGGGCATGGTGGGGGATAATTTAATGTGTGGGGGCCTCAAAGGGCCCCCAAGCCCCGGGGACCGCCACCCCCGGGGGCTTTTTAAAAATGGTGCGGGAGGGCTCTGAGCCCTCCCGCAGCCCCGAGGACCACCACCTCCCGGGGCTTTTTTTTTATAGATTATAAAACCTGTGTGGGGGGCTCCAGCCCCCCACACGCCCGGAGACCGCCACCTTCCCGGGGCACTAAACATTTTAATATGGGGGTCCGTTACGGACCCCAGAGCCCCGGGACCACCACCTCCCCGGGGCTGTGTAGTGAATGGGAGGGGGCCGCGCGGCCCCCTCCTGGAGCCCTTGATGGCCCTGGGGACCACCACCCCCAGGGCCGGCTCCTGCAGTGTCCCGGGGTGCCTACCCCGGGACACTGTAGTTGCTATGGCAGGACGGGAGCCTCGCGGCTCCCGTCCTGCCATAGCAAACTGCTTTGGATATTGGAAGAGAGAGCAGGGAAACCTGCTCTCTCTTCCAATATCCAAAGCCGATTGCTTTCCACATGGGGAGCAGCATGTCAGCTGCTCCCCATGTGGAACAGCAATGCCGGCTCCCAAGGGACGTGGGGAGCCAGCAGGACTGTGGGGGATTGGGGACCCCCCACAGTCCCCAACGGAGAGGGCCAGCCCCGGGGGATGGGGTCCCCGGGGCAAGTAGTGGCTCGGGAGGGGGCCACGCGGCCCCCTCCCCAAAAAGAGAAGAAAAAAAAATAAAAAAAATGGAAAGGCCGGCCCCGGGGATGGGGTCCCCGGGGCCTTAAAATGGCCAGAGGAGGGGGCCACGCTGCCCCCTCAAAATAATAAATATAGAGGCCATGCCCGGGGGATGGGGTCCCCGGGGCCAATACAGGCCCAGGGAAGGGGGCCACGCGGCCCCCTTCCCGTTTTTTTTTTTTTGTAATTTAAAAAGGGGTAAGGCCCTGGGGGATGGGGTCCCCAGGTCCCAAAAAGAGAAAAAAGGAAGGGGGGCCACACAGCCCCCTTCAGGGGACAAAAAAAATGATCGGGCCCGCAGGCCCCGCCCCTTCCTTCACCACTCTGCAAACGCGCCCCTGGCGCGTTTGCAGAGGGGAACAATTCCCCTTGAATACTGGGGGTCCCTGAGGGCCAACTAGCCCACCAGGAATCTCCAGTATGCGCCAGGGGGCTGCCTTGCAGAGACGTGTAGAGAGGCCACACCCCTTTTACACCTCTCTGCAATGCAGCTCTGTGGCGCTTTTGGAGGTATATGGTGGGCTAGTTGGACTCCGGGGACCCTCAGGATTCAAGGGGACTTAATCCCCCAACTTAAAATGCGCCACGGGGCGCTTTGCACAGTGGTGAAGGGAGGGGGCGGGGCTTCAGGTGACATGTGTGCAAACAGGCCCCGTGGCGCGTTTTAAGATGGGAATTAAATCCCCTTCAATCCTGAGGGTCCTGGGGCCAACTAGCCCAACAGGTACATCCAGAAAGCGCCACAGAGCTGCGTTGCAGAGAGGTGTAAAAGGGGTGTGGCCTCTCTACACGTCTCTGCAACGCAGCCCCTGGCGCATATTGGAGGTTCCTGGTGGGCTAGTTGGCCCCTAGGGACCCTCAGGATTCAAGGGGACTTAATCCCCCAACTTAAAACGCGCAACGGGCGCGTTTGCACAGATGTCACCTCAGGCCCCGCCCCTCCCTTCACCATTGTGCAAATATTCCTCTAAAATCAGCCGAAATACGAATTCCGATTTACTCACCTGTTATAAGGAGAGACCTCAGTGCTGTATCTTTGAGCCCAGTACTGGTCCTGAAAAGTAATTTTAACCGTACTTACCAGTAACTTCAATTTCCTTCCATAGGCTAACATTGACTGGTTTCACTTGGAAATTCTTCTAAGTGTGGAGTTTTGGAACTTTAAAATATTCCTCTAAAATCAGCCGAAATACAAATTCCGATTTACTCACCTGTTATCAGGAGAGACCTCAGTGCTGCATCTTTCAGCCCAGTACTGATCCTGAAAAGTAATTTTAACCGTACTTACCGGTAACTTGAATTTCCTTCATAGGCTAACATTGACTGGTTTCACTTGGAAATTCTTCTAAGTGTGGAGTTTTGGAACTTTAAAATATTCCTCTAAAATCTGCCGAAATACGAATTCCGATTTACTTACCTGTTATCAGGAGAGACCTCAGTGCTGCATCTTTCAGCCCAGTACTGATCCTCAAAAGTAATTTTAACCGTACTTACCAGTAACTTGAATTTCCTTCCATAGGATATCATTGCCTGCTTTTTGCTGAAAAAGTTTCTAAGTGTTGATTTTTGAAACATACAAATATTCCTCTAAAATCAGCCGACATCCGAATTCTGATTTACTCACCTGTTATCAGGAGAGACCTCAGTGCTGCATCTTTCAGCCCAGTACTGGTCCTGAAAAGTAATTTTAACCGTACTTACCAGTAACTTGAATTTCCTTCCATAGGCTAACATTGACTGGTTTCACTTGGAAATTCTTCTAAGTGTGGAGTTTTGGAACTTTAAAATATTCCTCTAAAATCAGCCGAAATACGAATTCCGATTTACTCACCTGTTATCAGGAGAGACCTCAGTGCTGCATCTTTCAGCCCAGTACTGATCCTGAAAAGTAATTTTAACCGTACTTACCGGTAACTTGAATTTCCTTCATAGGCTAACATTGACTGGTTTCACTTGGAAATTCTTCTAAGTGTGGAGTTTTGGAACTTTAAAATATTCCTCTAAAATCTGCCGAAATACGAATTCCGATTTACTTACCTGTTATCAGGAGAGACCTCAGTGCTGCATCTTTCAGCCCAGTACTGATCCTCAAAAGTAATTTTAACCGTACTTACCAGTAACTTGAATTTCCTTCCATAGGATATCATTGCCTGCTTTTTGCTGAAAAAGTTTCTAAGTGTTGATTTTTGAAACATACAAATATTCCTCTAAAATCAGCCGACATCCGAATTCTGATTTACTCACCTGTTATCAGGAGAGACCTCAGTGCTGCATCTTTCAGCCCAGTACTGGTCCTGAAAAGTAATTTTAACCGTACTTACCAGTAACTTGAATTTCCTTCCATAGGCTAACATTGACTGGTTTCACTTGGAAATTCTTCTAAGTGTGGAGTTTTGGAACTTTAAAATATTCCTCTAAAATCAGCCGAAATACGAATTCCGATTTACTCACCTGTTATCAGGAGAGACCTCAGTGCTGCATCTTTCAGCCCAGTACTGATCCTGAAAAGTAATTTTAACCGTACTTACCGGTAACTTGAATTTCCTTCATAGGCTAACATTGACTGGTTTCACTTGGAAATTCTTCTAAGTGTGGAGTTTTGGAACTTTAAAATATTCCTCTAAAATCTGCCGAAATACGAATTCCGATTTACTTACCTGTTATCAGGAGAGACCTCAGTGCTGCATCTTTCAGCCCAGTACTGATCCTCAAAAGTAATTTTAACCGTACTTACCAGTAACTTGAATTTCCTTCCATAGGATATCATTGCCTGCTTTTTGCTGAAAAAGTTTCTAAGTGTGGAGTTTTGGAACTTTAAAATATTCCTCTAAAATCAGCCGAAATACGAATTCCGATTTACTCACCTGTTATCAGGAGAGACCTCAGTGCTGCATCTTTCAGCCCAGTACTGATCCTCAAAAGTAATTTTAAACGTACTTACCGGTAACTTGAATTTCCTTCATAGGCTAACATTGACTGGTTTTCAGCAAAAAAGTTTCAAAGTGTTGATTTTCAAAAACTACAAATATTCCTTAAAAATCGCCTGTATGACTTAAACGCATTCTTTCAACTGTTTACAGGAGATGCACCAGTGCTGGATCCAGGATCCAACACTGAGTAAGAAAAAGTAACGATAACAGTTTTTACCTGCTAAGTGAATTTCCTTCCATAGGATAACATTGGTGATTCTATGAGAAAAAGTTTCTAAGTGTCAACTTTTAAAATACAATAATATTCCTTAAAAATCACGACTGTAACCAAAACGCTTTTACTCAACTGTTTACAGGAGATGTACCAGGACTGAATCTAGGATCCAGTCCTGTGGTTAGAAAAGTAATCCATAAAGTAACTAATTGCATTTAACTAGAAATTCACATTGAGCTGAATGTTGCATTGTGTTTGAAAATGTGTTGCCCATTGCAACAACTGTAACTACTGTACTTAAAAGTCTATTGCCTATCTGCAAAGTATTTAAACTAAAGTAATTCATTCTGAGAAAGTATTTTTGTAATGTAATGTATAATGTAATTACAATGTAATTTAAAAAATAAAATATGTAAAAAAAATTGTTTCTAAAAATGTAGTAAATCAGTATGAAAAAAATTAATATAACAATTAATACATTTCAAAATTGTCATTTACAAAACCTTTGAAATTCACTAAAAAAACCGTAGGTTTCAGGCACGTTATAGTTAGAAATTAGCATTTAAAAAACCTTTGAAATTCACTGAAAAAATCATAGGTTTCAGACACGTTATAGTTACAAATTAGCATTTAAAAAACCTTTGAAATTCACTGAAAAAACCATAGGTTTCAGACACGTTATAGTTACAAATTAGCATTTAAAAAACCTTTGAAATTCACTGAAAAAACCATAGGTTTTAGGGACAGTTATAGTTACTTGGACATTGCACTCGTACAAAACCCGTGAAATTCCCCCGTTATAGTTAGTTCAGCTAACTATAACTCGCGCCCCGCAATGCACTGCTGATGACGTCACATATTACATCACTCATGACATGGTCAGTGACATCACTGATGACATCACTGATGACATCTCAAATGACATCACTGATGACATCATCCACGTGATAATCTGATGCACCTCCTCACACCCTAATATTACCTTTGATACACCCACTCTAAATTACAGACTGCCATTCGCAAAACCATAGACACTCCAACACCAATAACTACATACCCACTCACTGATTCTTAGGTCTACACACACACATCCACTCACTCACCCGTACAGTCACTCATACTTACGGTCACTCAGTACAGGACTATCATATGCACTCATACTCCTATATAGACTCTCAAACACCGCCACTCATCCATAGAGGTACTCACACACCTAGTCAGTCATGCAAATAATTAAACACACTACCATTTACTCACCTATACAGTTATACACACACCAGCTCACTTACTCATACAAATACTAGCACATTCTTACGCTCTTATACAATCACTGATACAAGCACACACTCATCCATACAGCCACTATCACAATCAGTCACTCTCGCTTATAGCTATTTATATACTCCAACACACATATATACTGCCTTTCACATATGTAGTTACTCACACATGTACCACTGGGACATACATTCACTCACTAACACACTCTTACACACACTTACCCACCCATACAGTCTATCACAGATGCACTCTTGAAACCATCCACCCAGTGAATCACCCACTCACACATCTATGCACAGAGTCGCACACACCCCTCCCACACAAACACTCAGGCACCCATACAGATACTCACACAAGCATTCAATAACTCAAATAGACACTCATGTAGCTATTCACAAACACATGCAGCCACTTACACAGCAACAGACAAACGGATACAGACATTCACCCAGTTTAGTCACTTACCCATGCATTCAGTAAGATACGTTAAATCACTCACTTATACAGTCAGTCACGCACCTACTAAATCATCCATACAGACACTTACACACCCACTCATTCTTCAATACGTCTTTTCCTATATATATTAAAAATATTTAAACTTTAAAGAAACACACAGTCACTGGATGATGTCATCAGTGATGTCATCAGTGATGTCATTTGAGATGTCATCAGTGATGTCATCAGTGATGTCACTGACCATGTCATGAGTGATGTAATATGTGACGTCATCAGAAGTGCATTGCGGGGCGCGAGTTATAGTTAGCTGAACTAACTATAACGGGGAATTTCACGGGTTTTGTACGAGTGCAATGTCCAAGTAACTATAACTGTCCCTAAAACCTATGGTTTTTTCAGTGAATATATATATATATATACTTTAAGTATATATATATATGTATATACCTTATGTTAATATTTTTTATATTAAGAGTTTAATATTTTTTCTAAATTCATGGGGTTACTCATATATGTAATGTGTTTGAAGTGAAGTACTTTCCCTACTCTTGCTTAGACTGCAGTAGGAATAGTAAAATGAACCTCTTTGCGGTTCAATGCTTTCCCAATTGTTGCGCTGTTTGGAGTGGGTATGGTGAACTTCACCCCTCCAAAATCCAATGCGTTCCTTACTGTTGCACAAATTGGTGTGGGAATAGTAAATTTTACCCTTCCAAAGCCTAACACTTCCCCTACTGTTTAGCTGTTTGGAGTGGGAATAGTATATTTTACCCCTCCAAAATCCAGTGCTTTCCATATTGTTGCTCTGATTGGAGTGAGAATAGTACATTTCACCTGTCTGAAATCCAACGCTTTCCCTACTGTTGGACAGACTGGAGTGCGAATAGTACATTTTACCCCTCTAAAGTCCAACACATTCCCTACTGTTGAGCTTGCCAAAGTGGGAATAGAAAACTTTACCCCTCCAAAATCCAGTGCTTTCCCTCCCTACTGTGGCCCTGTTTGGAGTGATAATAGTAAATTTAACCTGTCTGGAGTTCTACTCTTTCCCTATTGTTGTGTTGTGTTGTTTAGAGTGGGAATAGTAAATTTCACCCCTCTGAAGTCCAAAGCTTTACCTGCTGTTCCACAGATTGGAGTGGGAATAGTAAATATTACCCCTCCGAAATCCAAGGCTTTTCCAACTTTTATGCTATTTGGAGTGGGAAGAGTAAATTTAACCCCTCAGAAGTCCAACACTTTCTCTACTGTTGCTTAGACTGGAGTGGAAACAGTAAATGTAACCCTTCTGAAGTCCATTGCTTTCCCTACTGTTGTACTGACTGGAGCAGGAATAGTAAATCTAACTCCTTCGATGTCCAACACTTTCCCTATTATTATTTCTTGTCCAGTTCTTTATTCAGCTCACTAATCTGATTGTGACTTCTATCCAAATCTAATTCAGCATATTTAATCAAAATCTTCATCATTCCTTGGCAAGCTTTGGCAGTAAAATCTGCCCACTTCTCTGGGAGCCCAGGGTGAGGTATTTATAGGTGGATATGGTACAAATTCTCAGTAACCGCGGTAACCGATTGACTTCCACATATATGGATAAGGTGGTCATCTCCCAGCATTTACTGATCAGACAATTTTTGTTTAACAGTTAAAGTACCTATAAGTCATGTGGTTAACTCCTTCCTGTCATCTGTGCTTCCGATATCTCCTGTCTCATTATACATCCGATTCACGGCTTCCAAACATGCATTGTCATCTATAGCCATATAGCACAGTTACAGAGATACTTTGATGGCGGACTGTTGTTTCTGCACCTCACATCAGTTTCAATTATATCAAGTCCCTTACGCAACAAGCCCTTGCACCAGCCGTCAGGTGATGCCTCTGTGAGTCAGATCCTATGCAAAATGGAGGGGTTGGGCGTGCCTCAGGTGATGAAGTCCAGGAAGCCAGTATTTTAGTTTTTCAAATGAATCTTTATTTTCAATAAGTTAATTCTCACAGAATAGGTGATTATACGGTCAGCCAACGCGTTTCGTTCTCATGGAGAGAACTTCGTCAGGGCTCAGTAGGTGAGTATCTTTCCTTAGGAATTAAAAGAAGACGTTGAAAATGATCGCACTCCACAGGTGTAATGGGTGCAATGTAGCCTAGGTCCAATGTGACCTTTCGTGTCGAAATACAAAAAGCGATCCTTCAGTCAAGTCGATGTTCCAGGCTATTCCTCTGGAAACAAATGGGGTATCGCAGGGCCTCAATTGGCCTCAGTTTTGTATCTTTGATTCCAGAATCTCCTGCCAGAATGAGCAAGCCTGAGAACGAAACGTTGAAAATAAAGATTCATTTGAAAAACTAAAATATAGCACAGTTGTTTACACTGTTGTTTACAACTGTCCGTTGCCTCATCTTACTGCCTCCATACACGCCAATGCGAGAGGTGCAGAACACTGCCTGGTGTTTGCGAAGACAGTCTGAATCAGCAGGTTAACAAAAACCTGTCTTCTCTGACACTGAACCAAAAGGCCTCAATATCCAAACACGTTCATACTCTTGTGTTCTAGTGGTGCTGCGACCATATCGGAAAATGCTCCTCGGGTCCTCGCAGCAATATGGTCATGTCCATCTTTCGTGTGGGTGCTCGTTGCAGGCGTGAGTCCCCGCAGAATATCTTTCACCAAGATGGACTCTCCAATAAATTTATATAATAATACAAAATAAAACTACATAAAATCATGATAAAAATAAATATTATGATAAAAAAAAAAGAATGAATAATAATAATAATTAATACATTTAAATTATGAAAAATTGTATCATGTAATATAAAAATGTTTTATTAATCATGTTTATTTTCATATATTTCCATAGTAATAAATGTAAAATATAATTAAAGGAATGTAATATAAATACATATTTTTATTAATTATGTTTCACTATATAGATTTTATCAATAAAAACACATATATATATATGTGTGTTTGTGTGTTTATATAATTATATATTTACATATAGCATTAAAAATGTGTGGAATATATTTAATTTACATTATATTAATTTTATATATTAAAATATTTATCATTTACCATCCCAAGCTCTATTTATATTAAAAAATCGATATGCTTGTCTATTTGAGGCGATATTAGTGGCAACTATATTTTTGTCTGATATTTTTGTACTTACCATTATAAGTATAGGAGCAAGATATTGTGGTAAATGATATTTTTGACAGTATATTTTTGTCAACGATATTGTTTACCACGATATTGTGACATTGAACCAAGCATTGTGAACTATGCTCACTAATTGTATTGTATTTCTAGGAATGGCAGGAAATTCACAAGAAAAACAATTCTCATGACCCTATTAAAATGACACAGTTGTGCCTTCAATGTATTTATTAGCAGCTGATACTTCAATAGAACTTTTGAAATAATGGTAAGTTCTTAATGTAACGACTTCATAGCTGCTGAGTCATTGACATTAAGGTACCTATAAATAGTTGGTTTCTGTGGCTAAAATAAAAACTGTGCAATTATTCTTAGAAAGTCAAACCGTTTCAGAGGTTTCTTCTGATGTCTCACTTGGGACTTCTTGCATTCTTTGTATGTTCATCTTCAAAATCTTTATCAACTTAACCAGCTTTAGGGTGCTTTCAAACGCTGCATTTTCATTTTCTCTCACAGCAATTAAATTCTCCTGTTAAACAGAACATTTTTTTCAAGGACTTAAGTAAAACTGAAAGTGTCAGAGTGGATTTGGGGAGCCCCGAGGCAAAATATAGCAGTGGTCCCCAAAGGCTAAATGGATGGATACATCAATAGTAAAGCTGTAGGGCTGAGAGAAGGTGCCAGAAGGCCATAGTAATGCCCCCACTGTCCTTGAATGATAGTCACATTGTTAAGTCTGACAAAGTTTAGCTATATGTGTATATGTGTATATTCATGTTAGTTTATCTTAGGCGTTGTCTGCTTGGAATTTATGTTCATTTTCTGTTTTCGCTAATAAAACTATTTTGGACATCATTTTTTTAAAATGTAATATTAGTTTTCATTCTAGAAACAACCATCTTACTACCTCACAACTGAAAAATGTTGGTGGATATAGTAAAGTGGTAGTCGGGAAGTGAGGTAATAGGCCAACTGTCATCAAGCTATGGAAAGTTAGATTTTTTTGTGCTAGTGTTAAAAGCAGGACGTGTGTGACAGGGTGTGTTGTGCATTCAAAGTTACAGTTTTGGTGGGTCCCCCAAAAGTGAACTCTCTCTGTTTGGCAATTGTTGTTGCTGTTTCTATTTGTCCCTGCCTCCGCTCTCTGGAAAATCTGAGTTTTTGTTTACCTCTCTGTTGGTTTTTGTAGGCCAGAGGTATTTAAGAATAAAAAAGAATGATGCCTACTTTAGAGTCTAGAGACGAGATCTAATCTGCCCTGCAGAATTCTTCAACCTTGCATCTAAAATGAAGATAAGCCTAAAAGAAGAAGTTTTTTCCAACTGTCCTTGTAGTCTCTCTTTTTAACGAAACTGAACTTTGTCAGTTTTGACAAGCACCAATATCATTGCAAGTTGAATATCATACCTTACCTCAAAAGAACTTACGATTTACAGCCTGGTAGGTGAGAATGTGATAACTTATATAAAGATGGGAAGGACAAGAGGTATTTACAGAGGAGAGTTCATCCTCCTTATATGCGAGTACATCAAAAACTGGAGCCCTACTCATACATGTGGGCCAATTCTCCTATTCGGAAAAAAGCATAAGACTTTTTGTTGTATAACCCTCACCCCCCACGGTTACCCCTTGGTGGCATGCTTCATCATTGTGTTCTTCCCATTCCGCTGCAGAACAGGATGTGCTGCTACCTGTGACTTACACAGCAGCACTGTATAGTCTGCACAAAATGATGGGGAATAGGAGTTGGAGGGGTTCTTTAGTGGTTAAAAATGGCTGTCTGGTAAGAAAACTTATTTTTATTCCATCCTCCAGATGATATGATTAAAACGGGGAAGAAATGTAGAAAGTGTGTTTAGATTTAATGATCCTACTTTCTAAATGGTCTACATGTTTCAAGCCACCCTTCCCTGTGGCTTTCGTCAATACCAAGGAATACACTCCTTGAGACCTTTCCTAGTCGAAACTTTTCAGAAAATGCAAAGTGTTATGACTTAACACACTCTGGGGCAGATTTACAAGCCCCTTGCGTGACTTTTGCACTGCAGTTGAGTCACTTTTTTGACGCAACAGCGGCGCAAACAATGCGGCCTATTTACAACGTGGCGCATCTAGGGAGATGCGTCACGTTGTAAAGCCCTGTGTCACATTATACCTGCGTCAGGTATAATGTATGCAGGGTGGGCGTTCCCACGCAGGAAGGCCTCATAAAAGTGACTCCGTGAAATCTACAAGATTTCACTGCGTCACTTCTAGGACGCCACTGCGTCAAAACCTTAGGCCTGCTTGAAGCAGGCATAAGGAGTGACGCAATGTAGTGGGAATAGGCCTCAAAAAGCATTGCTGGAGTTGCGTCGTGCTTGCGACACAACTCCAGCACTGCGTGACTTTTGCCCCAACAGATGCGTCAGAATTTCTGACGCATCTGTCAATCCTTGCGCCATGGTGCGCCGTATTGTAAATACGGTGCATCCATGGTGGCGCAAGGGTTTCTCAGTGTGGCGCAGGGAAAGTGACGCATCTCTACAGATGCGTCACTTTCTTGTAAATCTGCCCCTTTGCATCTGCTTTTAAAAAATTGCTTCTCCTATTATATGATACAATCTGTTAGAGTATGGCTTTCTCATTTTGAATGAGCATGGCATTAAAATATTTACTGAATCCTTCTGATGAACAAAAGATAAAGAATGAACTACCCAATTCGAAAAAGAAACAAGATTGCTATGCTTCTAGCTTTGCTCATGGAACAATAGCCCTTCTCTACTGGAAATCTGAGTGGCAGCAGCATTTTAACTTCATGGAGTAGTAAGTGCAGGCTCTCAGTCGCTTCATGCAGAAAAAACGTTAACAGCTTTCTGCCAACCCCACAAAATTATATAACAAAGGTGAACTGTGATGCCCAAGGACCTTAGATATGCTTTAAAATAAATATGAAAAAGTAAATGACTTCCGCTGCTCATCAGTGAGTGAAAGTGAGTGAGTGAGTGAGTTATAAAGTGCAGATGTATGACTAGAACATCATGATGCTGTCATTATTACCTCCCGCAGATGCTGAGTAACTAATGGTGAGATCAGATATGGTTTCTGTGGAACTTAAGGGCACTAAAAGTTGTTATGAATGGCACAAGTCACAAACCTGATTCCGAGAATCAGGTTTTGCGGATATCTAAACCTACTATTGTCTCTGAAAATATGTGAAAATTCCACCACCATGTCAGAGTACTGAATTAGGTTCAAGCATTGGAATTCTAGGGAAGTGACAGGCTGGTGATCATTGGGAAGTAAGTGTACATTCATTAAAAAAGTAGCACTGTGGGTATTCATAAAACTTCCCAATGTTGTTTCACGCTCAAATTGAACACTTAAACTTAGCGCCAGAAAAGGATGACATAAATATGTCAAATGGACTTACAGTACACCCAAACAATACATTGATTTGCATTTTTTGCCATGAAAGTAATTACGCACTAGCAGAATGTCTCCAGACAAAGCACTCGTTTAGTTTCAGGCGTAATCACATAAATAGCCAAATTTAATCTATTTAGGTGTGTAGCCATTTTTGTAAACCTTTTAGAAGGAGTAGTTTTCATAAAATCATTGGCGTAAACCTACAACAAAATGTACACTCTTCTTTGGGAATAGTTACGTGCATAACTAAGGAGGTGCTAAGAGGCTTTATGCAGTTTCCGACTTGCATTTACTGCAGGAGTGATTATTGCCTGTGAGGCTTTAGAGAAATCCCTTCTTCCAACAAAATAGGATCATAAGATCCCCCTCCCCCATTTGGCATTAGAGTTTTATGTTTGGCCAACTGAATATTTGGAATCAACTGATGAAATGTGAGTATTTGCTCATGAATCCTCCACATACCATGAAAACAATGCAGACCCTTTTCCATACAAGTCAGTGAATCAGCTGCAGATAGCACAGCTCAGAAAATGGAGAGGTTGTTGCTAGACGTTTTGCTAGTTAGGCAAATAAAATATGTAATCCTTCATTAAAAACAGCATTATTGTTTAAAAAAGGCATAAATGTGAAGGTAGACTATCCTGTCACATCTGTTGACCTCCTTCGCTCTTCTCATGACATCACATATGATAGCATTTAAGGTCTATAATGAACTCAGTAATTTTGCATGTTATTCTTGCAATCCCATGTGGTCTGGGAAAAGCAAAGAGTTTGCTTCTGGCGTTTGATCAGTGGTTTGCTAATGATTTCTGTTCATTAAAGTAATGAAGGGCTAAGAATATATTTAATGCTTTCTGGTTTGTGATGATAGCGACTGATATTAATGTGAATTTCTCAACAGCATTTAAACATTAAACCCCCATTTGGGATGTCTGAAGAAGTTAGAATAATTCTAAACCACTGTGAGATTTTGTTTCCAACTCATGCTTCTCTTCTGCACCAGCAGAAAATAGTGCTCCATTGCATACTGTGTATGAATAAAAGATGGGTAACTTAGATAGTGAGTGCTGTGGAGGGTTGAGATGGGCAGCTGTTTGGAAAAACTCCCCAGTGCTTCATTTATTTTAAAAACAAAACAAAAAAAGTGATTTCAGGGGCCAGAGTTTTTCTTAGGAATCTGCTGCTGGTGCTGCTAAATTCCACTGTTGATGAAACCCAAGGCTGACCGATTCTGGTTCCAACTCAAGCCTCTTTCTTCCACTTACATTCTCTTTTTGTATCAATGTTTTACTATTTATTTCTTTGACCTACTTTCTCCCGTTTCTGCATTGTGTCTTGCTTTAACTGGGTTGAAGTCTGATAATGAAAAATAACCCCAGTCTATTTAAAGGATTGTGACCTTCAATTCCCTATAAATAAGTAGTAAACTGAATGAGTCGGTGTGGAATCCCTTCCTGGAGATCTGATGGATTCTTCACGAAGGAACAAGACCACAACAATACCTGCTGATACCTGGCATTTCTAAACATGGGTCTGAAGGTTCAGTCTGCTAATGCTTCTACTGCAGGGATCTGTCTCTGGCTCCCTAAGGGACCTCCGTTTGTCTCCCAGCAAGGTCTCCCAGCTTTTTACTCTCCCAAGTTCAATAAGATGTATACTATTGAGTCCTCAGGTAACAAACAGCACCATCAAATCCCAATGTAAACACGTGCTTTTGAAGTGGACATCATTCTAAGGTACCGTCCCCCAGAAAATCCTAGGATATCCAGAAAACAAGTGCTGACTCCATCATAAACAAGCATGTTCTGTTCAGTTCACACAGGAATTCCAAGTCCTCACTAGGTGTGGCGGGTAAGGTAACTGAGGCGGTTGAGCATGTATGACTAAGGGCCCTGTGCAAACTCTAAGGGACCCTGATAACACACAGATTATTCTCACAAAGCATGTCTCTCCATTGTCACCTGTTGAAGGGCTTGTTTTGACTTCATCCAGCACTGGATGTCCAAATAGGTTATAAATTTAATTCCACCTATAACTGCATGCATTTTATTCTCCAACAAACAACCCAACCGAATATCAATATGTGGCTGAGTGAGCCTACTAAACATAATACCGTTCAACTGCTGGTGCTTTATGTAAAATATATTGGGTCCTCCCTGTACTGCGCCTGTATCCCCATTTGAACAATTTGGGAAAATTTGCAGTGGCAGAACCTTTTATTCCTTCAAAGCTTTGCAGATCTGGGGCCAAAATACACAGTGTCCCGCTTCTGCAGCTGCTTTTGTCTATCCTGAAGCAAATGGGTATACAGACAGGCCACAGACACTTGCAATGACCGTTCTGTAATAGGGGACATGGCCCCATGCAAAGGAATGAATACCTTTCCTTTACACATATCCATATTTTAGGCATGGGTGGAGTAGCAAACAAGCCACTGGGAGGTGTGAGGACTGTGCACCAGATATGAAGTGGCGAACAGTCATTGTGCCCCTTAATGGCACCACTGGAAAGGCAAAGAGGTTTTCGAGGGACTCAGAATGCCTTGCAGGTGGTTGCAGTCACACAGTTCACCTACTTGTGGGTGGAACCCAACTCCCTCTTAAAAGTAAGGCCAGGTCCATTTCATTGAAAAAAACATTTGTGGTTTCAAACTATGGTTCCGTCTTTCACTGATGCGCACTCCACCATCCAGGGGCAAACTGTAAGAGTTTGAACCTGCACTGGAAATGGCACATTTTTTAGGTAAGCAGGCACATAGATCCACTCTGCACCCAGCGTACTCCATTATGGGTATACTGCAGACAAACTGGAACAATGCGCCTGATGGGTAATGCAGCCCCATCTGTACTTTGAAAAAAGATTTGGTTGCCCATAAAGGCTAGTCCTGTCTTAAAATCTTTGCTGTATATAAGATTAGTTACTAATGTCCGCCATTTTGATCACTCTCTTCCAGTTTCAAGATGTCTGCACTGACAACTATGTTAAAAAATAATCCACCCGATCCACAATGTATGACGTCTGAGATGTCTGGATCAATTTGGCCACTCTAAAAGCCTTTGACTGCCAGGGTTTCTATGCACATGTATGCACTTCATCATGTAAAGGGCTACAGCACAGGGTCCGTGTTTTGCAGTGAAAGTACTCTACGGCAAATGTCCTGGAGCTCGTATGTGTTCACCTTAACCTGGAAGCTTTTATCCTGATGGAGCAAGATACAGAGCTTCCAGTTTATGGAGAGATTAATACACAGGCGTTGCACTAGCAAGCGCATTTATTAACCCCTTCGCTGCTAGGCCTTTTCCCCCGTGCTAAGCCTTTTTTAGGCTATTTGGGGTAGTTCGCACTTAGGCCCCTGTAACTTTTTGACCACATCACGTATCCACGCCAAATTTGCGTCCTTTTTTTCCAACATCGTGGGGATTCTAAAGGTACCCAGGGTTTGTGGATTCCCCTGGAGGGGACCCAGAAATTAGCCATTTTTAAAAAAATTGTAAAAAAGGGCTACAGATGAAAGCGTCTGTTTTTTTCCCTGCAAATGGTATCAAAAAAGGGGTTGTGGTGCTGAAATCACCATCTTCCCAGATTTTAGGGACAAGCAGACTTTTGTCAGAAAACCACAATTTTTTACACAGTTTTGGCATTTTTCTGGGACATAGCCTATTTTTGCTATTTTTTGTGCTTTCAACCTCCTTCCAGTTAATGGTAGAAATGGGTATGAAAGCAATAATGGATCCTGAAAAGCTATACATTTTAGAAAAGTAGACAAAATTCTGAATTCAGCAAGGAGTCATTTGTGTAGATCCTTCAAGGTGTCTTCATAGAAACTAACAGTTAAATATAGGAAAAATTGAAAATTAGTTGAAAAAAACAGCCATTTGTGTCAACGTTTTCACCTGCAACTGCTTCTAATTATGACAGCTGTATGAAAGCAATATACCGTTACATTTTCGGGACCTTTCTGGTTGTGGGGATATATAGGACTTGTAGGTTCACCAAGAACCCGACGAACCCAGAGCCAATAACTGAGCAGCGTCGTGCAATGATTTTTTATTATGTACCGGGAATATAGCAATTATTTTGGGAAAATGTATACATGGAAAAATTGGTATGAAAGACACCTATGCATTTCTGAAATTGGAACAAAACATAGAGTTTAGAAACAGTAGATATTTGCACATTTCCGAAATTGGGAGTACCATACTAGCATGAGAATTATAGGTCATTTTTCAAAATGACTTCCTTTTTACACATTGTCTTTCATTTGGAAGGCAGAAATGCATCAAAAGTCAATAGGTAATAACAGTTGCTCTACAATTCTGTGTTACCCTAAGACTCCCGAGAAAAATGGTACCTCACTTGTGTGGGTAGGCCTAGTGCCCGCGACAGGAAACGGCCCAAACGCAACATGGACACACCACATTTTCACAGTGAAAAATTACCCTTTTTTTGCAAAGTGCCTAGCTGTAGTTTTTGAACCCTAGCTCTGCCGGCACCTAGGGAAACCTAGCATATCTATACATTTTTGAAAACTAGACACCCAGGGGAATCCAGGATGGGGTGATTTGACTGGCTCTCACCAGGTTCTGTTACCCAGAATCCCTTGCAAACCTAAACAATTGTCAAAAAATACACATTTTCCTCACATTTCTGTGGTGGAAAGTTCTGGAATCTGCATGGATCCACAAAATTCCACCCACCCCGCGTTCCCCAAAGCTTCCGAGAAAAATGGTACCTCACTTGTGTGGGTAGGCCTAGTGCCCGCAACAGGAAACAGCCCAAAACGCAAGGTGGACTCATCACATTTTCACAGTGAAAAATGACCCTTTTTTTGCAAAGTGCCTAGCTGTAGTTTTTGAACCCTAGCTCTGCCAGCACCTAGGGAAACCTAGCAAACCTATACATTTTTGAAAACTAGACACCAAGGGAAATCCAGGATGGGGTGACTTGACTGGCTCTCACCATATTCTGTTTCCCAGAATCCCTTGCAAACCTAAACAATTGTCAAAAAAACACATTTTCCTCACACTTCTGTGGTGGAAAGTTCTGGATTCTGCGTGGATCCACAAAATTCCACCCACCCCGCGTTTCCCAAACTCTTCCGAGAAAAATGGTAGCTCACTTGTGTGGGTAGGCCTAGAGCCCGCGACAGGAAACAGCCCAAAACGCAAGGTGTACACACCACATTTTCACAGTGAAAAATGACCCTTTTTTTGCAAAGTGCCTAGCTGTGGTTTTTGAACCCTAGCTCTGCCGGCACCTAGGGAAACCTAGCAAACCTATACATTTTTGAAAACTAGACACCTAGGGGATTCCAGGATGGGGTGACTTGACTGGCTCTCACCAGGTTCTGTTACCCAGAATCCCTTGCAAACCTGAAAAATTGTCAAAAAAAACACATTTTCCTCACATTTTTGTGGTGGAAAGTTCTGGAATCTGCGTGGATCCACAAAATTACACCTACCCCGTGTTCCCCAAAGTCTTCCAAGAAAAATGGTACCTCACTTTTGTGGGTAGGCCTAGTGCCCGCGACAGGAAACGGCCCAAAACGCAAGGTGGACACACCACATTTTAACAGTGAAAAATGACCCTTTTTTTGCAAAGTGCCTAGCTGTAGTTTTTTAACCCTAGCTCTGCCGGCACCTAGGGAAACCTAGCAAACCCATATATTTTTGAAAACTATAGACCCAGGGGAATGCAGGATGGGGTGACTTGACTGGCTCTCACCAGGTTCTGTTACCCAGAATCCCTTGCAAACCTGAAAAATTGTCAAAAAAACACATTTTCCTCACATTTCTGTGGTGGAAAGTTCTGGAATCTGCGTGGATCCACAAAATTCCACCCACCCCGCGTTCCCCAAAGTCTTCCGAGACAAATGGTACCTCACATGTGTGGGTAGGCCTAGTGCCCGCGACAGGAAACGGCCCAAAACGCAAGGTTGACACACCACATTTTCACATTGAAAAATGACCCTTTTTTTGCAAATTGCCTAGCTGTAGTTTTTGAACCCTATCTCTGCCGGCACCTAGGGAAACCTAGCAAACCCATACATTTTTGAAAACTAGACACACAGGGGAATCCAGGATGGGGTGACTTGACTGGCTCTCACCAGGTTCTGTTACCCAGAATCCCTTGCAAACCTGAAAAATTGTCCCAAAAAACACATTTTCCTCATATTTTTGTGGTGGAAAGTTCTGGAATCTGCGTGGATCCACAAAATTCCACCCACCCCGCGTTCCCCAAAGTCTTACGAGAAAAATGGTACCTCACTTGTGTGGGTAGGCCCAGTTCCCGCAACAGGAAACGGCCCAAAACGCAAGGTGGACACACCACATTTTCACAGTGAAAAATGACCCTTTCTTTGCAAAGTGCCTAGCTGTAGTTTTTGAACCCTAGCTCTGCCGGCACCTGGGGAAACCTAGCAAACCCATATATTTTTGAAAACTATAGACCCAGGGGAATCCAGGATGGGGTGACTTGACTGGCTCTCACCAGGTTCTGTTACCCAGAATCCCTTGCAAACCTGAAAAATTGTCAAAAAAAACACATTTTCCTCACATTTCTGTGGTGGAAAGTACTGGAATCTGCGTGGATCCACAAAATTCCACCCACCCCGCGTTCCCCAAAGTCTTCCGATACAAATGGTACCTCACTTGTGTGGGTAGGCCTAGTGCCCGCGGAAGGAAACGGCCCAAAACGCAAGGTGGACACACCACATTTTCACAGCGAAAAATGACCCTTGTTTTGCAAAGTGCCTAGCTGTAGTTTTTGCACCCTAGCTCTGCCGGCACCTAGGGAAACTTAGCAAACCCATACATTTTTGAAAACTAGACACCCAGGGAAATCCAGGATGGGGTGACTTGACTGGCTCTCACCAGGTTCTGTCACCCAGAATCCCTTGCAAACCTGAATAATTGTAAAAAGAAAACACATTTTCCTCACATTTCTGTGGTGGAAAGTTCTGGAATCTGCGTGGATCCACAAAATTCCACCCACCCCATGTTCCCCAAAGTCTTCCGAGAAAAATGGTACCTCACTTGTGTGGGTAGGCCTAGTGCCCGCGACAGGAAACAGCCCAAAACGCAAGGTTGACACACCACATTTTCACATTGAAAAATGACCCTTTTTTTGCAAATTGCCTAGCTGTAGTTTTTGAACCCTATCTCTGCCGGCACCTAGGGAAACATAGCAAACCCATACATTTTTGAAAACTAGACACCCAGGGAAATCCAGGATGGGGGGACTTGACTGGCTCTCACCAGCTTCTGTTACCCAGAATCCCTTGCAAACCTGAAAAATTGTCAAAAAAAACACATTTTCTCACATTTCTGTGGTGGAAAGTTCTGGAATCTGCGTGGATCCACAAAATTCCACCCACCCCGCGTTACCCTAAGTCTTCCGAGAAAAATGGTACCTCACTTGTGTGGGTAGGCCTAGTGCCCGCTACAGGAAACGGCCCAAAACACAAGGTGGACACACCACATTTTCACAGAGAAAAATGACCCTTTTTTTGCAAAGTGCCTAGCTGTAGTTTTTTAACCCTAGCTCTGCCGGCACCTAGGGAAACCTAGCAAACCCATACATTTTTGAAAACTAGACACCCAGGGGAATCCAGGATGGGGTGACTTGACTGGCTTTCACCAGGTTCTGTTACCCAGAATCCCTTGCAAACCTGAAAAATTGTCAAAAAAAACACATTTTCCTCACATTTCTGTGGTGGAAAGTTCTGGAATATGCGTGGATCCACAAAATTCCACACATCCCGCATTCCCCAAAGTCTTCCGAGAAAAATGGTACCTCACTTGTGTGGGTAGGCCTAGTGCCCGCTACAGGAAACGGCTCAAAACGCAAGGTGGACACACCACATTTTCACAGCGAAAAATGACCCTTTTTTTGCAAAGTGCCTAGCTGTAGTTTTTGAACCCTAGCTCTGCCGGCACCTAGGGAAACCTAGCAAACCCATAAATTTTTTTAAACTAGACACCCAGGGGAATCCAGGATGGGGTGACTTGACTGGCTCTCACCAGCTTCTGTTACCCAGAATCCCTTGCAAACCTGAAAAATTGTAAAAAAAAACACATTTTCCTCGCATTTCTGTGGTGGAAAGTTCTGGAATCTGCGTGGATCCACAAATTCCACCCACCCCGCGTTTCCCAAAGTCTTCCGAGAAAAATGGTACCTCACTTGTGTGGGTAGTCCTTGTGCCCGCGACAGGAAACGGCATAAAACGCAAGGTGGACACACCACATTTTCACAGCGAAAAATGACCCTTTTTTTGCAAAGTGCCTAGCTGTAGTGTTTGAAACCTAGCTCTGCCGGCACCTAGGTAAACCTAGCAAACCTATACATTTTTGAAAACTAGACACCCGGGGGATGCTAGGGAGGTATGGCTTGCGTGGATCCCCCAACGTTTTCTTACCCAGAATCCCCTGCAAACCTCAAATTTAGCTGAAAAAATCCCTTTTTCCACTCATTTTTGTGTGGGAAAGTTGTGGCATCACCGGGCTGACACAAATTTCCTACCACCCAGCGTTCCCCCGGGTCTCCCGATAAAAATGGTGCCTCACTCGTGTGGGAGGCACAAGTACCCGCGACAGGCAAGGTCCCAAAACGTATTGAGGCAACATCAAAATTGCCTATCACAAAACAACTTGGTTTTGCAAGGGGGGGTCACCTGGGTTTTTGGCCCCGTGCTCGGCGGCCACCGAGGGAAACTGTTAGAACTGGGGGTCCCTAGTTGGCAGAGGTAGGTACCTTTGACCAAATAGGGACCCTTGCTTCTAGT